>OW203771.1:0-600000 GCA_934045905.1 Leuctra nigra
CTGATCCCGTGAGCATTATTGGCCCGCAAGTCAAAAAGGTTGAGTACCATTGGCTCAGAATGTCAACAGGAAACAAAATGATGTTTGTATTATTAATTAAGTGGTACAATTTGTTAAATGATTTTGGCTACAAAAATATTCCGGAAACACTCCAAAACACGTCTATGCTCATCCAATTTCAAAAAAAAAACCTGCGGGGCAAGTGGGGGGCCTTGCCACCCACACCCCCCGCGGGTCGTGTTTTCGGACAGATCTCGTCTGCCCACCCAAATTTTCGATCCTAGAACCGCGCCTGCCGGAGCAACCCACCATGGCTATAAAAAAGGGGAAATTTTTTTTGGGAATATTTGAAAAAAAGGTTAGGTTAGGTGGGTTAGGTTAGGTTGGGTTGGGTTATCTCGGTTCCTGAGCGTTATAGAGCAATTCCGACAGCAGATTTGGCTTCAACCGACTGCCAGCAACCCACCATGGCTTTTAAAACGGGGAAATTTTTTTGAGAATATTTGAAAAAAAAGGTTAGGTTAGGTTGGGTTAGGTTAGGTTGGGTTGGGTTATCTCGGTTCCTGAGCGTCATAGAGCAATTCCGACAGCTGATTTGGCTTCAACCGACTGCCAGCAACCCACCATGGCTATAAAAACGGTGAAATTTTTTTTGAGAATATTTGAAAAAATTGTTAGGTTAGGTTGGGTTAGGTTTGGTTGGGTTAGGTTATCTCGGTTCCTGAGCGTCATAGAGCAATTCCGACAGCAGATTTGGCTTCAACCGACTGCCAGCTTATCGTCGTGTCAGAGTGTAAGTGATTTATCTCCAATTTTTATAATTTTGATATTTTTGGTTTAGGTCATGTATAAGAATGTACTTGATCTATATCAATTGAAATTCCCTCCAATTTATCACTTTTACGATAATTATGAACGGAAATCGTTTGCTCTATGTCCAGTCATCAATGACTTGTTCGGATGCATTTGCTCTATGTCCGCATCGTCCAATCAGAGCGCTCCCTTACGTTCAAACTGTCAAGTTGGCGCGCATCTGGGATATCTGGGATAGTAAACCTGCTGTTAATTTCTTAATTCGAAGGTCACGTCAGAGTAAGATTAAAATTAAGTAGTTAGATATTATTTGTATAATTTCTTTAGGTACATTTATTTTGTGTGTAATTGAGATTTTTGTGAAATTTTATAGTTTTCTAAAATATTTAATTCAATTAATTTTTAATTTATATGAATAATTAATTGTTAATCACTCTGAAACACTAACTGATACAATATCTTCAGTAATATTTATGAGAAATAAAAAATATTGGTGTACCGCAATAGCATTGGCAATTGCATTGATTTCCAAATGCAGAAGTTAGTCCTATGTCCACATTTCTAACAGACACTCGCTAAGAAATGTGCACAAAGTCCTATGTCCAACAGGAAATTACCTATTTTCGCTTCGTTTGTTACTGAAACATCAATGAAACACATAAATAAGTGTTCTAATTCGAATAAGTGATGATATAAACTTAAAACTACTGTTATTGTTTATACTTTTATAGGGTTAATAAAATCATAAAGTTTGACCCTCTGTTTCTCCGGATGGGAAAGTTGGACATAGAGCACTTACACTCTGAGGCGACGATGTGAATAAAAAAATGTCTTTAAAAAAACGATGCGCCAAGTCCTTTTGTAAAGTATTTCTGGGTGTTTATTCTTTTATTTCAAAAATACGATTAAATATTTGGAAATGTCATTGACTTGGCTCCTTTTTTGATAAGAGAAATTCAAATTTTATTGACTGCTGTCCACAATACATGGTTGACCATTGAGATCCAGCTTACTTATCAATATAAAATACATTAAAATTAATAACTAATGAAATATTTATGAATGAAGTTAATTTGTTTTAAAATAAAAATATTGATATTTACAATTACTTTCTGTACAATACTAAAAACTATTATTATAAAGGTGATTATGAAGAATGCAAATAGAAGTTTTTAAAACAGATGGAACAATTAAATCTAACAATGATAATGAAATGCCTACGCGCTTGAGGAAGTCGGTGAAGAATGAAGGGATCGCTGCTCGGGCTCCAACCAACAGGCCAACAACTTCCCATCTGGCAGCAGGGACTTTATAACGTCTGGCTAGATCTTCAATACAGGGCTCGTAAATCCTCTTCTTTTCCTCATCGACATCCTCCGCATGCCTCATTCCTTGTTCGAAGCGAATTGTAGGGTCCAATACGAGGGCTTGTTTGTTGTCATTCCTAATGGCGATGACGTCAGCACGACGTGTCGAGCCATCCACTGCTAGACATGACACCTCTTCATGCACTTCCCAGCGTGGTTGACGACGCAGAGCATCGTTCGTACTGCGTGATGACGTGAGTTGCGTAACAGTTCCCCTTTGGAACATCTACCTAACACATGCGCAATGGTTTCTATCTCGTTGCAGTTTGTTGAACGGCAACGGTTTGTGTCAGTAGATCTTCCGGGGACTGCACGCACTGCAGCGACATTGCACGACATTGCACGACATCTTGATCGAATTGGTCCATTCGGATGACGACAATCCCTTTTTCATATACACGCACTTGTTGGATCGTGGTGTTTCAGCAAACATTGACACCCCTTTTCCCTTCTGAGGAAGCTTCGTCCAAGTGTCAAAGGATGCTTGCCGAAGAGTCTCACGTAGGATGCGACCAGAGACTCTTTCGTCTTTGAGTTCAGTTGAAAGGCCCAGGTCAGAGACACACTTTGACTTCTCAGCTTGAAGGTCACGTACAACACCTATCAGTTGGTCATTAGAAGCCAGCAATTTCTTGCAAATATTGAAATGCTGCACATGCGCCTCCCAGGTGGCACGCATGATTCCAAGTCCTCGGAATTTTCTAGGTGCATATATGAACGATGTGGGAGTGTCACCAGGCAGGCCGATGATCTCTTTGACTGCACTGCGTATGATGATGTCTATGTCCTCAAGAAACTTCGAAGTCAGGTGTTGAATTTTCGGTGTTGAATTTTTTTAAAGTAAAGAGACTTGGCTGCCTTTTTACACGGAGTGTTTTTTTCTGGGATATCACTTATTTTGTTAGTTTATTCATACAGCTTGTAGCACATGTCCGAGCAAGGACTAATTTCTTTAACAAAAAATACGCCTCAACCGATTTGGTTACTAAGAAAAGTTGCGTTTGGTATAAGATTAAAATGATTATCCTAGAAGAATAGCATAAGTTTCGTTACAATCGGTCCAGCCGTTTTCGATATATGACGTCTAGGGATTTTGAGTGTGGAAAAAAACCCGTTTTTTTCGGTAAAAACCGAGCTTTTTTGGGTTTTTTCCTGGAGGTGGGAAAAATAGTTTTTTTGGGGGAAAAATTGAAAATTATTATTTTATTGTTTCTTAAGGGGGGAGTATACTGAAAAGTCTATTTTCTTTAATATATAACATAATATCGAGCTGAAATTTGCTAACATGACTATTAGACCATCCAAAAAAATAAATAAAAAATAATTTTTCCCAATTTTTTTTTTTACATATTTTTTTTTAAATTGAATTGGTTTTTTAATAAGGTGATACCAAAACGTGTAAAAAATTAGGTGTGAAGAAAGAATGCACTTCATTTATTTTTTTTATTTTTATTTGAAGTATATTAAAGAGAATGGTGCATGGTCATTTCATTGCTAGTTTTGGTTTTCAAGTTGTAGTATATATTTTATATTTCTATTACAATATTTCCAACAATGAAAAATACATTTTTTTGATATCTATTTTATTTTTTTAATAGACTTCTATAGGACATATATCCAAATGGATGCACCATTTCATTAAAATACGAACATAGAATATTCACTGAAATTTTCAGGCACTTTCAATTAACGGTTTACTAGATGCATTGTTTTTCATGGTTGAAAACATGAAGAAAGTAGTTCCTTAGTCATTCGGGTTTAAAGTGGGCAGTATATAAAAGCAGCATTGCTCCATCACATCTTTCTCTTGCTCCCTCGGCTTTCAAGTGAGTCAATGTCATTAATTTTCTTACTAAATAATAAATTTTAACATGTTTAGAACATTTTAAAACCAAAAAAATAAATCGACCAAAAAAAATTATTTTGGGTTATTTTCAGTATACTCCCCCCTTAATAACATTTTATGTTAAAATTGTATATTGGGGGATTTAAACTATATTTTGGCATGAACATGACTTAGGGGAGTGGAGATTGTAGAATTTCATATACAGTCAATAAGGAAATGCATTCATAATACATTGTAAATGATAAATTTATTGAGATTCTCGAAATAAAAAACTGATAATAATATTATGAATGAGACGATATTGTTATTTTAGAAATTGTAAAATGAATATGGCTACAGATCCTGTCAGAGGGGGATAGAAGCTGTAAGAGGAGGACACTCCCACTGCTTTGCAAATTAAAACATCAACTCACGGCTAAGTTAAGAAATTAATTTTATTTTAGTACAGAAAAGGACGTAACAATCCAAGTTTTAGTGAAAGACTTTCTTTTGTGCAGTATCGAAAAATTAATTCGTCGTATACACTCCCCCAAATAATAAACGGTACTCGAAAGAAAATGAATTGACTGATTAAGGTTTGATGGCATCATCCCATGAAGTCAGTGCTAACGCATTATCTAAATCTTTCAGGTGAGCTCTGATTTCATTGATAATAACAAGGATCGATTGTCAAGGAAGCGGCCCAGCAGCCAATACGTTTTGTACCAAGTACCGTTTATTATTTGGGGGAGTGTACCTACCAAACAAACAAAAAATACGAAATATAAGCTAAAATCAATTTTTCCCAAAATGCCCGTTTTTTTCCGGAAAGAAACCGAAAGAAACCGGTTTTTTTCCTCAAGAATTCTCGGTTCGGAAAATTTGGAACCCTAATGACGTCACACCCGGTTTTTAAATGGCGGCCGAAAATAATGTCGTCTTGAATTCATAATTATTAGACCTACACATTTCCCAAATTTGGTTGCAATCAGTACAGCCGTTTTCGATATATGACGTCACTTCCGGTTTTAAAAATGGTGGCCGAGAACACTGCAACCTTGAATTTATAATTATTTACAAATTACGTTTACTAATAACTATTTAAAAGTATAAAGTGGTGAATTTAGTGTCATTTAGCATATTTATGACGTCATTTCCGGTATAGGTAATAAGAAAACAATCTAGTTGATATTTCATGAACGACCATCTGAATTCATAATCCCTATATTTCCGTAAAATTGGTCATGTAGTTTGTAATATATGACGTCACTTCCGGTTTCATTTAGAAGTTCCTGCCGCCATTTCCGTACCGTTAATTTCTTTATTAATTTTTCACAATTGATTTTTCAAATAAATTGCAGAATGAATACGCAGGAACTAGTTCAGTTGCAATCGGTACAGGCGTTTTAGATATATGACGTCACTTCCGGTTTCAGGAATAGCGACCGAAAACACTGCAACCTTGAATTTATAAATTGTATTGTCTATGTTACAATGTAAGTTAATTATGTATGTACTACGTCAAGTATAATTTGTTGAAATAAGTTAAATATTGCGTATTTATGACGTCACTTCCGGTTTAGAAAATAAGAAAATAATTATAATTAATAATTAATCTAAACTTGAATCATCTAAATCGAATGGCGCTAATTTCGTTCTAATCGGTCCAGACGTTTTTGAGATATGACGTCACTTTCGGTTTAAAAATGGCGGCACAAAAAATCACAAGAGGCAAGGTATCGTCAGACGCCAAAAGTGCATATGTGGTAAAAATTTCAGGTTGATCGGTTCAGCCGTTTAGGCTGTGGCGGTGATAGCAACTTTTCCGGGAATCAGAATCATCAGAATCATCTGAAGAAGAAGAAAGCGGTGTAATTTCACGATTTTCACTGCCCTCTTGGTCGTAAACGGCATGACTGGCTGTTGTCGCGTGATGTATATGTAGTCAGGTGGGCCATAGCTCAAAATTAAGACATTTCACAACAATGAGAGATTTTCCATTGTTGAGATCCAGTAGGCCGAAAATGCTATGTTGTTGCTTACAGTAAAAGTAGTTGGTCTGCTCCTCAGTTTATATAGGCATTTACGGTATGTTGAGTGACTGTGAGTGTACGGTACGACTTGGCTGAGTGGAGCGACCGCTCCACTAGATTTCATAGAACTCGATATGATTTAAAAGAGGATTGATTAAAACAAGTCTCAACTCTTGCTTTGAATTCAGGACCTTAGGTAATTCATGTGAATCCAGCTTTCATTTAAGTACAAACTATAGTTATTGATGAATAGAGAAGACAATTAATAACAATTCGAACAAATAAGCGATACGTGATGTAGCCCTTTCTGGCAAGAAACTTTTTAGATGCACTTTTTTTATTTGAAGTTCGAGTTTCTATAGGCAGTGATAAAGGAGAAACAATTCAGTATTCAGTATTCAGTATTTTTTATTGTCATTTGTGAATTACATTGTAATTATAAAAGACAGTCATTGATAAACATTGTTCCTTATAAAACTTATTAAACTACATCCACAACACTATTTAATACACAGCATATTAATTGCTCTCACTTTTGACATGTTTAGTTATAGCCAACTTAAACTCGTGAACATCTTTGCTATCTTTGATTACTCTAGGGATTTTGTTAAAATCCCTAAACCCTTTATAAAATATACTGTTATTTAACCTACTGTAGTTACAATGCGTAAGAAAAGCATCATCTGCATGACGAGTCATGTGTTCATGCAGAGATTTGTCAATGATAAAATACTTTGGCATATACCCTTTATAAATTTTAAAAACAAATATATACACAGCTATGTCTATCATTTCTCTGATAGTACACCATTTAAGTTTTTCTCTCATGCCACTCGTTGGGGTCATCCTCCTTTCTCTAAGAATACATCGCATTACTTTGTTCTGCATGATCTGCAACCTATTAATATCTTCTTGTGTGTTATTATAAAACAAAGTATTGCAGTATGTAAAATGCGGTTTTATAATACAGTTATATATCATAACTTTAGTCCATGTTGATAGATTACCTCCAACTCTATACATATATCCGATTTTCTTTCCTAATTTACTTATAACATCTTGAATATGTTTCTTAAAACATAGTCTATTATCAATTAAAACTCCCAAATATTTATAAAATTCCACACACTCAATATTAATTCCACTTATAGTTACATTATCATGCGGCTGAGTGTTTTTCATTACATTTTTTCTACCAATTACCATCATTTTTGATTTACTTTCGTTGAGTTTAAGTTTATTTACATGAAGCCAATTTACTACGTTTATAAGTTCATGGTTTATTGTACATATGGCTTCATTTACATTTTCAGAAGCTACAGAAATCACCATGTCATCCGCATACAAATTTAAAAAACATTTTTCAACAACACTCGGAATATCATTAATATACATAATAAAAAGTAATGGTCCCAATGTAGAGCCTTGTGGAACACCATGAATACACAATTTCTTCTCGGACAAACACTTCCCATATTTGACCTTTTGGTACCTTCCAACTAAATAGCTTTGTAGCCACTTGAGAACAGTTCCTTCTATACCATATTTATACCTGATTTTGTAGAGTAATCTATCCAAATTAACGGTCTCAAACGCTCTTTTAAGATCCAGAAAAACTGCTACCGTAACTTTATTATCATCTACATCTTTCATCCATTTAGCTAGGAGACCCTGAACTGCTGTCTCACATGAGTGTTTCTCTCGGAATCCAGATTGATTAATGTACAAAAGTTTATTTACATCCAGGTACTCGCTTAATTGACTGTGTACCACACTCTCAAGTATTTTATCCATGATTGCCAACATGTTTATAGGTCTAAATTCACACATTTGAATCGTATTTTTCACCTTAGGAATAGGAATGATGGTAGATTCCTTTAAATCAGTAGGAAAACAGCCCTGCGATAATGACATATTTATAAAATCAAGAACAAAGTATTTGGACACTTTATGGGAATCCATGAAAAGTTTATACGGTATACCATCTACATCACCCTTTATGCTTTTCAAACTTTTCATTTCATGTTCTAGAGTCACAAGAGATATACTTTTAAAAGATTCAAAAGTATTTACATTTTCTTCCTCTACTGTATAATGATCCAAATTTGGAATACTTTCAACTATCTTAGTGATACTGTCAAGAAAATAATTGTTAAAAGCATTAGCAATATCCTTTTCCTCCGTCAACAAGATATCTTCATTATTTACAATTTCATTCTGAATATCACATTTCATTTCTGTATTACAAATTCCTTTAAGTGTACGCCATAACTTATTACTATCCCCTTTAACATCATCAATTTTTCTTTCATAGTAATTTCTTTGAGCAGACTTGAGACTTCTGGTAACCACATTTCTACTCTTTTTATACTGTATCCAGTCATCATGATTACCCGACACTTTAGCCCTCTTATACAATAAGTTTCTGCTAGATATATTTTCTTTAATTTCCCTACCTAGCCACGGAATATTCTTTCTATTTTTTCTTGTTACTTCAACTTTTTGTAAACACTCATTCCTAGACTCTAATATGTTTGTCTTCCACACCTTGTACTTGGAATCCAAATCCAAATCATTATAACTCCAATCTCTCGTATAAAGGTCATTCCTAAAAGCATCACTATTGTAATTATTCCAGTCATCGACCCATCTTGTCACATCCTTGGCTTCTTTTTTATTTATCTGAGCGTTTCTAATAGTGACACCAATCACCTCGTGATCAGATATACTAACATTAGGCATGATATCTGCAGTTACCAGTGCACCATAATTTGTAATTACAATATCGATGAGAGTTTTTGTGTCTTTCGTCACTCTAGTAGGGACCTTTATAATCTGTTTGTGACCATATTCAGCAAGTAGCTCTTTCAGTCTCTTAACATACCCAACATTTACCAACCAATTAAAGTTTAGATCCCCTATCATAATAAATATACCTTTAACTTTCTTAACATCTTCAAAAATCTTCTCAATAAAATTAACTGCTTCTTTTTTCTTAGCATTAGGAGATATGTACCCTGTGTATATAACACATGTGGATCCTCTAATACAGACCTGCACCCCAATAAACCAGTATCCTAATTTCTTTTCACTTATGTTAACAATGACATTTGCACTGATGTTATTTTTAACATACATAATAACTCCCCCCGTAAATCTCGAATGAGAATTACATCTGATCATTCTATAACCAGGTATGTCAATTTCTTTGTCATATATCTTATCATTTACATGAGTTTCCCCAATGCCTATTAAAATCGGATTTATTTTCTTAATGTAAGTTAGAATATCATAATAGTTCTTTGTTAAACTTTGAGCATTTAAATGTATGATATCTGTATCTGCATGCTCTGCATTATCTATTAATGTAATAGCTTCTATACTACTGCTCGGCAAGCCATCCTTTAGTTGCTACATTTTTTGTTTGGACAGGTCATTTTTTATTTTTACGTAATAAGAGCAGTTAAGGTCACTGGCTTCATGCACCGTGCTAATATCTAGCTTGCATCTACCTTTATATCTAATACAATTTATACAGTTCATGATTTCCTCTTCGCAGACACGAATGTTATGCGGTCCTGCGCAAAACTCGCACACCATTTCACCTCGACACTCTCTAGCGATGTGTCCATAACGTTGGCACTGAAAACAGCGCTTAATACGCACATACTTGGGAGCTACTGCACTACTCACTTCATTTTGCACTTTACCGACGTTTTTCCACTTATCACGCTGCATTTGTTGATAGTTATTTATCTGTTGCCCATGTGAATGAGCGTCATCGTTGCTATGGTGCTGATGCGGCTCGAATTCAGGAATTTCGCCGTCATTCGTGATGACCTCCTCGCCTGTTGTTGGTTTTCTTCTCCGGTGATCTCGCTGACGCGATGCGCTGGTATTTCTGCCGCCAAGGACAATGCGTTCCTTGTTGACATCGCCGACATCGGGATTGCGATGAACGGGTATATCTCCCGCCAAGGTCAATTCGTGCTCCACTGTAGTCGAGATTTCTTCTTTTAGCTTCAACTCTAATTGATCTATTTTATCTCGTTGCAGTTGAGTAATATATTCTAGATCGGATATTCTTTTTCTTAACAGATTGTTTTCTCTTATTAAGAAATCCACATCACTCTGAGGCATTTGCTCAGACAGAGGCAAATTACGTACTATAACACTATTGTCCTCGGTAAAACTTAAGTCAATACTTTTTAAATCGTCGAATATTTCGATAATTTCACGAACACTTTTATTTTTGTCCTCATTGTCAACAACGGTACCATCCAAACTTGGCACAGTTTTCCTAGATCTCGTAACAACATTCGTCATTTCCACTACTGAAAGGAACTTGTTTCGCGGAGCTATCAAACACGACCTGCCTCGACCACTGCCACTGCCACTGACGCTAGTGGCAGTGAAATTGAAATTTAAATTTAGTTACAAGTTTACTTTTTCAGCCATAACAAACAACTAACGCAAATTTAATATAATTTATTTATATAAATGATCCCCCGATATCCTCCATGATCCCCCCTATGTCTAGTTACAAAGAATCCTCCAGAGGTCAGTCGTGTTCCTTATTTTCTCAAATAGCCGTAGTTATGATTAAATAATTAAAATATGATTAAAATACTCTCACGAAGCCTAAAACTGAGATGGATCGGCATTTGACTAATAATGCCACAAAACACGGGATTCTGTGTTAGGCCGAGAAAGATGACATTTCGTTTTTCAATGATATTATGCACTTAGGACACTGTAGTTAACATTTTTTTAAGGTATTTGAGAGTACAACAGACTTCCAAAGGATATTAATACTTAAATTGGTCATTTAAACTCATTAAAACTCATTTAAAGACTGTAATGCGTCAAGTTCTATGTGACATGTCATCAATGTTTAAAACGCATAATAAGTGATGTATTTGTGAATATTGAAGGTGATGGAAGGTGTAATAATAACTGTAATGTAGAATAGCATACATTCTAACTAAAAACATCATAAAATCTAATTACACTGTCCTAAGTACCTAATATTAGTGGAAAACGAAATGTCATTCACGGCCCCACTTCACATTACAAAACACGTGTACAGTTAGTCAAGAAACAATGTCGGTGATTCCAGAGTGTGTAGAAGACTCGCTATCACAGAACATAATCTAGCTGCCTTGGTTTGTAGCACAGTGGCGACCTCACAGCTGAAAACAAAAACACAATTCTACATGTTTTAGCGGTTCTTCACTATTTTCATTTAAAATTACTAGTGTTGATATTATTTCAGCCATTTATTTTGTTTTATATAAAATTATTTTTGTAAACGGATTCGATTTTCTTCTGAACAATTAATTATCAAACTTCCCAAAAAAATGTGTACCTCTAACCGTAATGGAAGTTTGACATTTTATTGCCAAAACAACTCCTGCAAAGTAGCTTACTCATCTTCATAAGAACAATTGTCACGTACATATTGTGTGTGTAAATCAGCTATATCCAACTTACGTCTCAAAATATTCCTTAAAATATTACAATCTGTACTCAATAGTAAATAATATGTGGTTTATAATTTTTAATATGTATTTTGAATATTGACATTTAGAGCTCTCCAATACCTCGAAGTGGAGCGAGTCGTCATCTTCATTGACCAGCATCTCCCTGTTGCCATATCTCCTCCTGTAATCAGGAACCATGATGTACAGTCACTGACACGAAACTTCACACACTGCACACTCAACAGAAGTTAGGTCTTCAACACCGCAAGACCGATCGTATAGACGGAATCCAAATCTGCCCGGGACAGGGGGGGGGGGGCATTTCCCCCCAATCGCGGACGCCCATGACTAGAAATGAAGCAAATCTTTGCAACAGAGAACACAACTTCGTAATATGTATTCACATCTTTCATAAAGATCAAATAGTTGCTCAAAACGAACAAACCATCTATCATCTGTTTAGGACCATTAAAACCATTAAAATGACACACACAAACAAGATTTGACTTCGGACAATTTCGGTCTTGAATATTTGAGTCGGCCGACTTCAATACTACCCACTGCACCGAGGCCTCTTATATAGGGTGGTGCCAGCGCGGGTGATTTTGCCGCAATTGTTGCAGGCTATTTCTTGGATACGATTGGAGAAAAAATGGGTTGACGAAATGATTTGAAATTTTAACCGCGCTCGGCAGTTTTAGCAAATTTAGAGAGAAAAATTGATTAATTTGGGTTGTAACTTTGATAGGATGTTCGCGTGATCAGTCTGATTGTATTAGTAGCACTTTTTCATTTTTGCTTCGTGTCTTGTTAATTAGGCGCCGGTTATTCAACAAAACCGCGCAAAACTATGAAATTTCCGATGCGATTTGAGACCAAACCCGTGAACCAATTGACCTAAAATTTTAATCATGATTAGATAAGACAAACTTAGGGTTATCACTTGGCACATTTTTGAAATTTAATTTCATACGGCACCCAGCGAGACAAGAAAATATACAATTTAATTAACAAAGCAAACAAATAATAATATACCAAGTGATAACCTAAGTTTGTCTTTTGTCTAATCATGATTACAATTTCAAATAATTTCGTCAACCCATTTTGTCTCCAATCATTTCCAAAAAAGTGCCTGCAACAAACGGCAAAATCCCTCGCTCTTGCACCACCGTTTGAGTCTTACTCTAAGAAGCGCCTCCAGGCAAGCAGTCCGAGGTACCCGGCGACGGCGAGGGTGATGAGGACGCCGCCGAGGATGGCAGCGACCTCCGTGGCGCCGCCGTCGGCCGTCGCGACGTCGGGACTCGTGTGCGCAGGCGCCAACACCGACGCTGAGGGAATAATTCATTTCGATTTAGTCCTGGAAAATACAAGAACGCGATCTCTTATGGCGCACCTAACCATAGTGAATGCTTCATTAATTTGTGCTTAAAATCAATTTTATACAAATCGATCTTGAACTCATAAATTCATCATTACATTCAAATTAACACGTTACATAAAAATAAAAATAATATGAAAAAGCTAGAGTAGATTCAGGGCCGTTGTCCTACAAAATATAGATACTCGGAGACATACGAGTATTTTATTTTTAGAGCCCATGGGACATCTTACTCTATAGGACAGATGGAACAATATGTATGCTTTCCTTGCATTTTGTATACTCTCTAAGGACATTGTTTCAAAACAAAATCGTCTGATGTGTACTGAAAAATGAAAATAGCCCTCGTATCCGATAAAGTAATCTATCAGTTGATTTAATTTTTATTGAAGTATTCTCTTACACAAAACCGGTATTATGATTGGACGAAGACATCATTAATAGTTTTTGAAATCATTGTTGATGATCATCAGACAATGCTGCATTTTAAACGTCCGTGGTACAAACGAGGTACAAATTCATATTTTGAAATGATGGAATAGTTGGGTACGCTGTTCAAATAACTTGACGTCTTCTGTTTTGAAATCATTCCGTTGTTGCGATGAATTATATTTTGATTCTGAGAAGATGGTTTCGTTCGAGTACAGAATGTCTTCTCACAGGCGCGTAGGAACTAGTTTCATCGTGGGGGGGGGGGGGGGGGCTGCGACAACACGAAAGGGGGTCTAGGGGGCCAAGCCCCCCAGTTTTAGCCCACAGGGGAGCTCGTCTAAATTTCCTTGTCGTCTCGTATCAATTGATACGGCGTCACTACCATGTTAAATAGATATCAGTGAGACCGTATCAAGTGAAAAAGAGACGACTTGGAAATTTAGAATAGCCCTCCAGGGCGGTTTTTTATAATTTAAAACAGTTCAAACAGATTCTGGGCTATAAAATGCACAAACTGAAGCAAAAAAATCCAATTGTTGTCCCGCAGGGCATTTTTTCTAATATAAACATTTAAAGTCAATTTTGGTATGGAATTGAAACTGCTCAAATTACAACAAATAACTCCCTATTATTGTCCTGCAGGGCGTTTTATAATTTTTAGGTGATTTTCGGACACTATTAAACTTAATTTTGTATGGGAAGAAGTTTTGTTCGAGTATAGAATGTCTTCTCACTCACCTAACTTGGGACCTCCTTCCTCCTTCTCCTCTTCTTCCTCCTCGTGAGTTTTATTACTAAAGACGACGTGAGAGTCTTGCACTTTATCAGTCTCTATGCTGACTCCTTCGCTTTCACTGCTGCCTGCAAAACATTATCAACCCACGTTACCTACAGTGGTGTAATCGAGCATATACGCCGCGTTTACCGAAACATTGTTTTATGTAAGTGCGAGTTCCAATGAATAATTATTGAAGGGTATAGAGATGTAAATCGGTAATATTACCGCGGTAATATTACCGTTTTCGGTAATATTACGGTAATATTACCAAGCAATTTTACGGTAATTTTACCGTTTCTTTCCTTTTTTGCTGGAGTACCTAGGTACATTTTGTATTTTAAACTGGATCTTATAAAGTTAACACATCAAATATTGGTGGTTACTGGTCATCCATCATCATTGAATCTTTTCCAATACAGAAGAGACTTAGTCAAATTATCTTATGAAAGACCATGGAATTTCGTATTAGTCGTATGTACACTCATAATAGGCAGAGAAGTAGATCGTAAATGAACCACGATCGTTTTGTATCCGAAACTCACATTTTTTTCCAATATTACCAATTTTACCAGATTTTGGTAATATTACCATTTTTTAAATTACCGGTAATTTTACATCTCTAGAAGGGTACAACTTGTTAAGTCAATGAGAGAAAATGTTTGGATACACACAGTAAACACTAAACAGTACATAAAATAGAATACTGGGTGAAAAATTGTGAATGTTTTGTTTGTGTGCATCTAACTCCAATCTAATCTAATCCAATACATCTAATTTTTTTCTTACACAATAATTGTCAATTGCATATAATTTTTTTTTTTCAACCAATATTTCATTTTATGTATACTGCTTATAATAATAATAATAATAATAATAATAATGTAATTTATTGAGCACATAAAATAGGTACACAATTGGTCTGTATTCAACAATCGAGTCGTTGATCTTCCATACATCCATCTCTTCTCTTCAGCTGCTTCACCTTGCGTGTATCCAAAAATATTCCCTCATTTATCTACTCTAGATAAATGATACGCACCTTTTATCCCCCATAAATCATGCATTTAAAGAAATCCCAGTATTTACAGGTGTCTACACGGTAGACACTTGTAATAGGTAGGTCTGTCTCTACACGGTCGGTAAAACTTCATCAAATCTTTTATAAAATCTTTTACAGAAGCAGAATGTGCAGCAATTTATATGATAAAAGAATTTACACAACTCTTTGACAGAACATTTTACCATCAAATTGTCTTCTTTACACAGTAAAATTTCTTTGAAGAAAAGATTTTATAAAATATTTGACTAAGTAATGGACCTGACATTGTGTTGGAATCTTGGCTTGATAAAATAAATAAATTTGATAGGATATTCTATTAATTTGCTAAAGCCTGTTTACACGGTACAATTTCATGGACAACTTCTGTGTCACATTCCCATTTTTCATACAATTTTGTATTTACACGACGCATTACTTTCTGTCACAGAACTTAAAACATGTTCTAAATTCCTTCAAGAAATGTGACAAAGACTTTGTCAAAGACTGTGTCACAGAAATTGTTCAATAAATGTGACCGTGTAAATCGGGTTTAGAACACTTTCAATTTTCATTGTATTTGAAGCATGAATGAACTTACTTTGAGAAAAATCCCAATACATATTTCTGTAAAAGTAAAGAAATTAAAATAAATCAATACCTTGTACGAACAAAAAGTATATCAGGCAATCATTAAAATGAACCAAAACGAATTACACTGAGGAAATATTTCCTGGGGCTTTAGAATCAGCGATGTTTTTGAATGCTGAAGGCGAGGAAATTTGCAATAACAACTGTAAATATTCTAATTAAACGTAAAAACAACAGAACGATCTAATTACAGTGTCCTATAGCAATGGTCGAATTGTTGGGGGGGGGGGGGGGGGGGGGGGGGAATATAAGGATAGTTCTATCCCCCCATGGCTAATATGTCCACTTCACCATCCTCCCATAAACGATTAAAATACAGCACTATTAACTTCAAAATAATAACACTCCCGGGAATTTAATTTTAGCCCCTGTACGCCATTTGTCGAGATAAAAACAGACTTAAAATAGCGTCAAAAACGCGAAGAAAAAACACAATTTTAATTTCTGAAATTAAACATTTTTCCGGGGCTGATGCAACCCGGACCCGCATGGTGCTGGGGGGCCCTCCCACCCCCAGCCCCCCCCCCCCCCCCCCCAAATTATCTTGGAGCAAATAAATATATTTTTAACGATACACCATCCCCGATGGACCGAATTCCAATTCGACCACTTCCTATTGTATGGATTCACGTCCTAGAAGAAGCTGTTGTTTGTACCTGATTCTAGTTCTGTGTGATTTCTATACGGATCAATGTTCATGTCAGCTACTTCCTCGGCAATGTGCTCGTGATGTTCCTTCATGTCACCTGCCTCGCCGCCGATGTCGAGGTTGGCGGGAGTTGCGGGGACTTCTCCCGCCAAGCTGCCTGACAGATCCTCGGTGACGCGTTTGTCCGAGAGCTGTGTTCTGTTGGCGGGAGATGCGTGGACTTCTCCCGCCAAGCTGCCTGACAGATCCTCGGTGACGCGTTTATCCGGGAGCTGAGAGATGTTGGCGGGAGTTGCGGGCACTTCTCCCGCCAAGCTGCCTGACAGATCCTCGGTGATATGTTTGTCCGAGAGCTGTGTTCTGTTGGCGGGAGAAGCGGGGGTTTCTCCCGCCAAGCTGCCCGCCACATCCTCGGTGATATGTTTGTCCGGGAGCTGTGTTCTGTTGACGGGAGTTGTGGGGACTTCTTCCGCCACGCTGCCCGGGCTCGGTGAATCGGATCTCTTTTCAGAAGCTTGAAGGAAAAAAAAACTCACATTAATATTTATACAAATTCCTGTATTTTATATAAGTTCCTTTCACTTTTGGTGATCATTGAAGTTTTGAAGCGATAATATTTTAAACAAGCATTATTTTATGTCAACATTTTACAATATTTGCTAGTAAATTATTCGCATACTACAATTCACTGGTAGAATTGAGATAAAATAATATTGCAAAATGGGTTTGATACTCTTGGACTCGATAATGATGGAAAATTTTAGTGAATCTCTCACTTAGGGATGGTGTTTTGGAGGTAACCTGCGAAATAAAAACGCGCACCCCGACTGGGAATCGAACCCAGATCCTTCGGGTTTCCGGCCCTATGCTTTAACCATTAAGCTATCTGGGTTCGATTCCCAGTCGGGGTGCGCGTTTTTATTTCGCAGGTTACCTCCAAAACACCATCCCTAAGTGAGAGATTCACTAAAATTTTCCATCATTATCAAACAATCCACTCGTAGCTCAGAAGTTTGAGCATAGCCATTCGAGAGAGATGTATTCACGTTGTCAAATGAAGTCGAAGTGCTTCAGTCTTCGTGTATAGGTCAGATACTCGGACTCGCAAGAGTTGTATGGCAACCCAACCTGCTGATTAAGAATGCGTCCCGATAGCTTAATGGTTAAAGCATAGGGCCGGAAACCCGAAGGATCTGGGTTCGATTCCCAGTCGGGGTGCGCGTTTTTATTTCGCAGGTTACCTCCAAAACTCTTGGACTCATTATTCATTTAAATGTGCAAAAATATCCCAAATGTATTTATTGCAAGATATTATTGAGAGATGCTATAAAATTGGTCGAGATGTAATGCAATAAGACAACCAGCTATGACGTAACAGATCTCTTCTCGACTTCACCTGTCGATTGGTTTATTATAGAATTATACACAAAGCCCTGAAGGAATGTTGAATTACTTGGAGGTCGCTCAATGAATGTTTGTCTACTGCTTGTGGTGACAGACAACTTGGAAATAATACAACCTTTTCCGAGCCTGGTTAGAGAATCATCATGAGGGAACAATGATCATTGTGGTATTGTTCAACATTTTAAACTCTGTACGAACAGTTTAATGAACTAGTTAATCGTTGTCAAAATTTAAGACGTTTGCAAATATACGAGTAAGGAATAAAGTGATATTTTGACATCACAGCAAAACAACCCTGTCCGAAAGTAAGAATTTTTCTGGCAAAGAATTTAAAATTTACCATGACAAATTTCTGACATAACTACACATTTAAACAATTAAAACTCTGATACAATAGTACAATACATGCAGTGTCCTGATAAGCTTATTTACATCAATAAATGACGTAATTTATCAGTAATGTATGTACATTAAAATAATCGATACATTATGTCTTTAGAGAGGGACGTTTTACGACTTGATTTCCGTGGCAGAGCTATTGTGAAATACATTTGAGAATTCTAACGACATCTAGTATAATCAAACATTCAATTCACTCCAAAAGTGATACAATGGACCAATGGTGATGGGAGGAGTCAATGTAGAATAATAGTTCTCTTTACTCACACTAGAGCAGCACTGTCCATATAGTGGGAGAAACAGCCAATCAAATGTGTGTGGGAAAGACAGTTCCATTTCTTTGCCATTTGATTACTATTGATTACTGTGCTGTCACAGCCTTCTTGACGGCCACAGCCCACATCCTTCTGTCATCTGTTTTTTTCGTGATGTCACATAGCAAGATAATGACTAGTAGTCAATTGACCAATGTAGGTGGGCGTTGCCTTATGAAAGACAAAAGTATTACCATGGTAACTCCAGGGTTCTTAGAAAAATAACAATTTTTCATTGAAACAAATGAAATTCAAAAAGATCAAATAATTTAGCTCACACGTGTTTAATAGTTTAATTTACCACTTGAAATAGAACAATCAATAGGTATATTTAAACTCATATAAATCATGTTTGATGATTGCTGGACAATTATTACAGTGGTACAACGAAACAAATTATATTTTGTCAGGTATGTTGCCAAATTGTTTCACTTTTTAATGGCTTCTGTCACTGGATTGTTTCGTCAACTTAAAAAGGCCTTAGCTCCCATATGATAAGTTAATTGAGACTGAACAAGATTCAAGTAGATAGTTTAAATCATTAGGTACTATTATAAATGGCAATTTGTAGATTGTAAAAATGTTAAATTCTGTAAGAAACAGCTGTTTGCTGTTAACTGACAGTTGTTTGGTCACTGACAGCTGTCACTGACCAAACATTGACTTTTGTTTTATGACGTAGTGGGGGGAGGAGATCTACATTGGTCAATTGAGATTTAAAACATTTTTTTCCAATTTACGGTCTTTGCCAGCAAAATATTCAACCTGCAGTGGATTGTTGAGACATTCAACCGGACACGAGTCAAAACCCTCATGAATACACCACTCTTGAATGTATCACTGAATTATCAGCGGTTGCATCTTAAATTGAATCACTTATTCAAGAAATTGCATTGGTAAAAAAAATTGTGAAATCGATTTTTTTTAAATCGTCTCTTAGCATGTTTGGCACACATTTTAGCAAGAATGGGCGTCAGTCCGAGTACTCCATGCCTAAAATCCACTCTTAATTTACGACTTTTTGCATGAAATTGCATCAGTCCAGGATATTTTATCACTGTTTTCTCTGAATCACAACAAATGTACAGATGCCCTTTCTTGAATAAGTGATTCAATTATTACCGAGTGTGTTCATCCAGTGTACAATGTTTGTGGAAGCTGCAGTCTGCATGTCGTCATCATTTGCCCCGTCATTGCTGATGTTGCTGACATTGTTGCTGATGTTGTTGATGTTGCTTATGTTGCTGATACTGCTCACATTGTTGCTTATGTTGCTGATACTGCTGACATTGTTGACTTGAAGCGGAGAAGAAGGTGCGACGGTTTCTTCGCCCTGGATCAAACCACCTGCAAAAAATCACAAATTATAATTATGAACCACTGCTTGTATTTTCATTTTGTTAATTTATTGCAGTAAATATCTGCTTCAATAAATTCCGATATGGCCCACAAACAATTGCATCATCCAAGTGTAATTTTTAAAATAGGGAATAGATATGTATAAATTGTTACTGTATTGTTACTGTATACGTGACATCACTCTACAGGAATACCGTTTTCCCGTCAAAATGTCTATTAAACTGAATTAAAATTTTAGATTTATGAATGAAAATTTACATTTTTAGTGTGAAATTAGTTATTTTACCAACACATGTGTTATTTGTAATGCAGTTGTTATAATATCTGGAAAACGCTCTTTGTAACACGTTGATAAGCGAGCCTTCGTATTGCAATTGTGAACCTGTAGTCGGTTTGCAAGTTTATGCTCTACCGGCCTTGGAAAGAGCCGAAACGAAATGCGTCACAAATGCAGTGATAAAATATCTAAAATTTCCTTCAAGAAATAAGACAAATTAAATTTGATTTAGATCTCAAACAATCAAATGATATAATTCAAAAACTATACATAAGACCTTTTAAATAACATTAGTGTGGTATCGAAATTTTCAGATCGATCGATGTATTGCCCACAAAAACATACGAAAATTACAAACAAACAGAGAAAGTGCCATAAGAGTATCGTGATTCCCTATTATTGAGTTATTGATATAGTTGGAATCATAACAGATAATTTTCTAACTAGATTTAAACCAGTGGCCAGTAGAGATTAAACATGGTTTGGTGATTTATTGAAACAGGTTCGTGCTGGTTGGATGCTTCAGTAAACTCCTTTGCGAAAGTTACTGTGACTTATTCATTTGAAATGTGAATCAGGAAAGGAGTCAGGATTTATACAAGTGTTGGTGTCGGCAGAAGTTTATCACAGTTCCTCAGGGGGTTTTGGTTCCTGACACTTTCAAACTAAATTTGAAAAGTTTTGATTTTGTAAACATGGCACCTATACATTTTCAGGAGAGTATGTATGTGCAAAATTTGTTTTTTTCTTTAATATTTTTATTCAATATTATGTTTATTCAAAGTTTTCTCTAAATGTCTATTCTGGTAATCTATTCGAATTATTTTCTAACAGACGTTTCAATTTTTCAAAACTAAATGGAAACAATAATATCGTATTCATATACAACATCAATCTAATATCTAAAAGTGTCTTTATGTCGCAGAGTCAAAATTGGTTACATTCCGAAATAAATTAAAATACCTAAATTGTAAGTAAAAATATTATAGACCTACTTTATATGACAATGTTATCATTTAAACTGCCATGTTCCAACTATTTACTTCTTCATACAAGCCCCAGGTCCCTATATGAAAGTGATGTTTCTGATCGGTATTTCTGATTGTTTCTGATTGATCAATCAACAGGTTGACAACCCCACTGAGTGATGTAAACTGTAGCCCAGAGGACCCAATTAAACAACTCAGAAGAATTCCAAGAACATTGATTCAGATCGTGCAGAACATTTGTGGGTCCGCGGAGAAAGAAAGAGAGAAATACCAAGAGAAATAATATCACAATTCAATATTTCGTTACAAGACAAATAATAAAGACTTTCGTTTTTAAAGGTCACATAAAAAATCGCTGGGTATTACCTTTAGTGCTATTTTATTTGTTGCTAAAATTTAAAATGATCAACTAAAAATGTAGAAAATTTAAGAAATGTTCGTTTTATGTATATAACGAACATTCATGCCTGAATTTAATATTAAATTTGCGATTATGTTGGAGGGGCAGACGGAGGGGGGATAATATTTGAGGGGATAAAATGAAAAACCTGCCATGTAAAACAAAAGTTGTAGATGTATAATTAATATTGTTTTCGTTTTTCCATAATTCTAATTAGAACATAATATAGTGGCCTAAAAATCTCGTTGTTTAACAGCACACTCTTCTGCAACTAGACTAATGGCGACGGATGAATAATTAAGGAGTACCTATTAGTAGGGAACCTTCCCATCATTTGTCACTTGACAGAAGATGCTATGACGCTGAAGATGCTGATTTTCAAAGTAATATTAAATATTTTCGAAAAAATGTATGATATTTCATTTTGGGTTTGGGAGCACATTTATACTCTTAGTCTTAGCAAGCTACGTACAGTATTCATGCATCATGAAGTATACTCTTCGCAAGTGGCGTATCAAGTGAGTGTTTCTGCATCACGAGGTTTCTCGGTATGTTCAACAAGTGAGGAATCATGAAGTGGGAAGAAACCTGTCCTTCTATCTTCTCTAATGTATATCATACACTGTTACGTCATCCGTGTAACACAGAGGTTTCCAAGGTTACTACATTTTTAAAACATTACTCTTGAATTCGACTTATTTTGCTGAGGGTTTTTACACTCTTTAGAACCAGTTTAGTACTTCTTTTAGACGTTTTCCGAGAATATTTTCTTATTTTTCACGTTGTTTGTGCAATACAAGTCAAACAATTTCGCCGATCAAGCTGTTTTTTTGTATGCTTATAAAAAGTAGTAAACTTTATCTATATTCAGAAAAATAAAATCTTGATTGGTTGAAAACTAAAATGTTCCGATCAAGTGGAAAGTTTGCAAGGAAAATTGGAGCTTGACAACATACTTTAAGAGTACTTTTTAAAATATACAATATTTCTTCTAGTTTCCCTCATCATCAGGTATACTAAGTTAATTCATATTGTTGAGTTGTTGTGTAGGTGGGTGGGTGGGGGGGGGGGGGGGGGGAAGAACCCCTCTTGACCTCACATTGTCCCCAGGAAGCTGTTTCGAAATTCACAATAAAAGTCAAATACTTATTTTAATGCTCGCTCATTGGATGATTTGTCTAGCTTTCGAAAATCTGGCTTTCGAAATGTTAAACATTTGATTAAAACTAATGCCATGACACCAACCAATGACATTACTAGAATTGTGTAATAAATCAAACTCATTATAATATTGTTATTTATATTGACAATACATTAAGTAGAAATGTATCATGTATAAGATGACAAATACAATCGTCAATGTGCAACAGATTTTGATTCTGAGTCAAGACTGCGACTATTGGTAAAATAGGTATCATAGGTATGGTATTTATAATTCAATCCAGAGGCTCTTAGTGTGTTTAACGTCGCACAGTTCTGCAGCAAGGTTAATGACGCCGGACGAATGATGATGATGTTGAGGAATAGGTAATGGACGGTGGTTATTAGGGAACCTGCCCATCATTTGCCTCTCGACCGCAACGGGAATCGATCCCATGTTCAAACAGTACTCCTATTTGGCGATTCTCTTATTTGTTTTGTAGTGATTTATTTTATTTACCTTTTGCGAATTTAGATTCTACATGTTACATACACCTATAGAACACTATAGTTAATTTTCTCAACAATTGTATTAAATTCTCCTTTTAGATGTATTCAATGATTTTCATTTTAAATTGACAAACAGTTATATATTCAGCTTGTCATTCGTACACACATGTGGTTAATTACATTATACAAATATAATCATATTGTGTAAATATTGTCAAAGATTAAGGCCCGGTCTTACAATACTCTGCCAAAGGCTCAATTAGCTCTAAGCAGTTAGTTAGTGATCATTCTATAAATAAATATCATTGGTTGTTGCCATTGCAATATAGTCCTAATCAAGTGTTTAAAATTTAGCAGAGTATTGAAAAACTGACCCTAAAAGAATAAAAGTGGAAGTTACAGTGCATGCTAAAAGTATTGAAAAATATTCAAGTCTATAAAATCAAAACAAAATCATCCACTGAGTACAAAATCATCCACTGAATAATAAGATTTTGGCCGGTCTTTCAATGACTAGCTAACTTTTAAACAGTCAATTAGGACTGTATTGCCATGGCAACATCCAATGACAACCCTCGAATGACCGATTAAAACTTAACTACTGATTTAGCAGACTATTGAAAGACCGGCCCTGTAAAAGCAACCAGTTTTTTAAAGAATGGATAAAATTATCGTCGAGAGAATTTGTATTTTTGGTATTTTTATTTGTATTTTATTAGTAGTAAGTGCACAGCGTTTTATTGCTGTATATACATTGTCAGGTTAATTAGTATATAATATAAAGAATACATTAATAAATGGCATATTTTTTTAAAGGAATTGGTCATTCTCATTGTTGCTCAACTATGTCTTACAAGTTGTATAAATAAACTAAAAAATGAGTGATATCCCCATAAAAAACACTCCGTGTAAAAATACCAGCCAAGTCTCTTCAACTATAAAAAATAGAAGAAATCTAAAAATTCAGCACTGAAAAGTAGTGATATCAAAAAATGGGCCAAGTCAAAACTTAATTTTAAAAACCAATATATACTTGGCGCATCGTCTTTTACGGCATTATAGGGTAGGTAGATTGTTTGTATTACACATCTGGCCTATACTTCTAAACTATCTACATGCACGATGCGCCAAGTATATTTTGGGTTTTAAAATTAAGTTTTGACTTGGCCCATTTTTTGATATCACTACTTTTCAGTGCTGATTTTTTAGATTTCTTCTATTTTTTTATAGTTGAAGAGACTTGGCTGGTATTTTTACACGGAGTGTTTTTTATGGTTAAAGAATACATTAATATATTAAACACAGTTAGGTACTCAATAAAAAATGTAAAGCGCATTGCAATTAGGTCATATTAAAATTATCAATAGTTATCACATTGGTATAGATTTGAGAAAACATGGTCATAATACTTTTCGGTGCTGTAAAATTGATGTTCAAATGGATTTGATGATGCGTTTAAAAACATTTATATCTTGGATGTTCTTGAGGTCATCAGGCTGTTGTAGATCCTACGCCTTTCTTGTAATGTCCCTTTGTAAGCTAGCTTCAGTCTGGAGTACTCGTGGCTCAGGGCTGAGGCACCACGGGTATCGTGGTTCGACGTGGTACATTTAAAAAATCCCATAGATTAGATCAATTTATAATTTGATCTTCTATTATATTCAATCACTCCATCTGACAGCTTGACCATCCGCTTGTGCCATTTATTTTGAATAATCAGTGCAAATTCTAACTTCATTTTATGAATGAAATGAAAAACATTTAGCTATACACAGTTTGTCGTCCAGATAAGATCCAGGTTGATAGTATTGATTGAGGCATTGAGTAAGCATTGAGGTGAACCTTGTAATTTCACGAGCAGTTTTCGCAAGACAGTTTCTGTTATCAGTGTCGTGTAATCAAGCGATCAAATGATAACGATAACAATGTCGTGCGCCTGCGTATTGTCAATCCAAACACCAGCGGTTTATCAACAAGTCCTATTCCATAACTTGTACATTCCAGAATCCGATGCGGTGGAGTGTTAATCCATATGGCCGTATGGACGAAACCGAAGTCTTAAAATTATATAATAGGGCCCTGTCAAAAATAAAGCGAAAATGTCCATCATAACATTGATATGAACGTATTCGTTTGCGTATTATACACTTGGTTTCCATCAGTTGAGAGGCAAATGATGAGAAGGTTCCCTACTAATAGGTCATGACCGTCCCCCATCGTCCATCTATTCATCATCAGCATCACACAATCATCATCATAATCATTAATCCGTCGCCATTATTCTCGTTGCGGAAATGACGATGGTAAACATTACTTATTAATTGTTGTAAAATTACTTGTTTTTTGTTCTAAATGTTGAACAAGGAAGAAGTGAGAGAAGTTTTTCTGCAGTTTAGAAGGCAGTGCAGACAAAAGAGTCTCTAGAAATAAACAATATGATTTATAATTGCGACATTTTATCATATTTTTCGCGACTGAGGTTAATGCTCTTCTTACGTGATATTAGGCAGGGTATTTGAAAACGTTAGCGAGAGAAATGGTTATCAATGTTGCGCTAGAACCACAAACAAAATATAGAAGTTCAAAAAATGTGTACCCATTATTCTAATTTATTCTTAATCCACACTAACTTCAATGGGAAACAGTTGATACCCCTTCGAATAATATTGAATGAACTGAAAACTTAAAATACCCTTTTGTCACCGACTTAACTACTGTGATAATTTGAACTATAGTCAAAACCATCTGTTAAATTCTTAACAAAAATATTTTATGAACACTTTGTTATAAAATTAATTGATTATTATCTCATGTCGTATTATTCTTCCCATACGTATAAAACTATATGTTTTAAACAATTTTCTGAATTTAATTTATCTCTAATGAATAGTCATCAAAGCGATAGTACGAGAACTACTTTTAGTTTTTTTTCCTAACCTTAGAGTACCTAATAACAACATTTCTTCACTAAATATTCTCGAAAAAAAATCGGGGCATTATACTCCCCCAGACCTAGAGCCAGCAATGTGCTTTTGTGGCTTTATAATCGACTCGACATCTACTGATTGTGAGAATGATTGGGAGAGGTCCCGGGTTCGATTCCCGTTTCCATGATTAACACAGAGGGCTTTTTACGGTTTACTTCATGTCTAGAGGCAAATGCTGTAAAGGTTCCCTGGGCCACGATCACCTCCTTTCTACCGTCCATCCTTACCTACTCTTTATCATCATCATCATCATCATCATCATCATCATCATCATATAATCATTCATCCGTCGCCATTAGCCTATAGTTGCAGAAATACATACAATGATTAAAACAAAACTGAAATGCGATAAATTCTCTGGCCTTCAATGAGATTTTCACTATAAAAATGCTCACATCTTTTCCCTGCATATCTATTTCAATAAAAATTCTATACCTACATTTATAAATTCTACTTATAATGTAAGTCAAGGCGTAAAACAGGCAATGCTATATTATATGCAATCCTGTATTTATAATCACTGTAATAAGATGAGAAAGAAAACATAAACGTAAGCTTGTTGCCATAGCAACCAATTGAAAAGTATTGAGGGGGGAGGGAGGGGGGGAATTCTGACAGTAGCTGCAATGTCACATAAAGTTATTGCTTATGAAACAATTTGATATTTAGGAAGTAAAGTCCCATTTACACGGTCTAATTTCCTATCAAATCTTTTACAAAACCCTTTTACAGAAAAATTGTCTTGTTTACACGGTAAAATTTCTTCGAAGAAAATATTTTAAAAGATTCGATAGGACATTTTACCGTGTAAATGGGTTGTTTTAAGTATACGAGATTATTCCAATTTTCAAAATTTTATCTGCTTATAGGTGCAGTGTATAAAGGACGGTAACGCTTCAGTGGTGAAGGGGGGGGGGGGGGGGGGGTCAGTAGGACATCACGTTTTAATATCGATATTTTCACGCATACGTCCTTTTAGAGGGGGGGGGGGGGGTCAAAATATCCAATTTTTAGCGTGACGTTCTTTATGTACAGCCCCACATTCAGTTAAATATTCATCTGAGATAATTTTTTAGAGTGGAAACATTTTGTCAACTAATGTCATCTTGAAAGACAAAACTTTTGCGCTCCTTCAAAATCCCCGTATTTCTGATTTCGCTAGCAAACCTTATAGGTACTAAAGTACCACATACCTAGTTTCGGTAAAATTCTAACTGGAATGGGTAAATGTATTGCTCGGTTAAGAACCCATGGCCTTTGGTCTCACGGCCAACCAGTTTCATGTGCTAAGAAAACAGCTTGTAATCTCTGCAGTGACTATAACATTATACTGGGCAGTGACAAGACTTTGTTGTAAGAGAAATTAATAGGTACCCATTATTACAATAACCCACAGGTAATTGACCAGGTATCAGTGCATATAGTTGCATCAGACTGGATGTTGCATGCTTTGGGATTTCCACTTCACTTCTTTCCGCATTCAATCATCAATAAATTAAAATCTAGTCCGTTTTCTTTTTAAATTCATATATATGCAGCCAATTCTTGAGTTTTATTGCATTGTATAAAACTTGAAACATTTGACAGCTATTGCTTAGCCTTCACCTTTTTTAAAACGAACATTGTTTCAAATTCAAAACGTGAATCTCAAGAATTGGCCCAATCTACTCTACTTACGTTGTCAAACAAATACGTCAAATTAAATATTGTAAAATGCAGCTAATATAATTTTAATATTGTCCACAGTGATTTTGTGTGTAGAATTGAATACGAAAAGTAATAGACCACGACTGCCTCCTTCCATCCTTATCTATTCATCATCATAATCACTATAGTTGCAGAATAAAATCAACGCACTCACCGGCAAGTATTAGGGCGATGACGACTAACTGGGCGGCCATGTTGACAGCCCTTAGGGCGGCTCGCACCCTTATCTGTTAGGGCACTGGGTGAGCACCGAGTGACTATTGAGCGACTACTGAGGGAGCACTGAGGCAACGCGACCTGCCTGGACCGAGGCTGAGGCTAGACTGAACTGAGTGAGTGAGATAATTGCCTCCCACCTCTCTGACTCATTCAACAAGTGGTTCCACGCACCGCAGTTCCTCGAATAACCAGAAAGATCCGCGCCTCTCACTTGTTGAAATATACCTACATCTTCCTCATACATCTTAAAATAATGCAATAATATGTCTACTTATTGATCCTACTTATACTAATCAATTAACTATACGTATTATAATATACACCTGCATGCATCTAATTGATATCTGTGTTTTAATATCTGTGTGAGCCCATTCGGTATTTGTTTTTATAAATATTTTGTGTATTATCATTTTTCTACTCTACTTTTTCTCGATATCGGTAAATTGGGGAGGGGGGATAGAGTCTCGAACGTAGCCCACCCAATAAACCCACGCAAAACGAATTATTTGCCAATATAATCGCCATATTTTTCTAATTTGTCGGACGTTACCCCCCCCCCCCCCCCCCCCCTAGTGCGTTTACTTGTTGTTCTGAAGAGCTGTGAGAATGCAAGTCGTAGAGGAGATAAGACCGTGTGGAATGTCACTGATAAGTAGAGGCACTTGAAAATGGTGTTCACGAAATCGCGAAAATTCTAAAAGTAGTTTTTTCCATCATTTTTAGGCATACCTGATAACAAATATGCAAGAATTAAATCGCGAAATATAGCGACTTTTTTTTTCATTTCACCACTATTTGAAAAAATTGGCTTAAAACGCGAATTTGGCACCGAAATCCAGTAAAAAAAAACTTTATTTGAAAGAAAAACACAATATTTTAAACTTATTTTAAACGATTGGAGATTGTTTTGAGCTATGTCATTGTCCTGAGAGAATTGTAGAATTAAACCTACTCCCCCCCCCCCCCACTACTAGCCAGCTTTTGGGACAAGAATGTCAGGGAGAATAATTGGTATTGATTTTTAAATATGTGATCTCAATACTATGGATTGAGAACCTCTAGAACAGGGATATCCATTTTTCATGTGATAAAATCAATTGATATCAGTGTCAATGATAGTTTTCATCAAAATTTGGGAGTATGTGTAAATTTTAACAAAATAAAACGAAATTAACACCGAAATTTGACTTTATGCACCGCTTTTAAACCCAATTCACCACGTAAACACCGACATTCTGATTTTCAAAGCACCATTTTCAAGTGCCCCTACTGATAAGACAAGAGATTGTAAACAAATACAATATAATCCGGGAACATGACAGTGAATCTGATTCAGACAACCTTGCATACGTCACTGATCTATAGACCTTGGTCATCATTGCAAGACATTGTAAGTGATACCGGTGATACGCATCCCGGTGCATATCAAAGTAAGGTGCGAAGGAAGGGGGGGGGGGGGTCGAGGGGGGCTCTTGCCCCCCCCCCCCAACCCCCGGATGTCAGGAAAGCATTTTTGTTGTGTTTTACAAAGTTTTGCAAGTGTCAAAAAAACGCCCTGCGTATAACGGCGGGGGGGGGGGGGGGGGGGAGGGGGGGTCGCGCCTTCCTAACGCCCCCCCCATGATGAAATTAGTTCCTAAGCGTCTGTAATAGCATCAAACGTTATTTCAATAAAATTTTGTTAGATATTCAAGGTGACATTCAAGGTATTCAAGGTATTCAAGGTATTCAAGGCTCACAGTGACAGATTAATTAGACTCAGATTCGTAATGGGAAGAAGAATGATGGAATGTGTTCAGGTGTATGCTCCTCAATCAGGTAGACCCAGGGAAGAGAAGGACTTCTTCTGGGAAGAGCTGGAAGAGGTCATTCATTCAAGAGATGTGTGGGTGATGGGTGACTTTAATGCCATGGTGGGTGCAGATAGGAATGGTTTTGAGCAGATTGTTGGGCCACATGGATGGGGGAGAAGGAACGTTGAAGGGTCAAAGATGCTAGAATGGTGTGCTAGATCATCTGTGCGAATAGCAAATACATGGTTTGAGAAACGGAAAGCACAAAAGATAACAAGGTATGGTTACGGTGATAAAGATCACAGATGGGAATCGGTAATTGATTACGTGTGTGTCGGCGGAGAAATGGTGAAGCTCCTGGAAGATGTGGAAGTTCTACCATCAGTTGCGTTAGATAGCGATCATCGATTGCTAGTCGCGAAAATAAGAGTAGAAGGTCATAAGAAGACTATAGAGACTAGAGCAACCAGGATAAAAAAGACTTGGAAACTACAGCAGGCATCTACACGTGAAGAGTTTATAAGAAGGATATCAGAAAGAGTACCAGATGGACCAATTGGTGGAGTGGAAGAAGAATGGTGTTCATTCAAAATGGGGCTAGTAGAGATAGCTGAAGAGCTTTGTGGTAGAGCTACGAGAAAGAAGAAAAAGAAAGAGACTACGTGGTGGAATGCAAGGGTGAAAGAGGCTGTGAGAAGGAAAAAACTTGCATGGAAAAAGAATGAAAATACTCGTTCTGAAGAAAGCCTCATGGAATATCGAGAGTGCAAAAGATTGGTAAAGGCTATAGTAGAAGAGGAGAAGAAATTATCAATGGAGGAATTTGCTGATAAGCTTGAAATGGATTTTGATGGAAATAAAAGATTGATTTTTTTTTGATTTTTGATTTATTTTTCCATTCATCATACATTTACATGTTGACAGTGACCCTCCTGGAGGACTCCAGTAATGAGGGTATAAGGAAAAGATTCCTTCCTATAAGGAAGGAATATTAATAAATATAATAGTTATATTAATAATAATAATAATAGTACATAGTAATATTAATAATAGTTATATTAGATAAGTGTTACCTATTCAGATAATAGAGAAACTAGGTTATAATTATTTATCATCTAAATTAACAGTACAATAATAATAGTAAAAATGATAGTAAAACAAGGTTAGAATTATCTATCATCTAACTTAGCAGGTCATACTCTTACATTTTTAAGACAGTCAAGCTGGTGTGCTTCATTAAATTGTATCTATAGGTGGGTACATTTAACAATAAATTACATTGATACAATAAATGCGTAGTTTACCTATTAGGTACTATTAGTAGGTATATCTCACTTGTATGTCAAATATTCTTCAATGGAGTAGAATGCCTCCTTTGTTAGAAATAATTTTAACTTATGTTTAAAACAATCTATGTCAGATGTGTTTTTTATGATCTCAGGGAGGTTATTGTATAATTTAAGTTTTTCGTAATTTGAGTTTTTTTGAATTTTTTTTGTTCTATGGTTAGTTACATGTATATCTTCCTTCCTTCTTGTATCATGTGTGTGTACATCTTTATTCAAATTTTGATTGTGAATGTCCTTTTTTATGCTAATGCATGATTCGTGAATGTACAAGCTATATATTGTGAGGATTTTATGTTTCTTGAAATGGGGTCTGCAGTGTGGTTTTATAAAAGTATCTTTAGTTTTGTTTTTTAGTCCGAGAATGATTCTAATTGCCCTTTTCTGAATTTTGAATATTTGTTCTATTCTAGTGCTGTTGCCCCAAAATTCAATACCATAGCGCATGTGGGAATCAAAATTGGCGAAGTAGGCTAATTTTGCCGTTTTTATATTCGTAAGTAGCTTTATGGATTTCAAGGCAAAACACGCTGAGCTTAGTTTCTTAGCAAGTGTTTCAGAGTGCTTGTTCCAGCTTAATTTTTCGTCAATTGTGATGCCCAGGAATTTAGTTTCTTTTACTTTTTCTATTTTTGTGTTGTTAACTTTATTGTGTAGTTGTGTAATGTTTGTGATGAGTGGTGAGGGGTTGTGTAAGTGTATGAATGTTGTTTTTGTGTCATTAAGTATTAGTTTGTTATCGTTGAACCACATTGTGGCCTCAGATAAGACATTTTCTGCCCTTTCCTTCAACTCATCTCCATTTTTCCCTTTAACTATGATGTTCGTGTCATCGGCGTACAATTCAGCATTTTCTATTACTTCAGGAAGGTCATTGATATAAGCGATAAAGAGGAGGGGTCCTAGAATTGACCCTTGAGGTACCCCGGCAGTGACCAATTCTGGTTCAGATAGGTACCTTTCTTCTTGATTTCTGTTATTAAAGGCCACTATTTCTACAAGTTGGATGCGATTTGACAAGTATGATTTTATTAAATCGAATGCTATACCTCTTATACCGTAGTGTTGTAGCTTGGCCAGGAGTATTCTATGATCTATGCAGTCGAAGGCTTTGGATAGGTCACAGAATACTCCTAGGACTTGCTCTTGTTCTTCTATTCCTCTAACTGCATTACTGATAAAGTTATTAATTGTGTCTGTGGTACCTTTTTTATTTCTAAATCCATTCTGTTTATCCGAGAGGATTCCCTCCTTTTCCAGGAAAGAGGTTAATCGGGTATGAATTATTTTTTCTAAGATTTTTGATATTGCCGGTAATAATGAAATGGGCCTATAGTTACAGACTTGATTCTTGTCTCCTTTTTTTTTGTATATTGGCTTTATTTTAGATATTTTGAGTTTATGTGGGAATGTGCCACTTGTAATAGAATTGTTATAGATATCAGCAAGGGGAGAAGCTATTGCAATAATGCATTTCTTGATCAAAGAAACCGGAATTTCATCTATTCCACTGGAGTGTTTGTTTTTTAGCTTTTTTGCAATGTCGATTATCTCCTTTCTACTTGTTTCTGTCAGGTATATTGTTCTTTCGCTATACTTTGTCTCTCTTAAGTGTTTGAGAAATGTGTTATCATCTGATTGGGCTGGTCTTAGATGTTTTGTAAGATTTTCTGCCGTGTTCGAGTATTCTATATTGAAAGTGTTAGCAATTTGATGGTAATTTGTAAGGGTGGCGTTGCTACTTTTATCAATGATTTTTATGTTTTCACTTGTGTTTTTTTTAAATTTGTTTGTTTCATTATTAATTATTTCCCATATTTTTTTTGATTTTTCTCTCTCATCACACATTTGAATTTTCCTTTGAATATCTAAGTTCTTCGCTGCAGCGAGTACTTTTTTGTATATTCTCTTGTACGATCTATAGTACAATTTAGTAAATGTGTTGCTGGAGTATTTATTCATCTGGAAGAGTGATTTAAGATTTTTGCTCGAGGTCTTTATTCCTGATGTTATCCAATTGGGTCGTTTCTGTTTTGATTTTATTTTTATTGTTTTTAGTGGGAAGAAGTCATCGTGTTTAAGTTTGAATTTTTTTTCAAATTCCTCATATTTTTCATCAGATGTGGAGGCCTCATAAACTTTGCTCCAGTCCACTTCCATTAGTGTTTTGTTGAAGTCTTTAATGCCCTCCTCACTGTATTTTCTCCTAGTTATAATTTTAGGGGTACTTACAATGGTTTCCCTATTTAGTGAAATTTTTTGTGCGAAATGATCCGAAAGACAGTTATTAATTACGCATGTTGAGAAATGTTCTGTTGGTATGTTGGTGGCAATATTATCAATTGTAGTTGAGGTATTATGCGTTTGATTTATTCTTGTTGGTTCTTTGATAGTAATTTTGAAATTGTATACTGCAAGGAGATTAGTAATTTGGATTGTATTCTTCGAGTTTTTGCTAAAGTCAATATTAAAGTCTCCAAGGATTATTATTTGTTTGTTTTCATTGGTTAGTGTTTGTAGTACCCTGTCCATTGTTTCCATAAATATATCTATATTGCCTGTTGGTGTTCGGTACAGGGTAACTACTATGACATGGTCACTGTTCTTTGTATTTTTTACAGTTTTTGGTAACTTTGGTATTTCAATTTCTACACCAGTAATTTCTATGTGCTTTTCCCTACTAAAATTTTCTATGTCTGTTCTTGGTTTTAGTTTTGATTTGATATCATTATTACTGAATATTGCTACGCCTCCATGTCTGAGTTTAGTTCTACAAAAGGATGATATTAATGAGAAATTGCATATGTTAACGGATTCTAATTCTAGTTTTCGCAGCCAGTGTTCCGATAGGCACATTAAATCAATTTTCTGATTAGCTCTTACTTCTCTATCTAAGAATACCTCTAAACTATCTCTTGAGCTCGAAAGTCCTTGAATGTTTTGATGTATTATATTTAAATTTTGATGGTTTACTTTTACGTTTTTATTATTACTTGTGTTGCCTTGCTTTTTTTTTTTTTTTTTTGGTTGTGTCGTTATTGGTAGGTTGTGTGATTTGTGGGGGGTTGGTCAAATTTTTTTTTTGGTAATTGGCTTTACAGGTTGAATTTTTTTTTTATGAGTGGATACTAGACTGTGTTTTGATTTAGACGACCGCAAAGGTTGGCGTCTTCGTCCTTGGTTAGTCGGCTGCTTGTCTGCTACAGCGGGCTCCTCTTCGGTTGTGGTTGAGCCCGGAGTCTGGACGGTTTCTAGGACGGGCTCCTCTGCGGTGTCTGGAGTCTGAACTGTCTCGACGGGGTCACTGAGGCCTCTGATGTCCGCAGTCGTCCACTCACTCGCCGCAGCAGAGTCATTAAGGCCGCTGGTGTACGGAGTCGTCCAGAGACAGTGACATTGGACGACTGTCGGAGACAGTGATATCGTCTGGGTAGCGACTTCGACGCTGCAGATCCTACTCGCTGCAGGCTCGCTCGTTAGCTCAACGTATAATAGAGATGTGTCTGGGGAGGTATTTGACGACAGTGTTGTCGGTGCCTCCTTGTTGTAGGGTGGAAGTGGTGGGGGAAGCTTCATTTTTTCAAGTGCACATATCAATTCAATCATTTTACCAGGCCTCGTCAACCAGCAGGTGATTTGTGATTGTGCAGGGCTGGAGGTCTGGCTACTGTGAGTTGTTTGAGGTGGAGGAGGAGGAGGAGGAGGAGGAGGAGGAGGAGGGGGAGGAGGAGGGGGAGGAGCAGGAGAGTTTGAGTTTTTTTTGTATTCTTGAACATGTTTAATTATACTTTTTGCTAGTTTTGTTTTTCCTCGTTTGTTCAAATGCAGGCCTTGTCCTGTGTAGTCTCTCCGAGTGATGTTATCTGTCGTAATGAACTTTATGAATGGATTATTGTAGTTCTCTATTTGTAGCTTGATATTTTCATTTGTGATGTTAATGTTATTATTTCTCTGTTCTGTTCCTTCGATATCATATCTTTGTAGAATGTTCGTGATCATGATGCAGTGTTTGGGGTTAGAATTTGCTATCTTATCAAGAGATGTTTTAATGTTATTCTCTGAATTTGTTGAGAAATTGTTTGTTCCTCCTATGAGTATTATAATGTTTTTTTCACCTTCCTCTGTGGAGTTTCCACTGTGGAGTTCCATGGCTACTTCTTCAAACGGTGCACTCGGTTTGAAGAAGCTTGTGCACTTTATTTTTGTCTGGATTCTTGCTTCATTTCTGCTCGTGAGCCTATATACTTCTCGACACATGCCACGCCCATGACTGTCGGCAAGTATTTTGACGTTCTGGATTTGTTTTGTTACCGTTGGTGACACTGTGTTCTTCCTCTGTTGTTGTACGAGAACACGAAGCAATCGAGACAGGAAGGATTCCAAATATTCCTCTCTCTGATTGGTTGGAGTAGCGCATGCTCAGAATGATTTGGCGCGATTTTTCAAATGCTTTTTAATAACAATTTGGCTCGTAATAACCAAAGTTAAATTGTGCTGGATTAAATTCAACTGTTTCACTCATTTTGAGGTATCTGATTGGCTTAGTCCAATTTAGTCCAATATTTAGTTAATCCGGCTCAGATTAACTTTGGTTATACCGGCCCTTACTACGTTAGCCTTTAAATATAAATTTTTACATGTGGGAAAAATATGAAATTGGTAAGTTTAAGACAACATTTATTAGTGGTCATATAATAGCACCTCAAAATTAAAATTAAATTCAAGATTATAACACACAATAACGGTCAATTCAACTTCACTTTGTTCACAAGAATCATGAAGTATCTTCCGACTTAAATGGCCATGTCCAAATAAAAATTTACGATTATATACCTAATTACAAGATGATATTATAGTACATCAAAATTTAAATTAAATTCAAGAAAATTATCTCAAATGTCTTCTGATTTAAATTGCCATGTCCATAGAAAAATTACATCAGTTTAAGTTACATAGGTATACCTAAATAGTAAATATTACAAGATAATATTATAGCACATCAAAATTAAAATTAAATACAAGAAAATTATCTCAAATGTCTTCTGATTTAAATTGCCATGTCCATAGAAAAATTACATCAGTTTAAGTTACATAGGTATACCTAAATAGTAAATATTACAAGATGATATTATAGCACATCAAAATTAAAATTAAATACAAGAAAATTATCTCAAATGTCTTCTGATTTAAATTGCCATGTCCATAGAAGTTACATAGGTATACCTAAATAGTAAATATTACAAGATGATATTATAGCACATCAAAATTAAAATTAAATACAAGAAAATTATCTCAAATGTCTTCTGATTTAAATTGCCATGTCCATAGAAAAATTACATCAGTTTAAGTTACATAGGTATACCTAAATAGTAAATACTACAAGATGATATTATAGCACATCAAAATTAAAATTAAATACAAGAAAATTATCTCAAATGTCTTCTGATTTAAATGGCCATGTCCATAGAAGAATTACATCAGTTAATAAGTTACGTATAGTCTACCTAATTACAAGATGATATTATAGCACCTCAAAATGTAAATTAAATACAAGACCGTTTTCCAAAACTAATAATGAGATTCAATCATGGTTTTTATACAAATTTACCATCACATTATCTTCATCAACTAATTTACCATCACGTAGATATTGTTAGTAGAGATGATCAAAACTTGAATGAATATTTAACACTTCATGATTCTTGTCATTAAGTCCTTGAATAATGTTGATGTGCTGCTTTGAAGAAGGTTTGCAAAATGTAACACTACTGTCTTTCACAGAACGCTTCCTCTTCGTAGAATAAAAGCGAGTTTGTGGCTCCACATTTTTATTTGCAGGCTCCTTATTTCCACCATCATCTAAGTCGACATCGTCCAATGAACTTCTGCGTTTGATGTCTTTAGTAATGTCAATTAACTGGTCAAGTCTTTTAATGACTACATTCGAATCTTCTTCCGTAAACTCCAAGGAGAAGACTTGTCCCATCAGAAGATTTAACTTTTCCATCATCAATTTCTTCGTGTCTGCAGTTTGATGAAGTATCGCATTGTGCGCTTGTACAGCGGAGAGCAGATCAGCAGTGGTTTATGGAGTGCCTCTAAATACATGTTTGTATTAATCCCAGAACCTATACGAAAGCAGTACGCCCACATTTCTGATCGAGTAGAATAGTGTTTTCGGAAGTATTCACCAAACTCCTTGGTCGATTCATCATCAGTAAGTTCTTGAATTAACTGTTCTTGAGAGATTGCAAACTGATTAGGATTAGTTTCTTGCAAAAGTACACGTACGGCCTTGTAGATAAGAGCTTTCATTTCATTACTACCCGTAATTTTCTCTCTGATACTTTTTCGCCAATTTTTATCGACGTGCCAAGTGCACAAAAGCCTCTGCTTTGATGGACCCATCACAATTTCCCAGGCATTGTAGAACGAAGGGTCATCGTCTGACATGAATACATCGGTTTCAATATTTCCTACTCTATCACGGACGGTTTTAAAAAATAAGTTCCATGAGAGCGTATCCTTCCTATTACTTAGGCAAAAAGCCCCAGGACAGCCAGATCCATACTCGTCCACGGTCAGAAGTGTCGTCAACTCAAAGTCGTACTGGTTTGTACCATGAGTACTATCTACACATATTTTCTTTTTGCCAAACTGTTCTAACATTTTTCTTTGAAATGACGTCAATATTACCAAAAAGAAATCTTTCTTCTCTAACACCCCAGAGGGGTCCTCCACTCCCTGAGGCTTGTACAGAGCAACAGGGTTCTCTTCGACGCCAAGCTTGTTCATACTCTCAACCCACAAGTGAACACTCGTTGCATCATCGGCGTGTTGTCGGCCTACGTGGAGATTAAAGTCTCTCCTGATGTTTCGCAGATGGTTCTTGGTGACAAAACTCTTCGTAGTAATCTGGTCCACAGCTTCATCGCGGATGTCATCCATAATTCTTTCCAATGTCACTCCATCGGCTATTTTTCCTGTGGATAGAAATTTTGTTTTATTGGTTGGATAACTAAATACCTACTACATTTTTTTAAATAAAATCTGACTATCAGAACACAATAGTAGTTACATTTAACGACTATATTCATATTTTGTTACTAGTGAAAGTGCAATTTACCTGCTAGTTGTGTTCGTTCCTCATATGTGAGTGACAGGCGGCTGAAGCTTCTGGAGTGGTTGCAGTGAGTTTTCCAGTAAATCACTTCGACGTCACATTCAGACTCAGTAACAACCATAGAAGAAGGACATGTCCTTTCAATTTTATTCGAACCTTGACTTTTCATCCTTTTTTTCCCAGTTGCTTTTGTAGAAAAACTGCCTGACCGATGACAGTTGTAATAGTATTTCTTCCGATTTCCAAGTACTTTCACTCCTGTCATCAAAACGAACTGTGTGCGTGTTTCTCTTTCGGTCGTTGCCTTCCATAATTGAAATTCTGTAACAATCAAAACATAACCAAAATGTTACGATATTGAAGTGTGTTTGCTAACTTTAATTTTCAATCAGCATAAAATATGAATTGATGACATTTCTATTAGTGAGTCCTACAAGAGCCACTTACCTTTCAGTGAGTTAAATTTCAATTCTTCCTTTTCCGAGTTGATATCGTGAACATCGCTCAAATGGTTCCGCAAATGTTTGGTGTCGGCAAGAACAAAGCAACATTCAGAACATTTTATTTTGCTCATCACCTTCCCGGTAGAAGCAAGTTTGCGAGGAGACGTCTTCGGGCAAGTGGAATGCTTCTTGCGTAGATGTTTATTTAGGTTAAACTTTTTCTGAAAACTTGACTCGCACAAGTGGCATGAAAAGGACTTCAAAGTACCAGGAGATCCTTGTTTGAGTTGAGGCACTATGTTGTGCACATTGCGCAAATGTTTGTAGAGATTGTAAGAATTTGACAGTGACTTATCACATAAATAGCACGATTCCATGACTAAAGATACCTATAGTATTACTTTACTTATCACAATACCTACTACCTAGCACTATTCCATGACCACGAACGTCATAAAAACACACAAAAAGTCACAAAAGAAGTCATAACCTCAAATCTTACACCTACTTACACCTTGCAATTTCTTCTAAGTCCCAGAATATCATAGTGCGCATGCGCTACTCCAACCAATCAGAGAGAGGAATGGTAGATCGGCCGGTAATTGTTGCTGCCGTGGCGGTGGCTCGGTCGATGAATACCGCGCCGGTAAAGCAGTTTGCGGTGTGGGTTCGGTCGGTAACGGTTTCCGCCATTGAGACATTCGCGCCGATAAAGCAGTTTTCGCAACTCTTTCACCGTTTTTACTCTTTAACTCCCTAATCCTGGCATTAGTTTCCTCTGGAATTCTTGTCGTATTATCCAGCTCACCTTGTATGCTGATACCTGCCTGGTATTTCTGTGTCTGTAGCCGATGCAGTGCTTCTGCTGTGTTCTGATGCAGTTTTTCTGCCGTGGCCCGCATGTTCTTGTAGAGGCGGCGTGGTGACACTATGGTTTGGCTAATTGCGTTCGATTTCTGTCTTCTATCGTCATGAATTATGTATTCATGATTGACCTGATAACTGTTTTTTCTGTCAAGCACCTCCTTATATTTTATACACTGCAGGAGATCACTTTTTCTAGATAAATACTCTGCGCGATCCGTAAGGCACGTCTTGACCGCGGCCATCTTTACAATACAATAAATAAATAAATAGATTGTTGTACAATCTAATAAAGTCAAAACGTCAGACAGGCTAAATTCAGACATTGATGAAAAATCAGAATGGTGACATTACAAATAACTCATTGGAAATAAAAGTACTCTGGAAGAATTATTTTGAAGGGTTGTTGCAAGGGGGGACAGGTAAAGGGGATATAAGTGAGAGGTGCCGGGAGGTGGAAATGAGAGTGACAGAGGAAGATGAAGAAGAGGAAGAAGGACCAGGACGTGTGGAAGTGGAAGTTATGTTGAAGAAGATGAAGAACGGAAAGGCTCCAGGAATAGATGAAGTGAATGTTGAGATGATGAAAGCAGCCGGGAAGAAGGGCATAGAGTGGCTGTGTCGAGTGATTACAGCAGCTTGGTCACAGTATAAAGTCCCTGTAGACTGGGGTAAAGGTTTAATAATCCCAATATTTAAGAAAGGGGATAAGAAACTTTGCTGCAATTACCGCGTTATAACTCTAATGTGTCACACAGCCAAACTTTATGAGAAGATTATTGAGAGAAGATTGGCAGAAAAGATAGAGAAGGAGTTAAGGGAGGAACAGTATGGGTTCAGAAGAGGTCGGTCAACAACGGATTTGATATTTGCTATGAGGCAGATAATGGAGAGTAGATGGGAGAAGGATGAACCTATGAGAATGGCTTTCCTTGATTTGGTTAAGGCATACGATAGAATGCCAAGAGCAGAGGTGTGGAGAGGATTGGAAAATAGGGGTGTAGATTTGGGGTTGGTAAAGAGAATAAAGAGTATGTATGAAATGAATACTAGCTGTGTGGAAACAGGAGTTGGAAGATCGGAATGGTTTGTTGTGAAAGAAGGGCTGAAACAGGGAAGTGTATTGTCACCTATGTTGTTTAACGTGGTTATGGACGAGTTGTTACGGAAGGTAGAACCTGATGAGAAAGGGGATACAAGAACATTCATATATGCAGATGATGTTATGGTTTGGGGTGAAACAGAAGAAGAGTTGCAGGAAAAGGTCACCAGATGGGACATGGCTACTGAAAGGTATGGATTGGAGATTAGCAGAGAGAAGAGTGAAACTATGGTAATGGAGAGAAAACAGAAGACTAAGTGCTGTATAAAATTGAAAGGAGATGTGCTTGAAGAGAGAGATGAGTTTAAGTACTTAGGAAGTGTACTGACAAGGGATGGAAAGGTGGACAAGGAGATTGAGAGGAGGGTGTGTATGGCTGAAGGGTTTTATCAGAGTGTGAGGAAACTGTTGTGGAACGAAGACATGCCACGTAGGTGTAAGGTACTACTGTACAAGATGTACTTTGTACCGATCTTAACGTATGCAGCAGTAACCTGGCCAATGGGAGGGAAGGAAGAAGTGAAATTACAAGGGGCAGAGATGAAGTTTTTAAGAAGTTTAGCAGGATTGACAAAACTTGACAAGGTAAGAAGTACAAAGATAAGGAAAGATCTGGGAGTGGAGGCTCTAGTTTTCAAATTGGGAAAAGAGAGGTTGAGGTGGTATAGACGATGGAAAGGAATGGCACCGGAAAGAATTCCAAGGAGGGAGGCAGAGCGAGCAGCAATTGATGGGAAAAGAAAGAGAGGAAGACCAAGAACAAAGTGGATGAATGGAGTGGTGGCGGCTGTGGAAGAGAGAGGGGAGTCGTGGATGAAGATCAGAGATGAAAAGTGGTGGGAAGACGTGGACATATGGAGAAGACTTGTAGAAAAAGTTGAGGAGGAAGGAGGAGAAGAAGTTGAAGATGGAGAAGAAGATGATGAAGATTAGGAGAATACAGAAGAAACGTCAGGCCCGGCCAGCCGGTTTCATTAATTAGGCCCTTGTATTTACCTCCTTAACCCACTGTAATTTGGAAAAAAAAAGGATTAAAGATTATTATTATTATTCAAGGTGAGTAGAGTACTACATTTTTTTAAATACCTATACATTTTAAATACCTATTTACCTATACGTTAGATTAATTTAAAAATATGTGTGTAAAAAGTTGTCACACCTCCAGACCCCCCCCCCCCCCCCCCCCCCCCGCCTCACACACATAAAAACACAAAATTCATATTTTCAGTTAGTGATTTATTGCAAAGAAAAATACATTGAAAGAATGAGAAGCCACAAAACTTTTTATTGATTTATTGCAAAATTTTACATTCAAAGAATGAGAAAAAGAGAAAAAATATAATTATAATTACCTACTTACCTACTAGGAAAACGCTCAGTGTAACGCGTTGATGAGCGAGCACGGATACGCGCAACACCTCGAACCGAAATTCTGTCTGTCGAAAATGTCCTTAAAATCTTCAACAATTTCTAAAATATTGGTCCGAATAACCATAGTTGATCGATTGAACCTTGATGATTGTACGATTCCTTTTTAATTTCCAAAAAATCATAGGATCTCGTTCAAAAAATATACCTGTGACCACTCATATGATATATATGTGTGAACATAAGACAATTTGAGATCGATCTGTTTATTAAACGGTCATATCAGTTTCATATACATTTGAAAGTTTCTGCTCTAACAACCTTGAACTGAAGATTCGAAGATGCCGTGAAATGTGAAATTCGAGAAATATTAGAGCCAACACGCAAAATGTCCGTAAACTGTCAATAACTTTTGAATGTAAACACAGATTAGTATGAAAATTGTCAAAAATACAGATAATGTTGGACCCAATGACCATGCATAGTTTTAAGTTGATCGGTCAAACGGTTCTGGTTTAAATTTCAAAAAGCACATGAAATATTTTTTTAAATTTTAACCAATGGGAGAATTTGGCTGAAAATTTGTAAAATAACAGACAATGTTGGTCTTAATGACCATGCAAAATATGAGTTAGGTCAAATGTATCGAAGACCATTTTCATTTTTCAACCTCTCAGGAGATATTTATTTAATTTTTAACCAATCAATGGATTTCAAAAAAAATTAGGGTCAGCAAACAGAAAAGGTTGTCTCTACATGTGCGCAAAATTTCAGATCGATCGGTGAAACGGTGCGACTACCATTGCTCCAGATAGCAGCCAAAAATAAAAAAAATAAAAAAAAAAAAAAAAAGGTCCGCGTCAAAAGGAGACGCTTGCTTCGCTCGCTCAAATAATCATAATAAAATACAACAAACTTGTCCGCTTGTCCGCCCCCCCCCCCCTTCCCCTGTCAAGATTGGCACCGTATCAGACCCCCACCATCACCCCCTGAGGCGTGACATACTTTATGAACAGTCCCTTATTTATAACTAGGAAAACGCTCTGAGTAACGCGTTGATGAGCGAGCACGGATACGCGCAACACCTCGAACCGAAATTCTGTTTATCGAAAATGTCCCAATTCCTAAAATATTGGTCCCAATAACCACGCAATGTTTTAACTTAAGGCCATTGCATATCACGTGACTTTATTTCTCTACATCCGATCAAAAGAAATAGTTACCTATGAGTACATACCTTACATCGTTCATGCTGAGTAATCCAAGGTGATTTATGAAGGAAATTCACTGCATACTGGAGCTTATCAATATTTTCAGTCAATAATATTTATTTTTGCAGTGGTTCAATAAATAAAAACAACACAAATATCGTGTATACGTACGCCTGTGAAGACTGTCAAAACCAAGTGCTGTTATTTTAAATATTACATTCATAATAGTTAGAGATGTAAAGTTACCGGTAACATTGAAATTGGTAATATTACCGGTAACATTACCGAGCACGGTAATATTGAATTTTCTGCGCAGTTTTAACTAGATGGCGTAAGAAAATTAATGAATGTGAATTTATTAATTTTTTCATATTACTTAGTTTACATAGGTATTGTGTATTTACTATTTATTGATTGAGGATAGGTATACATCTCAATTTTACAATAGCGATTTTAATTGAGCGAGCGTAAAAAGCGACTCCATTCTGCACGTTTGGACACTTTCTGTTTTTTTGTGTTTGTTTGTTTGGCCCGACGCCAAACATTAAACGAGGTCTCATTCTTTTCCGATCGAACTAAAGTTTTTGCATAGTTGGAGTAAAAATGAAAATATCTCACGATTGGTCAAAAATCAAAACGCTGCGATTAAGTTCAAATTTTGCCTGGACATTAAGACTACTACCTACCATTTTCTCTTATTTTATAAGTTTTCAGCCTAATCGGTAGAGAACACGTATACTCATTTGATATTTAAATAAAATGCCAGAAGGTATTTTATTGTCATTTAATTTCCTGTGCAACTTACATCTGTTTTTCTTTATGGATCATAGTGATGGCTATTCTCATTTTCAATGAAGTCGTGTAATTTTATTTTGATCGTATTTCAATTCCTATGGATGTATATGTTTTCTTTGCATTACGATATTCCGGTTGGATGGAGATGTTGCGCGTTTGGGTGCTCGCTCATTAGCGCGTTATACACCGAGCGTTTTCCTAGTTATTTCTGCTTAAATAAAGACTTCGAGTCGAGGTAAATTTTCATTAAATCATTAAATGTTGGAATGGGCATGATATACAATTACGAAATTAAACATCATGCTTTTACAGTCGCAGTGAAATATCCTGCAATCAAAGAGCGAACTCTGAAAGACCCTTCCTTCAAAATAATTAGGTACCCTACAAACACTGGGAGGTCCCTGGACGTGTCCTAGGCCGTCCCAGATGGGCGTACGGGCCTGCCCAGGGCCCTCCCGTCTTATGGGTGATTAGCATGGAGTGAGACTCCCGGGGCCTGCCACTGGGAATAAGCCCGGGCGCTTATTTACCTTTGCAATACGTATTCGGCACCCTTTGCTGTGATTGGCTCTTTCTGACTCCTCCCATTAGCCGCTAATGTTTAAAAATTGAAATGAGATGTAATTATAACCTGGCTAGTAGTTAGTTATTATTGAATAGGTAATTAAGAAATGATTAAACTTAGTTGAAAAGTCAAATTGTTTTTTTAAATAAATTTGATATAATTAAAACATCTTAAACATTTTCCAATTAAGTAGGTATACATAATTTGAAGTGTTATTGGCTACGTTCTACCCTCTACATTTACTTATTCCAAAACAATTATGAAGTTAACTGTCAATAACTCTTGCATTTCTTGACAAATTTGAATAAAATTTGTCAAACATTTCTAAAATGTTGGTCTCAATGACGATCCAAAGTTTGAAGTTTATCCGACAAACTGTTTAACTTTAATGAAATACGCACATTTGAATCTTCAAAATATTATTAGAATGGCCTGAGGTGACACAAACATAATATTTTTTAAATATTAGAAACACAAATTTGCATTAGGGTTATATTATTCAGTAAGAATACCCTGGAAAGATAATTAATACCAAATCAAATAAATCATGAAAATACTTACTTTTTATGACTTCCCAAAAAATTATTGAATATTTCCTTGCAATTGCAAATTGCAATTGCAAATTACTGCCAATTTTAAGAAGTCTCTGTTTATTCTGCATACACTTAAAACATCTAATTTAGATATTTATTTGTAGCAAGGCAGTGGTGAAGGCTTGTTTTCATTGGAACAAGCCGTCACACTGCCTTGCTATCACTCGATGGTTCCGAAAACGTCCACGACATTATTTATTTGTAACTTCTACCAATAACTGTAACATAAATAAAATTACATTCCCGTGACCACGCAAAATTTCAATTCTATCGGAAGCTATTAGCCCTTGAATCAGGCAATCAATGAAATTGGAAATTAAATACATTGTGAGTTGATATGATTCATACTTTGATTACAGTAACCTACGCACTATTGTTTTGTTCGTTTTTATTATTATGTTTTTGGATTATTTTCTGGTAACCAGGTATAAAAAAATCATGGATTAGAGGTCAGCGGTGGATTTTAAATTTCTTGTTGAATCAGAATAAATAACTTTTGCTCAGCACTCTGTTCATATTTTTCAACCCTCAGTAACCTTGTACGTATTCTATAGCTTTAGGTATGTATTTGAAATGCGTACAAGATAACAAGGTGTTGTGTCAGTAAAATACCTAGACGCTGATTTCGTTTTAATAAGAAAAAATAAAATAAAAACCAGCTGTCATCTTTATAGGCCCCATTTAGGTTGACACATGAGGTTTAATATTGCGTATATTGGAGATAATTTCTTAATCAATAGTCGTAAAACAATTCAAGAATGACGTACCTAACTGACAGGCGATTTCGTGCAAAGTCTTTCAATATTCCACTTGGTGCATGTTATTTTGCCCACAGCTCGAATAACCTCCTTGCAGTTTTCCAAACAAGACAAATTAACCCTAATGATTCTCCGCACATTATTACTACCTGCATCTTCTTGGCACTGAAATCCTTCACGCTGAAGGCGCTTAATTAGTGATTTCGTTATGAAAGACAGCGTAGTGTGCACATGACGGCGGAGAAAAAACTTCGAGGTAAGCAGTCAGCAGTCTAGTCAGTGCAGCGCGCATCTCTTCCGCGCATTAATAGTAAACAGCCAATCACAGAAGAGAAAAAAGCACGGGTGCCGAATCCGTATTGCAAAGGTAAATAAGCAGCCCGGGCCGTCCCATGACGCCCGCGCGGGAGGTATGGGCCGTCCCTGGACCCTCCCGGGCGGCCCGCGCGGGAGGCATAGGCCGGCCCTGGCCCCCGCCCGGGCGGCCCGCGCGGGAGCAGCTGCTCGCTCTGTAGCCCCCTCCCCCTACGCACATTCCATAACGGTCACGTGCTAGCTTGCTAGGTACACTCTCATTCAAAATGCAGTACCTACAAAACGTGCCTCTGATCCAGACACGTGCATATAGGCACTAATTTTGAATGCGAATGTACCTGGAAAAAATACGTTTCATTAAGACATAATTAATTGCAAACGTGAGTGACACGAGAAACGGGATTTTTTCACAATTTCGGAGAGTGGGCGTTGCCATACGAAAAAAATAATCCAGGTATTTTCTTCCAGGGTCAATGTATTAGTTCACAGTTCACGGAATATTTCACAACAGTTGTAATTTGTTATGTCAACTAGAAGAACAGTAGGTACCTACTCAAACACATTACCCTGCTTGAAAAATCTCGACTACTGTCTGGAGTAAAGTCCAGACACCAGAACTAGTCAGACAAGACCAGAAATGGTGTCCAGACCTACTCCAGAATTTGGAACAGACATAATCAGACTCAGACAATAACAGACAATACCAGACAATATCAGAACACATTTCACTTTCTTTTATCAGAGTTATCCAGACATATCAGACATAGCCAGACGAAACTGACAAGACACTATCAGACTTTACCAGACAAATGTCTTGGAACTGACAAGAATTTATCAGAAATAATCAGATATTACCAGACAGTGAATGCACCAGTCATAACCAGAAGTAATCAGACATTACCAGACCGAATACACCAGACATAACCAGAAGCTATCAGACATTACCAGACTGTACCAGACACATCCAGAAGTAATCAGACATCACCGGACTGACTATCCCAGAAATATCCAGACCTAATCAGACATAACCAGACCGACTATACCAGACTTATCCAGAAGTTATCAGACATTACCAGACTGTACCAGACATATCCAGAAGTAATCAGACCTCACCAGACTAAACCAGACATATCCAGAAGTATTCAGACATTACCAGACCGATATACCAGACATATCCAGAAGTAATCAGACCTTACCGGACTATACCAGACATATCCAGAAGTTATCAGACATTACCAGACTATACCAGACATATCCAGAAGTAGTCAGACATTACCGAACTATACCAGACATATCCAGAAGTTATCAGACATCACCAGACATATCCAGAAGTAATCAGATATCACCAGACTATACCAGACATATCCAGAAGTTGTCAGACATTACCAGACCGATATACCAGACATATCCAGAAGTTATCAGACATCACCAGACTATACCAGACATATCCAGAAGTTATCGGACATTACCAGACTATACCAGACATATCTAGAAGTTATCAGACATCACCAGACTATACCAGAAGTTATCAGACATCACCAGACTATACCAGACATATCCAGAAGTTATCAGACATTTCCAGACTACACCAGACATATCCAGAAGTTATCAGACATTACCAGACCGATATACCAGACATATCCAGAAGTTATCAGACATCACCAGACTATACCAGACATATCCAGAAGTTATCAGACATTACCAGACACATCCAGAAGTTATCAGACATTACCAGACACATCCAGAAGTTATCAGACATCACCAGACTATACCAGACATATCCAGAAGTTATCAGACATTATCAGACATATCCAGAAGTATACAGACATTACCGGACTGACTACCAGAAATATCCAGACCTATTGACATGACCAGACCGACTATACCAGCCATATTTAGAAGTTATCAGACATTACCAGACTATACCAGAAATATCCAGAAGTAATCAGACATTACCAGACTGATTATGCCAGATATATACAGACCTAATCAGAAATTGCCAGACCGACTATACCAGACATATCCAGAAATTATCAGACATTACCAGACTGATTATGCCAGATATATCCAGACCTAATCAGACATTACCGGAGTTGGACCGACTATACCAGACCAAGGTGTCTATAGAAGTTGGTATACCAGACATATCCAGAAGCTCCAGAAGTTATCAAACATTACCAGACCGATTATACCTAAAACCAGATATCCAGATGTGTTCCACTAGGATGATACCATTACAAATGTAAGATTGATGAATGTTGAAAAACAGTATCGAACAAAATACGAGTATGTAAAGATTCAGAACAATAAAAGGTCTTAAAAGTTCCATAATTCCGAAGCATTTCTAGGTGTTATTTCGTAATGCATTCAACAGCCCATAGATTTGAATTCATCAAGAATTTAGAAGAGCATGTGTGTGGCCAGAATTAATATCACACTTTTAGTGTAAATTTATTTTATCATTAGATATTTCGCACAGGTGCCTACTTACTTGCATATTATATAATTATCATGTAGAATGTCAATATCACAATAATATAAATGCAATGGGTATGTAAATCATTTTTGTATATAATTGAATCTATTTTCAAAATATTTTTATATAAAATGATTATAAATATGCCCATACATATTATACAAGATCTGCACAAGGGATAAGTTTCCACACAAAATCTCAATGAAATCTTTAAAAAAAAATTAGAATGGAAACTCGTTTTCCTAGACTGTATGTACTTACGCTTAATATTTTGCTTAATTACATGCATTACATCAACATTGGAGACAATATATTGGTTAAAAGAGCCAGTGCACAGCATGTGCACAGTAAGGTGCAATGCCAATCACTGTCATAACCTCCGAGCTCTGACTTATGGCATGATATCATAATATTGGAGAATATTTGGTACCCCTTGAATCAGACCCAGTCGTTGACCACCTATTTCAATCTTAGTAAAACAATCTTCCGTATGCATTCTCATGCAGGGTTCACTAGGTCCTGTTCTATAAGCGCATGAGATCAAGGAAATTTGTTCGGAAATGAACACAATTGGCTTAAAAGAAAGTATTGAACCATTAATTTAACATTAAAGAAATTATTGGTTTTAATTACTATCTAATAAAGGTGAAAGTCTTTATGTGAATAATCGTTGTGTCGGGGTGGAGGGGAATGGCACCAGGAGAGTATTTTGACAGCATTCAAGCTATTCAACATGTGGGAATTTATTAATTTATGGGTTCAACATTCTTTACAAAGTTTTAACATCTAACTTTTAATAAAAACGCTAAAAATCAAGGACAAATGGAAACGATGGTTCATTCAACAGTTGCAATAATATTTCATGTTTGTGTTGAAATATGAAACTGTTTTTATTAATCATAATGTAATAATTGTAATACACTATTAAAAATTAACTCACAACTAAATTTGGCCCTGTAAAAAATTTAATACCTATAGACAAATGGAAACAATATAATTACAAAATATACAAATGCATTGGATGGAGCGGTTACCGATCCTGGTTTGCAGTTCTTCGCCTCTATACAATGGAATTTTGTCATCGGCTTTCAAAGAGGCTGTGGCTATATGTCCTGTAAAATGAAATGAAGAGAAAAGTAGTCACGAGATACATTAAAAATAATTTTATCTCATTACCGTCACAATAAAAAATCTTGGTACTGGGTATAGAGGGACGAGTAAGAAGGTAGTGTGCATGCCTTTGCACACTACCTGCTGAGAAGTCTTGCCAAGATCATTGTTATATTGTCTTGATTGTATTTCTAGAAAGTTTGACTCTAATTTTTTTTTAAATGATAATATTTTACTTCTTTTGGCGAGATCTTGTATTCTTGTTTAGATTTTTTTTTTTATTTAGACCAGCGTTTCTTATACTTTTCTACCCCGCGGACCCCCTTAAAACATAGGTAGTTTAGTTTGTTGTCGCGGACCCCCAAAACTTACCCGTAACATTTTTGGAATATTCCCCCATTCATCATATCAGATTAGAATTCTATTCTTTATTCCCAAAGATAGTCTAACTTTGATAATAATATGAAATAATAAAGATTATTGGAATGTAGCATTATTTTTCATTTAAATATTTGTATTCTATATTAGTACGGCACGACTAATTACGGGGAAACATTTTGCGCACGAAACAATGTGGGGAGGGCCCCTTATAGCGACAAGGGATAGGTCCGAAAAGACCGGGAAATTTTTGAAATTCGAAAGTGAATTTGGACTATATTTACCTATGCGATTTGGACAATAATTTTTGTCGTTTTTATTTTTGGCTTACAAAGTATTTTTTCACAATAATGAGAACATGTTTAAAAAAAATTAATGTAATTTTAGTGACGTAGAGTTAAGAATTACTCCACAATAGGAGGAAGGGGAGAAGAAGCACACACTTAAACATGTATACCTACCCTATATTTTTATTGAGTTTAAGTGTATTTTAAATTTTATATTTAAACCCAATATAAATATTCAATGCTATTTCTTGAGTCTTCGCGGACCCCCTGTGAGGCCTCCGCGGACCATAATTTAAGAATCGCTGATTCAGACAATGAAATTGTTAATATTTGACAAAATCTTGTTAAGATCTTGGAAATAGTTTCAGCAGGGAAGTCCCTTCTTGGGTACTAAAACATCATCATTGAATGTGGTAAATGTAGTAATGCCATGCCCCAAGTTTTTTTCTGAAATAAAGAATCGTTGAATATTACATCAGTTATTTGTTTTAGATAGACTAGTACAATAAGCGTCTTTAATTACCATTCAAAACAGTGTTTCATGACGGAATTGGTTTGGTGCCATTGTTTTGTTGGATCATGTTACTTGGATTGTTCAATGAAGAATTCTGTAACATAAATTACTTATTTAAATAGACACCGTACAACATAAATCAAAATAATATACAAATACAAATTGAAATCAGTCAAAGGTATGTAATAACTGAGGATATTATCTCATATGTTTTACGTAGCACAGTTATATCTTCAACTTACTAAACTAGGAAATAGCTCGGTGTAACGCGTTGATAAGCGAGATCTTGGCAAGAGTTTCAGCAGGGCAGTCCCTTCTTGGGTATTATCACATCATGTGGTGAATGTAGTAATGCCATGTCCCAAGTTTTTCTGAAATAAAACAATCGTTACCTATGTTAATATAATTATTATTATACTCAGATATTGCCTGAGTATAATATAACATCAGTGATCTGATTTAGAAGTGTCCTTAATTACCATTAAACAGTGCATTCTTGACGGAAATGGTTTGGTGCCATTGTTTTGTTGGATCATGTTACTTGGATTGTTGAATGAAAAATTCTGTAACAGAAATTACTTATTTAAATAGACACCGTACAACATTAATCAAAATAATATGCAAATACAAATTGAAAACAGTCGAAGGTATGTAATAACTGAGGATATTATCTCATATGTTTTACCAAATACATTAATAATAGTTACCTTCATTATTAAAGTAATTGGTTATATCTTCAACTTACTAAACTAGGAAATAGCTCGGTGTAACGCGTTGATAAGCGAGATCTTGGCAAGAGTTTCAGCAGGGCAGTCCCTTCTTGAGTATTATCACATCATGTGGTGAATGTAGTAATGCCATGTCCCAAGTTTTTCTGAAATAAAACAATCGTTATGTTAATATTATTATTATTATTATACTCAGATATTGCCTGAATATATAACATCAGTGATATGATTTAGAAGTGTCCTTAATTACCATTAAACAGCACATTCATGACGGAATTGGTTTGGTGCCATTGTTTTGTTAGATCATGTTACTTGGATTGTTCAATGAAAAATTCTGTAACAGAAATTACTTATTTAAATAGACACCGTACAACATTAATCAAAATAATATACAAATACAAATTGAAAACAGTCAAAGGTATGTAATAACTGAGGATATTATCTCATATGTTTTACGTAGCACAGTTATATCTTCAACTTACTAAACTAGGAAATAGCTCGGTGTAACGCGTTGATAAGCGAGATCTTGGCAAGTGTTTCAGCAGGGCAGTCCCTTCTTGGGTATTATCACATCATGTGGTGAATGTAGTAATGCCATGTCCCAAGTTTTTCTGAAATAAATCAATCGTTTTGATATTATTATTATTATTATTATACTCAGATATTGCCTGAATATTACATCAGTGTCTGTTTTAGAAGTGTCCTTAATTACCATTCAAAACAGTGTTTCATGACGGAATAATAGTACATACATACACTACATAATACATACTACTACTACTACTACATACTATCAGAATTGCAGCATTGCAGCACTTAATTTTGGGTTTCAACTTTCACCTAGACTTTCAGAATCTATTTAGAATGCATTGAATATTAGTTGAACAAATTCAAGCACAAGTTCTTGAATTTGTTGACATAACTCTATTCATAGAACATATTTATGTGAGTGAAAGAAAATGGGATCTGCCATCAAATTTGATTTTCAGATTTCGCAAATATTCTTTTACCCAAGCTTTTACCACAATGACATTAGAACGAACTTTTGATAGGTACGTAAATTTACATTTGTCTTTTTACGACTATAGAAGATAAACTAGGAAAACGCTCCGTGAAACGCGTTGATGAGCGAGCACCGGACACGTGCGCAAACATAGAACCGAAGATGCGTTAACACATAGAAAACTAATACACGTTTTAACGTTATTAAACCTATAGATTAAACGTTCAACAGTTCGACCTAGTTTAGAAACGGAATGAATCCAACGTTCCACAATTACAATAAGACTATGTAGTGTTTTAAACTGAATGAATCAAACCTTTAAAAAAAATTAGCATCCTTCAAGGAAATGTCAGGCTAGACAGACGCTCAGAAACGGAATGAATACAACGTTTTCACAAGTAGGTATACCTATTGGTAGAAGAAGACTATTAAGAAATGAAATATCAATGTTCTGACAAAAACTCTCGATAAATAATGTTCACCTGCTATAAAAGCGGGGAAACTTTACTAAAACCTTTACAAAGAACACCAAATTGCCAAACTTTTTAACGAAAATAAGCAAAATGCTGGAGAGATTTGAAATGACATGATCACAAGAAGAGAACAAATGCCACTCTATGAAACACACAGGAAGCACGGCCATCAGAACTACGAATTGCCAAAAGTTCATCAAGGTCCTTAGTTTTGCGAAAACTTGAAATGATCTGTTTGGAAATACGTTCTATATTGAATTATTAAAATATTATCCACCCAATCAACATAAAAGTATCTGGTTTTCACTGAAAATTGTAAACAGCATCTAAACACACTGGTACATAAAGCAAATCTGATTCAATTGTAGTGGAAAAACATTAATTTTCAATACTTAATTTCTGACAGCTATTTAAAATGTAAGTAAGTTCGTACATTCTCAGCTGATTGGGATGAAAATTTGTAAAATAAGAGACAATGTTGGTCTTAATGACCATGCAAAATATGAGTTTGATAACATTTATCGAAGACCATTTTCATTTTTCAACCTATCAGGAGATATTTATTTTACCAATGACCAATGAATGGATTTCAAAAAAAAAATTGGGTCTGCAAACAGAGAAGGTTGTCTCTACATGTGTGCAAAATTTCAGGTCGCTCGGTGAAACGGTGCGACTTCTATTGCTCTAGTTAACAGATAAAAGTAAAAACAAAAAAAAATAAAAAAAACAGAGGTCCGTGTCAAAAGAGTCAAAAGGAGACGCTCGCTTCGCTCGCTCAATCACACAAATTTGAAAAATATTTAGAAAAGGCAGGTTCACACATTTACCCACTTGTAGGTCGTACACTTACCTCCAAAGACAGAGATGTTTGTTCTTTGCTGTTCCTCCATTCTTCATCGTAACACAACACTGTATATTCTGTTATTCATACGCGTTGAATTTGATTAAATATCGAAATTCACGAATGTAGGCGATCACATTTTCACACTTATAAAATTTCCTATTTTGTGTAGTTACCGTACACTCAGCAAATGTTAAGACGGTATTTGAAAGAAATGGATTAGCTGATAAAAATGTGATGGCATCAATGTTGAAGTCTCTGCTAACTCGTCATCTACCTAGTAGGTGGATAATATGCTCTGATTTCATTGATAACAACAAGGATTGATTTTCAAGGAACCTGATCAGCAGCGAATCCGTTTCTTTCAAATACCGTTTTATGATTTGTTGGGTGTACTTACTCAATAATTACAATTTAACGCACATGCACGGTAAAACACAGTAAAATTTTCTATCAAATCATTATCTAGATACTTTTTTGAGTAACTGACTGTAGATACTTTCACTTTCTGGTATTCATCAAGTAAAATATTAAATTTGTGACGTTCCTTCTTACCATATTTTAAACAAATTAAATGCAAAAATGAACTAGAAGGAACCATACCCCAGGTATCATGAACTGAGATATTAAGGAAAACGCGTTTTACATAATAGTTTTTAAAATGTATGGACTACAGTGATTTTTCTGTTGTTTGATCGGCAGAATTTTTATATATTTTTTGTAATTACTAATAATTAAATCACACTGTGGTTACTTCAAAAATTTATTAAATGTAGCTTGGTTCCTTTTTGATCAATGTGAAATTATTGTTTATTATATGTAAGTACGTACGCTTTTTAATTGGTTACGTTCAGCTGACTTATATGTTTATGCTTTACTTGACAACTTTTATACATTCGTAAATTTTGTATAATTTTTATTGTAACGTGGAAAAAAGGCTTATGAAATAAAATAAATAAATAAAAAAAAAATGTTGTGAATGTATAAATTTTAATAGTGAAAAGGAACCAACCCACAAAAATGTGGATTTTTTCCGTTTTGCGTTTTTTCCCCGTTTTGTTAATTAGCAAAGAAAACACTCTATAAATATACACTACACAGTGTGTTCTGAGATGCGCTTTTTGAGATCGGTAAAAGGGTGTTGTTTGTTAGATAAGATCAGGAATGAGGATATAAGGGCCGAATTGGGAATGAAGGAAATCAATAAGAATATATCACAGTACAGGAGAAGATGGGCCGACCATGTAGAAAGGATGTCGAATAAGAGAATTCCCAAAATGGGCCCTTCACTATGATCCGAAGGGCAGGCGCGACATTGGCCGGCCAAGGAAAAGATGGGCTGCACCTTGAGGACGGAACGGGCTTTTAGCCCAATCTTTGCGGGTAGAAGAAGAAGAAGACAGTGTGTAGTGTATATTTATAGAGTGTGTACCTATACTATACACTACACAGTGTGTAGTGTATAGTATAGGTACACAGCAAATGTGGGTGGGTTCTCTTTTGAAAATTAAAGTTTAGGTCAAGTCAAGATCTATCAGAATTGCAGCACTTAATTTTGGGTTTCACCAAGATTTTCAGAATCTATTTAGAATGCATTGAATATTAGTTGAGCTTGACCTCATATTAACGCAATAAGAAAACAATGCATACATTTTATCGATTATTTTACCGGTTTTGACAACCCTATTTCAAAGGATCAAGTTATGTGATAACTTTTTTTGTTTTGCCGAGTGTACCTACATTTAAAACGTATGCTTTACAACATTAACACAAAAGTGATCAAATTCTTTGACAGACCATAATATTTTCATCATATTCGGGTTTTTTTCATGTACACATTTCTTTCAAGCAATGATTTAATCGAAATGATATGACAGAAAATTTTGCCGTGCACTAAACGTGTAATTTTGGCTATATGGTTCGTAGGCTATGGGCTTAGGCTATAGGTGTTTTGGATTTGTATTAATGAACACGACAAAATTTGCAACTTTCTTCTCAAGAGCGTTACGACGCTCGAGAACGCTCAAGTTCTGTAAACATTTTCCAAACTGCTGAAACTTAACTTATTCAATACGCTTCGATGAGCTTGTAGTTGGTAAAATACCAATTTGAAATAATTATCTTTGTTAAAATGACAGCAGTCTATTTATGCAGAGGCATTCGAATTAAAATGGAAAACCAACTGCAGCACTTTTTTTTCATTGTTTCCCTTATTCTATAATGTGTGTAAGTTTCAGCACTTCATCTTTGATAGTTCTGTCGGAGTGACCTCAAACAGGGAAATGTCTTTTGTGCCACCCGGTATAATTAATAATAGATTATAATCGCAAAAATAAAACTAGTTAAGAAATTCAGCAAATAAAAGAAGTTTCAATACAAAATTTAGCAATCATGGTTTAATTATTTTCTTTAGGGGGGGGGGGGCTTAACGTCGCACTGTTCTGCAGCGAGGCTAATGGCGACGGATGAATGATTATGATCATTCATGGTTTAATAATCATCAACAAACACAAATGAAGAATCGATTGATTACCTACCCAAAAAAATGTCATGCCATTTTCAATGTCAAAGCTGATTGTAATTATTAATTATCACCAGCAGACTACACAAAAAAAATCTCCCAAAGGTTTTTAAAAGGTTTAAAAACAACCTTCAGGGAGACCCTGAGGTTTTGTTTCTGTCCTTTACGCAAAATTTCTGCCAGGTTGGGGCAAGGCAAGGAAAACATATCCCCCCCCCCCCATTGTTTTTTCGGACTTTGAAATCAATTTTGAGACGATATGAGGTGTATTTTGTGGAAATATTCAATATTGTATACATTTGACACGGGGTGGGGGGGGGGGGGGGGGGGGGGGGAGAGTTAACTACATGGCCCCTGAGGCATTTTTTGGTTTTTCGACACGTTGAAATTATTAGTTTGTGTATTTTTTGTTTACAAAATGAAACTAGGTAAATGTAAAACACCACACAAATTGTATGATTTCCTGATATCCAGGGGGGGGGGGGGCCAAGTGCTCCCCCCCTTCCCCCGCTGTGGTCACCCATCCATGTAAGTGTCAAACATCTAAGTGCAATTTTACCGTGCGAGGTAGGAAACTCTCCGCCCCAGGTGGCAGGGTGACATTTTTACCAGCTCATATTGTATCTACCTACTATTTGTCAATAAAGTGTTAGGTAAATTCAATGCAAGATGCTTACAGTATTTGGGGAGTTTCAAAGGAGTAGGTATAATTGAAATGACTGCTCTCTTACCGTTTTCCTGATAGCTCGTACCTATGTATTCCAAATTGTGTTTTTTCACTGCTGAGAATCCGCGTAAAACTAACAAAAGAATTATGTTTTTCCAAATTATACATAAACAATTGATTAATGTATTTGAATGCATTCACTATCACACTGTATAGAACCGAGCGTTCTTACATAAATCACAATACTGATTAAAAAACCGCTCGAACTTCACTCTGCCGTCTCCACCCGCCTGGCTGGGACTGACTGACTAAGAATTTGATGTCGATGCAAAACTAGCTCGATCCAGTTCAGCGTGAGAACAATGATGAATCATATTATTCAAAAAAACCGTTGTATCAGAGTTATGCAGATAAAGTCAGAATAGTCAAGACCTGATGTCAGACATAACCAGAAGGATTCAGAACGCACGAACATTTCCAGAACATACCAGATAATACCAGACGCTTTGAGACAATGTCTATCCAGACCAAGCCAGACAATACCAGAATGACACCAGACCATAGTTCATTCACCAGAATATCTCAGAACTTACAAGACAATTATCCAGACAAAACCAGACGATACCAGACCAGCTACCAGAATACACCAGATCCAGAAAATATCAGAATATACCAGAAGAAATCAGACAGAGTTCTAACCAGACTAAATCAGACAATTCCAGAACTACACCAGACATTGTCAATTCACCAGAATATCTCATAACTTACCGGACAATTATCCAGACCAAACCAGACGATACCAGACCAGCTACCAGAATACACCAGACGCAGAAAATGTCAGAATATACCAGAAAAAATCAGACATAGATCCAACCAGACTTAACCAGACAATTCCAGAATGACACCAGACCATAGTTCATTCACCAGAATATCTCAGAACTTACCAGACAATTATCTAGACAAAACCAGAATAGACAAAACCAGCTACCAGAATACACCAGACCAAGAAACTATCAGAATATATAGAAGAAATCAGACATAGATCCAACCAGACTAAACCAGACAATTCCAGAATGACACCAGACCATAGTTCATTAACCAGAATATCTCAGAACTTAATTTACCTGACAATTATCCAGACAAAACCAGACGATACCACCAGCTACCAGAATACACCAGATCCAGACGATTTTCAGAATTTACTCGAAGAAATCAGACATAGGTCTAACCAGACTAAACCAGACAATTCCAAAAAAAATTACACCAGATCTGTTAGATCACTAGGTTAACTCAGAAAGTACCAGACATTTAAGTCCAGCAGACTAAACCAGACGAAACTAGAATACACCACATCCAGAAAATACCAGATAATATCAGACGTTTTCAGACATTGTCTATCCAGATCAAGCCAGACGATACCAGAACTACACCAGACATTGTTAATTAACCAGAATATCTCAGAACTTACCAGACAATTATCCAGACTATACCAGACGAAACCAGAATACATCAGAACCAGAGCATACCAGATTATAGCAGACTTATTCGACAATGTGTCATTCTGGTAGCTGGTCTGGTATCGTCTGGTTTTGTCTGAATAATTGTCTGGTAAGTTCTGAGATATTCTGGTGAATTGACAATGTCTGGTGTAGTTCTGGAATTGTCTGATTTAGTCTGGTTAGAAGTATGTCTGATTTCTTCTGGATATTATGATATTTTCTGGATCTGGTTTATTCTGGTAGCTGGTCTGGTATCGTCTGGTTTTGTCTGGATAATTGTCTGGTAAGTTCTGAGATGTTCTGGTGAATTGACAATGTCTGGTGTAGTTCTGGAATGGTCTGGTTTAGTCTGGTTGGATCTATGTCTGATTTCTTCTGGTATATTCTGATATATTCTGGATCTGGTGTATTCTGGTAGCTGGTCTGTTATCGTCTGGTTTTGTCTGGATAATTGTCTGGTAAGTTCTGAGATATTCTGGTGAATGAACTATGGTCTGGTGTCATTCTGGAATTGTCTGGTTAAGTCTGGTTAGAACTATGTCTGATTTCTTCTGGCATATTCTGATATTTTCTGGATCTGGTGTATTCTGGTAGCTGGTCTGGTATCGTCTGGTTTTGTCTGGATAATTGTCTGGTAAGTTCTGAGATATTCTGGTGAATTGACAATGTCTGGTGTAGTTCTGGAATTAGTCTTTAGACTAATTGGTTGGTCTAAAGTCTGGTCTTTAGTCTGGTTGGTGGATCTATGTCTGATTTCTTCTGGTATATTCTGATATTTTCTGGATATGGTGTATTCTGATAGCTGGTCTGACATCGTCTGGTTTTGTCTGGATAATTGTCTGGAGGGTTGTGAGATTTTCTGGTGAATTGACAATGTCTGGTGTAGATCTGGAATTGTCTGGTTTAGTCTGGTTGAACTATGTCTGATTTCTTCTGGTATATTCTGATATTTTCTGGATCTGGTGTATTCTGGTAGCTGGTCTGATATCGTCTGGATTGTCTGGATAATTGTCTGGTAAGTTCTGAGATATTCTGGTGAATGAACTATGGTCTGGTTCATTCTGGAATTTTCTGGTTTAGTCTGGTATTAACTATGTCTGATTTCTTCTGGTATATTCTGATATTTTCTGGATCTGGTGTATTCTGGTAGCTGGTCTGGTATCGTCTGGTTTTGTCTGGATAATTGTCTGGTAAGTTCTGAGATATTCTGGTGAATTAACAATGTCTGGTGTAGTTCTGGAATTGTCTGGTTTAGTCTGGTTGAACTATGTCTGATTTCTTCTGGTATATTCTGATATTTTCTGGATCTGGTGTATTCTGGTAGCTGGTCTGGTATCGTCTGGTTTTGTCTGGATAATTGTCTGGTAAGTTCTGAGATATTCTGGTGAATTAACAATGTCTGGTGTGGTTCTGGAATTGTCTGGTTTAGTCTGGTTGAACTATGTCTGATTTCTTCTGGTATATTCTGATATTTTCTGGATCTGGTGTATTCTGGTAGCTGGTCTGATATCGTCTGGATTGTCTGGATAATTGTCTGGTAAGTTCTGAGATATTCTGGTGCTGAACTATGGTCTGGTTCATTCTGGAATTTTCTGGTTTAGTCTGGTTATAACTATGTCTGATTTCTTCTGGTATATTCTGATATTTTCTGGATCTGGTGTATTCTGGTAGCTGGTCTGGTATCGTCTGAATTGTCTGGATAATTTTCTGGTAAGTTCTGAGATATTCTGGTGAATGAACCATGGTCTGGTGTCATTCTGGTATTGTCTGGTTTAGTCTGGTTATAACTATGTCTGATTCCTTCTGGTATATTCTGATATTTTCTGGATCTGGTGTATTCTGGTAGCTGGTCTGGTATCGTCTGATTTTGTCTGGCTTGTCTGGTAAGTTCTGAGATATTCTGGTGAATGAACTACGGTCTAGTGTTATTCTGGAATTGTCTGGGGTGGTCTGGTTATAACTATGTCTGATTTCTTCCGGTATATTCTGATATTTTCTAGATCTGGTGTATTCTGACAGCTGGTCTGGTATCGTCTGATTTTGTCTGGATAATTGTCTGGAGGGTTCTGAGATTTTCTGGTGAATAAATTGATCTGGTATTTTTCTGGAATTGTCTGGTTTAATCTGGTTTGAACTATGTCTGATTTCTTCTGGTATATTCTGATATTTTCTGGATCTGGTGTATTCTGATAGCTGGTCTGGTATCGTCTGGTTTTGTCTGTATAATTGTCTGGAGGATTCTGAGATTTTCTGGTGATTAAATTGATCTGGTGGCATTCTGGAATTGTCTGGTTTAGTCTGGTTAAAACTATGTCTGATCTTCTGGTATTTTCTGGTGAAAGTAATTGTCTGATTCATTCTGGTTTTGTCTTGTAAGTTCTGGCAAGATTTGTTACAGGTTTGTCTGATATTTTCTGGTTATTTACTATTTCTTGATTTGTCTGGATCTATCTTGATAACTCTGGATTCATTTTGTCTGGTATAGTCTGATATATTCTTATGTAAAGGATTTCCTGACCTTTCTGGAAAACTCTGAGTCAGTCTGACTTCTTTTGTCTGGTAAAGTCTGGCTATGCCTGATTAATTCTGGTTGTCTGGAAAACTCTGAGTTAGTCTGACTAATTTGTCTGGTTTATACTGATTATGCCTGAATAATTCTGGCGTCTCGGGCTTCTCTGGTAAACTCTGGTAAACTCTGGAAGAGTCTGGTGAAAGTGTGTCTGGATTCTGAGATTGTCTGAAATTCACTGGAGATGTCTGGTAAATACTCCAGATTTTATCAGAAATGTCATGTTTTTTTCAAGCAGGGTAGAAATGCATTTAAATGGTCAAATATTAATAAAAAAAAAATAGCCGGTATATTATAAAGTTAATCAGTGGTTATTGGAAGTTATTTTATCTCGCCATGTTTCCCTATTGTTTGAAAGCTGTTCCACTGACCTGACACATTACCGAAGGTACCTCCTACTGTTTTTGTTTTTAACGCATTTTTATTTGGAGGAAATATTTTGGGATTATTTGAAATCCTCAACTTGACTGTCACATAATGGGGAAGTCTCGTGAAATTCAGATTTCAGAATAATAGACCATTATTTTATGAAAGTTGATTATGTTGCTGAACACAGATGTGATTTTATTTTTGCTGTGGGATGAATAGTTTTCAAGGAATGAATTTACAAAGTTTGATTACTTTTAACAGGAAAATTTACAGACCTAACAACCTGTAACAACCTAACAACCTTGAACTGAAGATTCGAAGATGCCGTGAAATGTGAAATTAGAGAAATATGACAGCCAACACGCAAAATATCCGTAAACTGTCAATAACTTTTGAATTTAAACACAGTTTAGTCTGAAAATTGTCAAAAATACTGATAATGTTGAACCCAATGACCATGCAAATTTTTAAGTTGATCGGTCATACAGTTCTGGTTTAAATTTCAAAAAGCACATGAAATATTTTTTTAATTTTTAACCAATGGGAGGATTTGGCTGAAAATTTGTAAAATAAGAGACAATGTTGGTCTTAATGACCATGCAAAATATAAGGTTGATCACATTTGTCGAAGACCATTTTCATTTTTCAGCCTATCAGGAGATGTTTATTTAAATTTTAACCAATCAATGGATTTCAAAAAAAATTTGGGTCAGCAAACAGAAAAGGTTGTCTCTACATGTGTGCAAAATTTCAGATCGATAGGTGAAACGGTGCGACTTCTATTGCTCCAGATAGCAGCCAAAAGTAAAAACAAAAAAAATAAAACAGAGGTCCGTGTCAAAAGAGTCAAAAGGAGACGCTCGCTTCGCTCGCTCAATAAGTTGGAAAACAACTTCATTTTCAAATATCGTTCCACTTTTCAAAAATGCCGCTCGAAAACTTATATTATCGAAAAGAGTAAGTACACTACTCCTTGTCCGATCGTCAATGATAAAATCTCCATAGATCTTCGACCGGGTGTTTGGAGCAAGGTTCGGCGGTATGCCGACCGTCTCATTCTCTCATTGTCGCTCGGATGTCCCAAATCCAGTGCCTCCTTCATGACAGCCGTTGACTGAGTGTTCAACGACCTTGAATCCACCAGGCCGATCGATCGATCGATCCAAGATGGCCGATGTAAACAAACCAAGAACTGTCCTCATTCTGGACAGCATAATTTCCGGAATCGCTGAAAGTATGAAACTTTCAAGTTTCATTTATAGTTCAATATCCAGTGAACAAAAATATCTCATCTCCGAAGATTGTAGTCCAGAACGATAAAAATGGCCCAGGCACTTTTGAAATTCAAAATGTTCCCGGGCCCACATAGTCCAAGGCGGCCCTCCCGCCCAAACTCCCCATTGATTTCGTACGAGAGCGTCTCTTCATACGCATACGCGTTTTCCCCAAAATACCGTATTTGTGAGAAATTATTTACCCCGAAAATGTTCCAGTTGCAATGTCCGGAATTCGATTCTGGTCAAGTTGGCAACCCTAAACTAAAAGAACCTCGATGTGTGCTGCACCCCTCCATGTCGGCAGCAGATTTAGGAATTTTGTAACTATATTCACAATACAGAGTAATGTTTTTGCATTACTTTTACACTCAATTAATATATACGTTTGCACCAAAAATGGCCACTTAGCTTGTATTTCCAATAACCATGTACCTAATATAATTTCAAAACAGAACCTCGTAATTCAACAAGAGACAGCTTCTTGCTTAGTTCATGAACGTCGCTGGCAACTTTCCGTTACGTATTTACGAGTTACGGAGTTGGAATTAACAGTCGAAGGAAAGTAACACACCTTTCAAGTGTCATATGAAATCGACTTTATTATATGAACATTATAATAAAATAGTGAAATATTACACGTTCCTTCCCAATGCCCTAGAATATCATAAGTCTACTTTATAAAATAAGAGAGCTTGTTTCGATGGAGTCTTTTAGAATGAAATGCCAATAAATAGGGAATGTGAAACTAGAATATTTTTGAGTATCGCTGCTAATGATGTTCGATTCCACATTTGAGAAATTGAAATGGTAATGCAAAAGAAATATGCAACAATTTGGCCTAAATTACTGAGCAAATTTTAAATCAAAATTCAAGATGAAGACAGACTTTAAAATATAATTTTGTTTACACCCCTTATGTTCTTTAATTTACAATAATCAATTAAAATCATAATGACAACCTTGAAATCTACTCTCAAGCTTCAGTAATTTCTCTCAATTTTGAATAGGTACGATTTTAATGACTATTAATTAAAATATGGCTTGATCCTGACTAATGATTCAAAATATTTGCTTGCCCTGAACAGGTTTTATGATAAAATGAATGCACATATTTCATGTGGAATGCTAAAGACATTTTTCAGTGTTAAAACAAATGATCTATTTATCTAGAATCGCTCTATGAAACTTGAAATGAAACAAAATAATTATGACCCAGTCCCATAGAAAACATTTTGCTATTGATTCATAGAGTAAATAGATTATAACAAACAACATTAATACTTGTATAATTATAATAAGATTATTCATAAACTAACTTCTTATCAACAATCACAAAACAGTCTCAATTCACCTTCAAAACTCTTACAGAAAACCATTTCTAAATTACAACACGGTGTAAAACTACAAGTAGGTAGGTATACCTAAGTGTAACGATGATTTTAAAAAGACTTCAGTTTACTTTAAAAAGTTATCAAAATTCAATTTTCGGGATTTGACATTTTGTTGAAGATGACAAAGTAGTGAAAAAGTTGTAAATAAATACCTAGTAAATTAATTGAGCTTTGAAATGTGTAGACCACTTTTAAAATATCTCTTAAAAAGTATGAGCTTTTAAATTCATAATTTCTTTACGTAAAGTAGCTTTACTACTCATACCTTTTGTTATAATTATTATTTTAAATCACTTACAATAACACTCGACCAGTTTAGTCAGACAAAAGTAAACTATCACAAGAAGAAACTATCTATGTATTGCAATATTGAAAACTATTGAGATTAAAAGATAGTTTCATCCAAGACAAGGCACCATATGTTGGGATAATATACATTAATAAACACTTATGTAACAATAAAATAGCTAGTGTAAATATCTTAGCAGTAAATTAGTAATATCTCTAGTAAAGTATTAAGCCCCATTTACATGGTAAAATTTCCTGTCAAATCTTTTATAAAATCTTTTCGTAAAATCTTTTACAGAAATAGAACATGTTTTATATCATAAAAGGTTTTACACAACCCTTTTACAAAACATTTTACGAAGATTTACCATCAAATTGGCTTGTTTACACGGTAAAATTTCTTTTACGAAAAGATTTTATAAAAGATTTGACAGGAAATTTTACCGTGTAAATGGGGCTTTAGTCATATTGTTGCCACAGAAAGTGATAAAACTCAAAGGAACTTTTCAAAGAATCTTTCGGTCACTTATTCCTGCAGTTTGCTCTCAGTTTTAAATTAAGATTATTGCTAAATAGTCAACATTTCTTAGGTTTTTACTTCCTTTGTTAGTCATTCATTATTTATAAATAAAGATGAGACAACAGAAAAGACTACCTAAAATAAATGTAGGTAAACAGTTGCTTTTTACGAGAAATGTAGGTAAATTACATTTCTAATTACCCTTTCGCCCTTACAATGCATTTCACTTTAAAATAGTTAAAATCAGGCAAACTTTATGAAATGTAATGGGAGGAATGCCCTTCTCAAACCTTTTTTAGTTTTTTCTGCACACTCATAAATTCAAAATTCGAGCCAAATGTACTAAAATACCACACATTGGTAATGTGGCATTAATTAGTAACTACAAAACCTATTATATTCACTTTATTCCATTTGTGATTTTTTAACCGTAAAAACTGTAAAATTAACTATCAATATCTTTTACCAATGTGATTGTTAATAAAATGCTTTGTAGAGTCTTCAGAACAGTTCAATGAAAATAATGTCATAGCTTGGAATGGTTTATTAGTTTTATTTTGTCCCAAGACTTTTAGTGCCTGAAAATTAGTACAAATATGGCACTAAACATCTGTAGGACAAAATAAAACAAATAAGCCATTCCAAACTATGAAAGAATTTTCATTGAACTGTTCTGAAGACTCTACAAAGCATTTTATTAACAATCACATTGGTACAAGATATTGATAAAAATCAATTAAAGTCAAACTCAAATCAATTAACGTCAAACTCACTACTCGGCCGTCTTAACTGAACAATTTAGTCAAGAGCATTTACGAGGTTTTGCAGTTAAGATATGGACTTGTTTTATACTTTTGTCAGTACAAAGACGAGACTGAAAGACACTTCTGAACCGACTTCTTCGCTTAGCTCTGGGACTTGAGTTTCCACCGCAAGAACAGAAAAGCAGTCACTCGAAGGACAATGAAAATCACGACTAAAGCCACGATGTCCAGTGTGAAGTTGGCATCCAGCATGTCCAGTTCCTCGAGCGTGGTCTTCGGCTTCTTGAAGTGGCAGTAAATCTGAGAAAACACAAGGAAAACACCTTAAGTATTGCTCTTTGCTCACAAGAATCAAAACTTGGATCTGAAATATCTCATATTCCAAAATGTATAATAAATACTAAATACCTTGTCAAAATTATTAACCTCGAATATTTTATTTGATAGTACCCAAAATTGTATAGTACAGTGGGTATTCGAAATCTTAAATTATTTGAATACCAATTTGAATAATTCTGGAAGATTAACTTGCTCACATCTCGAAACTAGACCGTAACTTCTATCCTTTTTACAAGGCTATAAATAATATAATAGATAGGGTTGGGCAAACCTCATTTTTTTCGAACCGAACCTCGAACTGAACCTTTTCAAAAGGTTCGAACCTTTTTTTCAGAAAATGATGTTTTCCAGATGTGTAGTAAAGATATGCACGCATAAGCACCAGTCACCATTCTCCTCCCTCCCTCTCGCAAGTCAAGTGGTTAGACACTTTAAAACAGCTGTTTAATGGGGTGTTTGTTACTCAGATATTATTTTTATTTGTACCTATACAGAGACATTGACTTAATAATATAATTGGAACAAAAACGCGAAATATACTGCTCGAAATTTAAATATATTTCAACACTTTTCTTCCTCTCTTCAACGCCATAATGGAATTTCATTTCGAAAATACTTGCCCCAGTTGAGAGATGGTAATCCTGTGATTATGTACTCCATAAATACTTCGCATTTTTACGCGAAAATAAAAGTTCAATATTCTTCAAAAATTATCTCGTCATCGTCATACTATTTTTGATTTTGCATTGTGTTACAATGAAGTTTGGAAAGCTCAAATATACACCATTATATTTTAACTTATGCGTGATAATCTTCACTTCATTAGATCGCGAATGGTTTTCTAAATGACCACTGTTATTTATTCAAATACCATAAACATACAATATCATCAAAATAAAATAAAATATGCCGTCAAGTCAAGTTATTTGTCATCTGGATTACTGCGAGTTCGCAGACCTTTCAACAGAGACAAACAAAACAATCCTCCCTTCCGCAAGGGTCAGGTACCTGCTGGCTAGCAGATGCAGGACCCAACAGTACACTCTGTTCCAAAAGTATAGCGCAGTTTAGATCGCAACAATCATATTATTTCGTTTTTATACTTCGAAAATTTTACTCAAAAAGGAAATTACTTCGACTTCTAAACTGAAATCAATGCTACTTTGCTACTTGTGACCATTGACCAAATAGCACTTCGAATTACGGCATGAAAAATACGGTTCAACATTTATTTGAACATGGAACACCCTATAGTGTGGCAGGATTTGAGTTTTCTTTGATTTATGGTGGATTTCGGCTTACAGGGGCTCTATTTACCAAGGTTTTACCATTTTACTGTACCCGTAAAGACAAGAGGTTGGACCAGTGACAAGAGGTTGGTCGCATTATTTGAATGAAACAAGGCGGGAAAAAAAGGTTCGGTTCGAAAACGAACCGGTTCGCCCAACCCTAATAATAGATATGTAGAATACTTTTAACAAGGCTATAAAATGTAGAATATTTTTAAAAATATGTTTTTCAAAGCTCATTGCATACCTTATAAGCTGATGTACAGCTTATCCCCATAAAAAACACTTCGTGTAAAAATACCAGCCAAGTCTCTTCAACTAAAAAAAAATATAAAATCTAAAAATTCTGCACTGAAAAGTAGTGATATCAAAAAATTAGCCAAGTCAAAACTTTATTTGAAAATCAAAAAATACTTGGCGCATCGTGTACTTAAATAGCTTGGAAGTATAAGCCAATTATAAATTATACATGAAATATACATATACATAGTATACCTATAATGCCCTAAAAAAAACGATGCGCCAAGTATTTTTTGATTTTCAAATAAAGTTTTGACTTGGCTAATTTTTTGATATCACTACTTTTCAGTGCAGAATTTTTAGATTTCATATTTTTTTTTAGTTGAAGAGACTTGGCTGGTATTTTTACACGAAGTGTTTTTTATGGGGATATCACTCCTTTTTTTAGTTTATTCTAACAACTTGTGACACATATGAAATGAACAATTACTAAATTCTTTTAAAAAATCATCACCCTTTACAATTTCGTTACCACTAATGAATAGCAGCGTATGGTCCTAAATAATTGCTTTAAATGATCTTTCACGAAGAATAGCAAAGGTTTCATTCCAATCAGTCAACCCAGTTCCGAGATATGGAAACACTTCGGTTTTCAAAATGGCTGCTGAACTTTCTGCAATGCCACATAGAATTTATTTCTATAAATGATGTGTATAATTTTAAGCTTTCTGAATATGTATTTATTGTATAGGAGGGAATTATAATAATTTATACATTTGAATGACGTCATTTCCGGTCTCATAAATAGGAAAATTCTATTTGTACTGTTCATATTCCATAGAGATGGCCATCCGAATCGTTTGGCGCTAGTTTCATACCGATTTGTCTACCAGTTTTTGAGATATGACGTTACTTCCAGTTTAAAAATGGCGGCTGAAATCTCTGACCCCTTGAAGTATATTTGAAACATGATTATAATTTTATAAGCTGTCTCAAATAGTATATTTATTGCATCAAAATAAAAATTTGTGAGATTATTAAAATGTGTGACGTCATTTCCGGTTTAGGTATGAGAAACTGCAAATATTATTGATGATAATACATAAAGTTGACCGTCTAAATTGTTTTGCGCTGGTTTCGTTGAAATCTATTTAGCCGTTATTGAGATATGATGTCACTTCCGGTTTCAAAATGGCGGCTTCCGGTTGGTTTTATAACAAGTCACATGAGACGTCAAAAGTACATACATTACATAAATATCAAAATAATCGGATCAATCTTTGTTGCCAAAAAGCCAATCGATGTATTTCAAATTTCATTACGTCATTTCCGGTTTCTTTAACATAATGTTTAGTCTTTTGCTACTTATCATGCATATAGATGACCGTCTGGATCGTTTGGCGCAATTTTCGTTCCAATCGGTCCAGCCGTTGACGAGATATGACGTCACTTCCGGTTTCAAAATGGCGGCATAAAACCAGTTATAGCAAAAGGCACCTCAGACGCCAAAAGTGCATATGTGGTAAAAATTTTAAATCAATCGGTTCAGCCGTTTATGCTGTGGCCTGTTTACCATATTTTAGCTCCACCCTACTACTACTACTGAGATTATTATGAAAACCGCCCTAAAACACTGTTTTCACGGCCCTCTAGCGCGCAAAGGGCGTAACCTATTGTTCCCAAATTTGGTATATGACATGTTGTAGGGTGGGCCATAGCTCGAAATTAAGATATATCGCAACAATGTGAGATTTTCCAATTTTAAGATCCAGTAGGCCGAAAATGCCACTTTGATGCTTACAGTAAAAGTGGGTTTGCTCCAGCCTTTTTAAATGAGTGTGTGCGCGCGCCGTACGACTTGGCTGGCGTGGAGCGACCCTCCACTAGATTAATAAAAACAAACTTGGAACATTGTAAGTTAACTTACAAAAGGTTAAAGTAGAAGTAGATTTTCTCCAAAGGGTTTTCAGAGCAAAGATTGTGTTTGATATTTACCTGGAAACACTTGAGATTGGGCCTATCAAAGGCGTACGTGGCCATGGCGGTTCCCTCAAAGCCGTAGCGGATGTAACTGAGATACGTGATCCAACGCAAGTAGACCGGAATCGCATCGAAGCTCACGAAGAAGCCGGAGAAGAGGAGGAAGGGAACCGACATCACCGGAGCCAAGAACACTCCGTTCTGAAATTCAACAAACATAGATTCTTAAGATTTATTTATCGATTCAGCAGTATAGTCCACAAACATAGCATTAACATAGTACTCCAAATGTAGCTTCATTGAATATCTAACGGAGAAAAAAGAAAATCAATACACCTAAAGAAAATAAATTAGGAAAATTCTACCTCGATTACAGGCTATAAAACAAATACCAAGTGGCCCAAAAGAAACTACCAATGGGCCAGACACCGCTGTGATCAAACTACTGAACTAATCGGACTAAAAATTTCACATATTTTAAAACACATACTACCATGGTATGTGTGAAAGTTTCAAAATTTTTACTTGAGTAGGAAAGAAGTTAAAGCTGTTCGAATTTGATTGTGGGAAAATCAATTGGCGTAGCTCAAATATTCCGTGTCCATTAAACCTCCAATGATCGGAACCCCATATGTTTTGAACTATTAACGATAGGAAGCCGAAAATTTATGATTTTATTCCAAATAAGTGACTCATCAATTGTGTAAAAATTTCAATACATTTGAATCAATGGAACAAAAGCTATGGCATCTTGAAGTTGAGTTTAAAACCAGAAAATGCGGGAGATAATTTCACTTCTGCAATCTCCCTGATATTGCGGGAGATAATTTCACTTCTGCAATCTCCCTGATATTCTGTTTCAACTTCAAGATACCATAACTTTCGTTCCACAGATTTCAATGTATTGAAATTTTAACACAATCAATAGTCCTATATATTGAATACAAATTGAAATTTTTATCTTGCTATCGTCATTAGTTTTGAAAAAAAGGTGTTCCGGCCATTGGATGTTTCTTATTTGAGCTCCATATATCTAATTGATTTTTCAACAACCAAATTCGAACATCTGTAAATTTTTTCCTAAAAAAGTAATATTATTGGAACTTTCACTCATCAAACTTTGGTATGTTAATTATCCATTTTATGCAGCAGTTTGATCACAGCGGTGTCTCCCCCATTGGACTTTTCTTTTGGGCACTATTTACCTGCACATTCATTAAATACTAGGAAAACGCTCAGTGTAACGCGTTGATGAGCGAGCACGGGTACGTGCAAATTCTCGAACCGGAAATGCGTACACAACGCACAGAAAACATATACAACCATATTGAATTGATTATGATCAGTGCTCGAAGTAGGAATTAAATAGTGGCGGTATGGTAACATAAGAATACCACGTGCGGGGGGGGGGGGGGGGGGGGGGGGGGGGGGGGGGTACGATATTAGATGAGGGTCCAGATTCCAGAATTACACTGACAACCATTGTCATGTCATTAGTTAGATTAGTCTTTTACCTTGATGAAACAACTAAATTAAATAATGAATTTTACTTTATCTTGTAGTGGATGTTCATAGTTCACAGTTATGCTTGAAATATGCAGTCAAAAGATAACCATGAAATACGAGTAAATTAGAATCTAAAATTACGTAAATTTCCAAGAATATCTGAATTTAAGCATTCCGTTTTTTCTGAGAAGTAACGATATGAAATCAAATGTGTAAAGAAGTACCGGTATATCATACAGTCCCATACCGGCCTTCTTCGAGCACTGATTATGATATCAACTTAAAAGTAGGTATTATGCTTTTCATCGAAACTTTAAAATAGCATCTAAGCACCTGGTTCATAAAGCAAATCAGAATCAATTCAATTGGCACTGGAAAACATTCATTTCGATACTTCATTACTGGCAGATATTAAAAATGTCAATAAGTTCATACGTTCTTAACTGATTGGGATGAAATTTTGTAAAATAAGAGACAATATTGGTCTTAATAATAATAATAATCTTCCTCCCGGTTCCAAGAGTTGGGTCGGGGGGTGGCGAGGCCACCATTTACTAGGGCCCGGACTCCTAAGCTAGCTGGCCAGGCTTGGCTCTTCCTCTTCGTTCTTCTTCTCTACCAGTTTTTTCCACTTCTTCCTGTCTTCCCACCACCTTCCTTCTTCCACTTCTTCCCACTTCTCCAGTCTCTCTTGTACATCTTCTGCTACCAGCTCTCTCCACTTTTCCCTCGGTCTTCCCACTCTCCTTTTATCACTTCTCGCAGCTTCGAACTCCCGACGCGGTATTCTCTCCCTCTGCATTCTCTTCATGTGGCCAAACCACCGTAGCCGCGCTCTCCCCATTTTAAATGCCAACCTCTCTACCTTCAAGTCTCCTCTAATCTTTTCACTCCTGATCTTGTCCATCTTAGTTACTCCTTGTATGCTTCGTAAAAACTTCATTTCTGCTGCCTGCAACTGGCTCTCCTCCTTTCCTCCGATCGCCCACGTTACGGAACCGTAGCTGAGTATTGGCAGGAAATAGCTTTTGAAAAGGAGTATCTTGCATTTCTGGGGGAACTGCTCATTCCAAAGAAGTTTCCTGACTAACTGGAAAAATGTGTTAGCCTGTTGCACTCTTGATGTTATCTCTCTTCCTATTTTTCCATCCTTAGTTAGCCAGCTCCCCAGATACTTAAACTCTCCTCTCTCCGCCAGTTCCAAGCCCCGTAGCCTGATCTTCACATTTCTTGTTGCCTTCCTCTCCATTACTAGTGTCTCACTCTTTTCCTGACTTATTCGCATACCGTATTCTTCAGTCATCTGGCTCCATCTATCAATCTTTTCTTGAACACATTCGCTGGTTTCTCCCCACACTACGATATCATCTGCATATACCAGTGTATTCGTCTCCTGGTCTTCGCTTGGTTCTACTTTTCTCAGCAGCTCGTCCATGACAATGACAAATAGTGTCGGGGAAAGAACGCTGCCCTGTCGAAGTCCTTCCTTCACCTCAAACCATCCTGTCTTCCCCTCCACTGTTTGTACACAGCTCTCGTTCTTCTCATATGTGCTCTTGATTCTCTCAATCAGACCCAATCCCACCCCCTTCCGCTTCAGACATTCCCATACTTTCTTCCTTGGTAGGCGATCGTAGGCCTTTTCCAAGTCTAGAAAAACCATGTACAGTTTTTCTCCACTCTCCCACTTTCTCTCCATGACTTGTCGGATAGTGAATATTGGATCAATGGTTGATCTGCCTGGCCTGAACCCATATTGTTCCTCCCTGAGCTTTTCCTCTACTACTTCTTTCAGTCTAAATTCCACCACTTTTTCGAATACTTTGGCACATTGACACATCAAAGTAATTCCCCTGTAGTTGCTGCACTTCTTCCTGTCACCCTTTTTGTAGATTGGTACAATCACTCCCTTTCTCCAATCGTCCGGTATGGTCCTCTGTTTCCATGCCGCACTCATTACTCGAAACAACCATCTTTTTCCTATTTCCCCAGCAGCTCTTACCATCTCCACTGTTATCTCATCTATTCCGGGTGATCGACCATTCTTCATCTCGTTTAGCGCTTTCTCCACTTCTCCCTCTCTCAAAGCACACTTCTCCTCTTCCTCGTTCTCACTCTGTAGTATTCCACTACTTTCTGGTAGTGCCACTCCATCAACATTCAGTAGTTCCTTGAAGTACTCTTTCCACAGTGCCTGTACTTCTACTGGGTCATTGATCAATCCTCCGCAATCATCCACCATGCATGCCTGTCCAACTTTTCTTGTCCTCTTTTTCTTTATTATGCCATAAAGCATCTTTTTATTGCCTTCAAAATCCGTTTCTAGTTTACCAGCAAGTTCTTCCATGGACTTCTTCTTTTCTTCTTCTACTGTCTCTCTTACTCGTATTTTCCACCTTCGGTATTCGGCCTTGTTGAGGGTAGATCTATCGGCCTCGTACGTTTGCCAGGCGGTTCTCTTCTGACGCACTGCTTCTCGGACTATTTCATTCCACCACGGTGTTTCCTTCTTCTTGCTTCTCCCACTTGATCGCCCACAAACTTCTTCTGCACTTTCCACAAATACCTTCTTAAATGTTTGCCATTCCTCTTCCACCTGTCCCACTTCCCCTATTCTCTCACTGCTTGCAATCTTCTCTCTGAACTCCTGTCGTACTGTATGGGATTGCAGTTTCCACACTTTGATTCTGCCATTCTTTTTACTTCTTCTCTTGGCGGCGTGGTCCTTCTTGACGCTAAATTTTCCAACTAGCAGCCTATGATCGCTATCTAGGGCCACTGAAGGGATAACCTCAACATCCTCCAAGAATCTCCTTAATTCCTTCCCCACACATATGTAATCGATAACGGATTCGGTAGCCTCTTCGCCGTGTCCATATCGCGTAATCTTCTTTCTTTTTTCCTTATGAAACATACTGTTTCCTACCTGCAGCCCGTTTCTTCCGCACATTTCTAACATCTTCTCTCCCTCTACATTCCTCTTTCCCCATCCATGGTGCCCCATGACCCCTTCAACTCCTGTCCTGTCCTCCCCAATGTGTGCGTTAAAATCCCCCATCACTATTATGGTATTGGATGTGATGTTGTTCTCCAGTTCCTGGATGAAGATCTCCTTCTCCGCTGCTGGCCGTCCTGTCTGTGGCGCATATACTTGTATTATGTCAACCTTCACCTTGTTCTTCATTAACAGGCTAGCTTTGATGCTTCTTTCACTATGGTTTTCCACCCCGACAATTAGACCTCTCAGTTTCGGGCTTACCACAAACCCCACTCCATTCCTCCCTTCAGCCCCCCCTGACCAGAATAGTTTATATCCTCCTCTGCACTCTTTCTCCCCCACTCCCTTCCATTTTGTTTCACTCATACCCAATAACTCTATTTTTCTTTCTTCCATCATGTCTATTATCTCTTCAATTTTTCCATTTAATGTCACAATGTTCAGTGTACCTATTTTGACAACATTGCCCTTCCTCACCTTTCTTACAGGTCGGTTGCGTCCAATCCCCTTACCTCCTGTCTCTCCCACTCTGCCGGCCCCTATTTTTTCTTTCTCCACACCACCAGACTCCGAAAACCCACTGCCATTCGCCCATCCACCTTTTCTTCAACAGTCTTTCGCAAATTAGCTCCAATCCTTTCGTGCCACTCCCATCTCCTATCTTCCCTTCTTGGCCTCTTTCCAATGACGTGCCACACTCCATTCTCCTGGCACACGTCCCTCCGGGTATTATTTACCTCTCTGGGCCATATTCCCTGGTGTGTCAGCATACCAGACAAGAAGAGTTTGGTGTCTGGTCCAAACTTTTCCTTTGCTGCATTAATCAGTTGCCTGGTATCTTGCTCTATCTCATCCCTGCTCTTCCCATCCCTGAGGTCCCTGTTCCCCACAAACAGCATGACACTGTCTGTAGTGTCCCGGATGACATATCTCCCTATTTCCTCTGCCAAGCTTTTCGTTCCAACTCCGGGGAAGGCATCTGCACGGAAACCCTCTTGCCCGCAGAAGCCTGTCCCTGTCCCTCCACTGAAGTCCCCGATCAGCAGGGCTTTGATTCCACTGCACCTAGGCTCCCCCGGTGATGCCTCCAGTTGCGGGTTATCTTCAAGCTCCCGTGTGGCATCAACTCGTTGACTCAGAAGCAGAGGTTGCACTTCCACCGCTTGTGGTCGCCGAAATAGACAAAGTGGTTGGTGCAGGTGCGGCCCGCGCGACACCGCACGATCGAATGGCACTGGATGACCGCCAGGTGATTGAGATCCTTGAACTGATGAATCAGGTCCCCGAGGGGCAGCCTGGACTTCCGCAGGAGCGCGCTCGTCTCCGGGATCTTCGTCAGCGTACACCGGAATATCAGGATCTTTCTCCGCTACTACCAATTCCTGGTCTCCCTCAATTTCAGCTTCCTTTTCTTTTTCTTTTACCAGTGGCCCCACTTCTTCTTCGCTAGCTTGATGATTCTGCTTACCCTCTGTTTCCTTCAATATCTCATCTTCCTGATGTTCGCTTCCTATTTCCTGTCGCACCACTTCCTCATCATTTGTTTGATCTTCCGTTGTTTCACTGACCTTTTCCTTCTGTAACCCTTTTAGCTTCTGTTCTTCTTGCTGCTCACACTCTTTTTCTGGCCACAAAACTTCTTCTCTTTCTTTATGCATAACCTCTTTTGTCATTCCCTGCTTCTTCTTCAGATCATCAATCTTCCTTTCCATTTCCACCATCCTCCCATTCATCCACATGAATGTTGCAACCATTCCTTTTACAACTTCCGACTTTAGGACTGTCCTTCTCTTTCTTCCCATTCTACTTTTCTCTCTCCCTTCCTCTTCCTCGTACTTTATTTGTTCCAAAATCCAGTTCACAAGTTTTTCTGTTTGGTTCTTCTTCTTTTTCACCATTTTGCCTGTGGGAGACTTGATCCTGCCTACACTACCCTCACTGTCCTCACTGTTACTATCTTTGTGTGCCTTCCTTCCAATGTCAACTGCAGGTAAATTCACTTCTTGCTCTTTGCAGCTGGTACCCTTAACCCCACTTTTACAGCTGCTGCACACCCACTCACTGTTACTTCCGGCTTTATACTTCTTCTTGTTTTGCCCCACGCATGGAAAATGGTACCATATACCACAGCCCTCACACTTTAACCCAGTATGCACCCCTATCTCACATACTGGGCATTTGACACTACTTGTAACCACATCCTTCCTTCCTCTAACTGATTTGCCAACTTCTACTGCCGCCATCTTGGATTTATTGATCATGCAAAATATGAGTTTGATCAGAATTATCGAAGACCGTTTTCATTTTTCAGCCTATCAGGAGATATTTATTTAAATTTTAACCAATGAATGGATTTCAAAAAAAATTATGGTGTGCAAACAGAGAAGGTTGGTTTTACATGTGTGCAAAATTTCAGCTCGATCAAAGAAAAACTCTGACCTGTATAGCCAAATGATTTTGATCAGATTTATCGAAGACCAGTTTCATTTTTCAACCTACCATCAGGAGATGTTTATTTAAATTTTAGCCAATTAATAAATTTCAAAAAAATTTGGGGTCTGCAAACAGAAAAGTTTGTCTCTACATGTGTGCAAAATTTCAGCTCGATCGAGGAAAAACTCTAGACATGTATAGCCAAAATATGAGTTTGATCAGATTTGTCGAAGACCATTTTCACTGTTCAACCTATCAGGAGATGTTTATTTAAATTTTAACCAATCAGTAGATATCAAAAAAATTAGGGTCTGCAACGCCCAGAGAATGTCCAAACACGTGTGCAAAATTTCAGCTCGATCGAAGAAAAACTCTGACCTGTATATCGTCAGTAACAGAAAAAAACAAAAACAAAAAAACAAAAAAACAAAAAAAACAGAAGTCCGTGCCAAATGAGCCAAAAGGAGACGCTCGCTTCGCTCGCTCAATAAACAGTACCTACCTACGTAAAGTTTAAAGCTTATTTACCTGCACATTCAATAAATATAAACAGTACCTAGGTACACAAAAGTTGAGCGCCTATTTACCTGCACATTCATCGCCGCGCCGACGACTAAGCCCACGCTCTGAGCCACGAACGAGATGAGAAGACAAGCGCTAAGGAACATCGCGAATCTGTCCCATTCGGGCGGCTGCGACGTCAAGAAGTAGACGATGGTCACGTAGATCACGCAGAACACGGCTTGGAACGGAATGTCGCTCAGCGTGATGGCCAGGTAGTACGAGCGCAGAGAATACCAGCGGTTGAAGTTCTCTTTGATAAGTACAGGCATTTCCAGAGGGACTGAAACCAAATACCAAGTTTATGAAGGTTTTAGATGGTGATGAGACATATTTTAACTTTTCCTGGCATTAGTAGACGATGTTTTAATAAATCATTCACATAAGAGTATTAAAACAACAGGTTGATAGTCAAACTTAAATTCCAGGAATAAAAGATGGAAGACTATATGTTTCAAAATGTTATTACAGAGCATTAATCGGGAAAGAACACTTCCTGAATAGTACAGTAGGTCTGTTCGTTTACCCTGCCGAAAGCTACAGCAAACTGCCACAATCACACATCATCCAATCAGATCGTTCCTCTGTAGCTTGTGGCAGTTTGCTGTAGCTTTTGGCAGGGTAAACGAACAGACCTAGTGCAGTTAGATCAAAATCGGGGCGAACCTAGACATTCAAAAAAACAAACCGGGTCCACTTGGAATATGTTCATCTAATCTAACCTTCCTAAATGACCCATTCAAAATCCCCGAAAATCCTGCGTCGGGTTATCCGCCATTTTGAAAAACAATGGTTAAGAGGGCTTGGTAGTGAGCGTGGCCTTGACGAGTTTTTTAATCGATTTTTATCAATATCTTTTTCCAGTGTAATTGTTAACAAAATAGGGCTATGGACGTGAATTCAGAACAGTTCAATGAAAATAATGTCATAGTTTGGAATAAGCTATTAGTTTTATTGTGTCCAACAGGTGTTTAGAACCCGAAAATTACTAAATTTTCGGGTTCTAAACACCTGTAGGACAAAGTAAATCAAATAAACCATTACACGCTATGGAATTATTTTCATTGAACTGTTCTGAATTCACGTCCATAGCCCTATTTTGTTAACAATTACACTGGAAAAAGATATTGATAAAAATCGATTAAAAAACTCTTCAAGGTCTAACTCACTACCCAGCCGTCTTAATTCCGTCTTCCAAAAAAAAAACTTTTTTCATGTAACTCCGATTTTGACGAAACTTGGCAGAATTGTTCACAATCCTAAATGAACACAAATAGCTCTCTTAGCGTTTTCCTCTAAATCTCATCGTTTGGGAAATATGACCCATTGAAAAGTCATTTTTAGTCAGTTTTCGACGATTTAGGTCACTTTTAGTGGTCCATATTTCCCAAACGATGAGATTTAGAGGAAAACGCTAAGAGAGCTATTTGTGTTCAATTAGAATTGTGAACAATTCTGCCAAGTTTCGTCAAAATCGGAGTTACATGAAAAAAGTTTTCATTTGCAAGATGGAATTAACATGGGATTCGCCATTGTTTTTCAAAATGGCGGATAACCCGACGCGGGATTTTCGGGGATTTTGAATGGGTCATTTAGTAAGGTTAAATGAACATTTTCTAAGTGGTCCCGGTTTGTTTTTTTGAATGTCTAGGTCAAAACCAAATTGCACTGCACTAAAATATAAAAAATTGCTTAATAAAATAAACTTTGTTGACAAAATACATTTGTTGGACTTTCACAAACTATATTTTATAAAAATTCAATATTTCGTCTACTTTCAGTAAATCAGGCATTTGACATAACAACAGATTGATGGTTGTAGGATAAACCATCCAACAACCATCCATCTGTTGTCATGTCAAATGCCTTAAGAAGTTTACTGAAAGTAGACGAAATATGCATCGCATTTTTATAAAATATAAGAGTTTGTGAAAGTCGGTAAAACAAAAGTTTATTTTATTAATTAGGTCCCAAACTAAGAACTGGAACTTTGAAAAAAAAAATATATAGATAAAATATAGATTATCTATAGATAATAGATAAAAATTGTTGTTTTTATGGAGTAATCGTTGCATCAGTGAAGAATAAACCAACAGGATAAGTGGGGTAAAGATTTGAAAATGTGTATCATTTCAAATTCCTACGTAAAATACTTGAACATTGAGAAGTTCTCTACAATTGATTAGTTGATTAAGATTTGTGACAGACCATAATACATTTTCATTTCATAATATTCTGTCAGTTGTTCACACAGTCATTGAAGCGAAGATGATTCAAGACATACGAGTTACTCACAAGAGAGAATGGTGATCGTCATGGACGTGTACATCAGAAACAGCATGTTGAAGAACAGAAAGCCGAGGTTACTCAGGACTTTGGCTCCGTCGTTTCCGATGTCGTAATACAGAGTCCCGATCAGGAAGCCGACCAAGATGTGGGCAAACAGTCTCAAGTACATAAGAGTCTGAAATATCATCAGGAGTTAGTTGAATTCAAACAGTCATGCAAAATAATGTACAAGTTGCAACAACAATACAAGGTGTTAAATAAACATAGAAAGACCTCAGACTTCAAGTTTATTAAAAGTTGTTATGTCTAGGGTAGGGGATACTTAAATCAAACCCAAATAAATTAACACGTTTATTTAGTACAGATACAGAGATACAATTAGCCAGCATCGGGTCAACCGCCCGCTGGTTTTGTAATGGACTCTTCTTTGCATCCGGTCTGCCAAACAAACCTCGCGAGCTTGGAGGCACATCTGCCCTGAACATTCCTAACAATTACTGTCGGTTGACAGGAGCGCAATCTTCGCCGTCGAACGAACACCAAACTAATCTCGCATTCACACTTCAACAATTACATTGACACATTCAAGTTCAAGTATCTTTATTTTGTAGGGCTGTGCGAGATTGAAATTTTTCATGTCGAGCGAGATCAAGATTATTTCATAAAAGTCGAGCGAGATACCTATTTTTCCTTCGATATCGAGAATATTCGAGCAAGATTACTTTTTTTTTAATTTTTTTTTTGGTGGAAGAGAAACACAATGCAAATTGTCCAGCCACACAAGAATAACATTTGATAAGTATGCAGAACTGTCTGCTTTATATATAAAACAATACAAATCAAATTTATGGACGATACAAAGAAAGTTAGCGTGCGTAGTCCTGTAAAAATAACAAAAAATTGGAAATCTTGATGGCTCTTAGTTGATATGCTCGAGACTTGAAAATTCGAGATGGTAATTTAAACAAACGATCGAGATGGAGTTTCATATTCGAGATTCGAGAACTTTCGAGACTTGCACAGCCCTATTATTTTGTCAACTTTGGTACAAACAAAAATGGCGGTATTCATTGTTTTACTATATAGTATATTAATTATCATAATACCTATACAATGGTCTTCCATACAATACATCTACAACACATTCACATAGGCGTGCGCACGGGGGGGGGCCGGGGGGGCCTTGGCCCCCCCCTAATGGGTCAGACTCAACTAAAAAATTATATAATGCGGTTATAATAGTGTCAAAATTTTGTTTTAAAAGGGTTTCAAACAAAAAAATCTCCCTGCGGGGCACACTGAAGTTGCCCACATGACTGGAATCAAGTACTAGGTTGATCAAAAACACAATATTATTTTGAAGAAAATACCACGTAGACAATGCCTAAACGACCTTCCAAAAATACGATTTTTTCATGAATTTCCAGGTTTTTCCCCTACAAATTATTTATTTTTAATATGCCTCAAAATTGCTCTAATATGTTCCTTCAGAGAATATTTTCTCGGGGGCTCCGCCCCCGAACCCCCTTTCAGCACAATTTTGAATTTATATTTATATGTCGTAAAAAAATTAAGTTTTGTGGTGTTTAACATATATAGTTAGTTGCAACTAACGATGCATGCATAAGGTAAGTGAACAAAGTGCACCTCAAAACGTCTCAAATTCATTTTGAAGGTCCAAAAAACTACAAAACACTCTGCCGGGCTAGGTTTTGGGGCACCTTATTGTAGTGAAAACGTAGGTAAAATTAAAAAAAATAGTAACAAAATACTCCTCAGAACGTCCCAAAATTGATTTCAAAGTTCAAAAATCCAAAAAACGCCCTGCGGGGCAAGGTGGGGGGCGCGCCCCCCATATCTCGTAGCAATTTTTTCACTTGTCATTAATCGTGTTGGCCCCCCCTAATGATTTCTCCTGCGCACGCCTATTCATACACTAGTTGGGATGACTAATCCTAAAAAGTGATTTAATTATAATTGATATGTATTAAATAACATTTTATTTAGAGAAAAACAAGTAGACCTGGCTATAATACTTCCTTTTTCTATTTTTAATTTAGAAATACTATCTTGGTGGGTTCAGTTTAAAATGTCACCTACAGTTTGGTTTCAGTACCGCAACAATATGTGGATAAATTGTTCGGTATTTACCGGGGACAATTTATTTGTAGCAGCCATTTCGCCAGCTGCCAGCTTTCCAAGTCACGAACAAATAACTTCAATAGTTGACATGTTCTATGAACCTGCTGCTAGCGCGAACGATTTTTCCGCTTCTTGCAGGCACTTTTTTGGATCCGATTGGAGACAAAAGGGTTGATGAAATGATTTGAAATTTCAATCATGATAGATAAAAGACAAACTTAGGATAATCATTTGGTACATTTTTAATTTTTTCTTTTGCGAAATTAGTGATAATTAGTTGATTTTTGGTGAACAATTGTATATATTCTTGTCCCGCTGGGTGCCGTAAGAAATTAAATTTTTTCAATGTGCCAAGTGTCAACCCTTTAATTGTATTTTATCTAATCATGATTAATATTTCAAATCATTTCATCAACCCATTTTGTCTCGAATCATATCCAAAAAAGTGTCAACAAAAAGCGGCAAAATAACTTGAAGTCTCCTCCCCACAGAATAATGTTTCTCAACGTAATGTTTTCTTACCCAGTCCCTGCGACTGAAGAGTAGAGTTCGCTTCAACACGATCCAGAACTGCGCCAACTCGCTGGTGGCGTATCTGCGTTGACTTCCCCCATCTAGCAGCCCGGTGGATACGTTGTCGGGTTTCTCAGCGATCACGGACGTCAGCTCGGTTTCCTCCACTGAAACACAGCGATAACGCTATTAAATACCACTCTCCAGATCAAATTATACAACCAAAATTAAGAGAAATACACTGCAAAACACATAACACAGTAAAAGTGAAATCAAAACAATTGTTGTACAAAGTCACTAACAAATTACAATTAAACCTAATAAGAGGCAGAATAATTAGTATGTACCTCCTGAAAGTAGACAAATATTATTGTCTAACTTATGAAAACACTTATAGAATCTAGGTAGTTGAGTAAAAAAAGAATCATACGAAAACATGTACCTACTGTTTATTTCCATACCTAGTAAATGTTTAATTATGAGCAATTATCTTAAGACTTCATTATGTAAACTTGACTTTTTGCAAATATCCTTTTATGAACTCCAGTAAACTCAGTTCTTATTTTGATACAACACAAGAGATAAACAAATAGAAAATATCACACTCTCAATGTACAATTTTAAAAACAGAAATGAGACAAAGAAAATTAGCAGAAGAAATAAGATAATTAGACACAATTAATTATTGAATATTCTACTCTCAAGGAAACAATACCATCATTAATGAACCTCAGAGGTAAAAGGACTTAAGTCCATATTCCTTGACTTTTTATCACTCATTTTTGGACTGATGTAATCAAGCTCTATCAATTGCATTTGACTGATGTCAACAAATCAGTGTTGTCAAAGTTACTTTTAAAATGTAGCAGTGTAACAGTTACAGTTACTTGCTCAAAATTCTAACAGTGTTACAGCTACAGTTACAGGGGTTTCAAAAGTAACACCGATACAGTTACTTTTCGAACGAAAAGTATCAGTGTTAAGTTACAGTTACTTTCATATTGACAGCAGTAACTTTCACAGTTACTTTCAATTTGGAAGCATTTTTCATTGATTTTTTTTACATTTGAAGGGATTGAATTACGTTGTGATTGATAACTGACGATAATGAACAGGGCTGGCAGGACAAGAAAAAAGTCCAGTCCAGCGGCTTTCTTGAAATTTTTTGTCATTTTATGCCTTCTAGATGGTTGATTTTTACCATTTTCTTAGGAATCAGACATTTAACATTATTCAATGGTGGATTAAATGTAACATGCTACATTTCAATAAAGTTACTCAAAATTGTAACGGGATAAAAGTTACAGTTACAATTTTCAATAATGAAAGTAACTGAATACAATTACAATTACTTTATTTTTAAAGTAACATGTTACAGTTACTTTTACTTGAAAAAAGTAGCATGTTACCAGTAACATGTTACTTTGTATCATGTTACTTTACAACACTGCAACAAATACAGTTATATTGAAGTATTCTCTTACACAATGATCATGTCACCATTACAAATATGATTGGATGAAGACAGAATTACTGGTTTATGAGCTCACCTCAAGAATCATTGAAATAGACTTCTGTGCTTCTACTTCCGAGGTACGGATATATAGACTGACTGAACCAATTTAAAAATAAAAAGATTCATAATGGATCATTTAGTTATTTTTTTTTTAATTGGATGTAGTAACTCGGGAATACGGGCTCAGGATAAGCAGAGAAAAGAGTGAGGCCATGGTGATGAGTAGGGATAAGAAAGCCCAAAATCTAGTGGAGCGGTCGCTCCACTCAGCCAAGTCGTACCGTACACTCACAGTCACTCAACATACCGTAAATGCCTATATAAACTGAGGAGCAGACCAACTACTTTTACTGTAAGCAACAACATAGCATTTTCAGCCTACTGGATCTCAACTATGAAAAATCTCTCATTGTTGTGAAATGTCTTAATTTTGAGCTATGGCCCACCTGACAACATATACATCACGCGACAACAACCAGTCATGCCGTTTACGACCTAGAGGGCAGTGAAAATCGTGAAATTACACCGCTTTCTTCTTCTTCTTCTTCTTCTTCAGATGATATCAGAAAAGGTCGCTGTCACCGCCACAGCCTAAACGGCTGAACCGATCAACCTGAAATTTTTACCACATATGCACTTTTGGCGTCTGATGATACCTTGCCTCTTGTGATTTTTTGTGCCGCCATTTTTAAACCGGAAGTGACGTCATATATGAAAAACGGCTGGACCGATTAGAACGAAATTAGCGCCATTCGATTTAGATGGTCATCTTTATGAAGTATCAATAACAAAAAATTATTTCTTATTTTCTAAACCGGAAGTGACGTCATAAATACGCAATATTTCACTTATTTCAACAAATTATACTTAAAATACGTACATAATTAACTTACATTGTAATATAGACAATACAATTTATAAATTCAAGGTTGCAGTGTTCTCGACCGCCATTTCTGAAACCGGAAGTGACGTCATATATCTAAAACGCCTGTACCGATTGCAACTGAACTAGCTCCTGCGTATTCATTCTACTATTTATTTGAAAAATCAATTGGGAAAAATGAATAAACAAATTAACGGTACCGGAAATGGCGGCAGGAACCACTAAATGAAACCGGAAGTGACGTCATATATTACAAACGGCATGACCGATTTTACGGAAATATAGGGATTATGAATTCAGATGGTCGTTCATGAAGTATCAACTAGATAAAACTAGATTGTATTCTTATTACCTATACCGGAAATGACGTCATAAATATGATGATTGATGAATTACGTCATAAATATGTTAAATGACATTAAATTCACCACTTTATACTTTTAAATAGATATTAGTAAACGTACATTGTGAATAATAATAAATTTAAGGTTGCAGTGTTCTCGGCCGCCATTTTTTAAACCGGAAGTGACGTCATGTATCAAAAACGGCTGTACTGATTGCAACCAAATTTGGGAAATGTGTAGGTCTAATAATTATGAATTAAAGACGACATTATTTTCGGCCGCCATTGTTTAAACCGGAAGCGACGTCATATATCGAAAACGGCTGTACCGATTGGAACTAAATTGTGTAAATATGTAGGACATAAGAATATTGATTATGAATTTAAGACGACATTATTTTCGGCCGCCATTGTTAAAACCGGAAGTGACGTCATATATCGAAAACGGCTGAACCAATTGCAACCAAATTTTAGAAATGTGTAGGACTAATAATTATGAATTAAAGACGACATTATTTTCGGCCGCCATTGTTAAAACCGGAAGTGACGTCATTTATCGAAAACGTCTGTACCGATTGCAACCAAATTATGCAATTATGTAGGACTTATTGTTATGAATTCAAGACGACATTATTTTCGACCGCCATTTCAAAACCGGAAGTGACGTCATATATAGAAAACGGCTGTACCAATTGCAACCAAATTTTGGAAATGTGTAGGACTAATAATTATGAATTAAAGACGACATTATTTTCGGCCGCCATTGTTAAAACATGAATTTACGTCATATATCGAAAACGGCTGTACCGATTGCAACCAAATTTTGGAAATATGTAGGACTAATAATTATGAATTCAAGAAGACATTATTTTCGGCCGCCATTTCAAAACCGGAAGTGACGTTATATATCGAAAACGGCTAAACCGATTGTTATCAAATTATGTAATTTTGTAGGACTTCTAATTATGATTTCAAGAAGACATTATTTTCGGCCCCTTTTTCAAAACCGGAAGTGACGTCAAATATCGAAAACGGCTGGACCGATTGTAACGAAACCTAAGCTATTTTTTTTGGATAATCATTTTAATCTTTTACCAAACGCAACTTTTCTTAGTACCTATCCAAATCGGTTGAGGCGTATTTTTTTAAAGAAATTAGTCCTTGCTCGGACATGTGCTACAAGCTGTATGAATAAACTAACAAAAGAAGTGATATCCCAGAAAAAAACACTCCGTGTAAAAACGGCAGCCAAGTCTCTTTACTTCAAAAAAATTCAACACTGAAAAGGAGTGATATCAAAAAAGGAGCCAAGTCAATGACATTTCCAAATATTTAATCGTATTTTTGAAATAAAAGAATAAACACCGAGAAATACTTTACAAAAGGACTTGGCGCATCGTTTTTTTAAAGACATTTTTCTATTCATAAGCATATGCCATTTATAAACAACCGTCATTAAGAATTTTTAGAATAATAGGGAAACAGCTTTCAATTACTTATTACACATACCTACTGTAAAATATTTTCTATTTGAATATATACGCGATGAAACTGTTGCCTATGTTTTCTATAAATACACAATAGTTATCTTCGTAATATTGTTTCGTGGCAACATATTAATTAGGTAAGTCTAATGCGTTAATCCTTCTCATCATGAAATAAATTTCTACTGCATTTTATAGCAATACATTTCACAAAGTACACAGTGAAGTCACATTGTATTTCTATTAAAAAAAATAACTTTATACACTTGACACTTCAAAAATATATAATAGTGTTCCATAGATAGTAAGTAATTATTTGACAACGTTTCATGATTTCCTTCAGTCAAGATCAAATTATGAAAAGATTCCCTTCTAATATCACCATATTAACAGTAGGTACCTACTGCAAGAATATGTATGAGCCCACTTCCAATTGTTATTTAATTCTTCCATGCTTATATTACTTATCAATTACAGCATGAAATCTTTCTTCTATCGCCATTGACAAAACTATAAAATAGCCATTATTAAAAGTAGCTTGATTAATAGATTCTGGCTCTAATAGAAAGAGGAAAATGTACCTACCTATTTGTAAATTTCTTTCTACTTTTAGGATAGAATGATGTCTTTAAAAAAACGATGCGCCAAGTCCTTTTGTAAAGTATTTCTCGGTGTTTATTCTTTTATTTCAAAAATACGATTAAATATTTGGAAATGTCATTGACTTGGCTCCTTTTTTGATATCACTCCTTTTCAGTGTTGAATTTTTTTGAAGTAAAGAGACTTGGCTGCCGTTTTTACACGGAGTGTTTTTTTCTGGGATACTAACATCCAGCTACAAGGAGAAGTACTCGAAGTAAAGCAGGAGTTCAAATATCTAGGAAGCATAGTGACCAATGAGGCCAGGATGGGAGCAGAGATATCTAGGCGGATACACCTTGCCAGTGGATGCTACCAATCAGTCAGAAAGCTGCTGTGGAACGAGGACATGCCAACCAAATGCAAGATGCTACTCTACAAGACCTACTTCATACCAATACTAACTTATGGTGCAGAGTCATGGACATTGACCAACAAAGAAGCAGGAAATGTCCAGGCAGCCGAGATGAAATTCCTCAGAAGCATCGCTGGAGTATCGAAGATGGAAAAGCAAAGAAGTACTGACATAAGGAAGAAGCTAGGTGTTGAGAGCCTCAACTATAAGATAGGAAGAGACAGACTACGCTGGTATGGTCATCTTAGAAGAATGAATCCCAAGAGAATACCGAAGAGAGAATTTGAAAGAGCGAGAGAGCGGGAAAGCAGAAGGGGCAGACCGAGAGCGAAGTGGGAGGACCAGGTGAAGTGGGATGTAGAGGAAAGAGGTGAGGAGTGGGGAACAGTGACTGCAGGAAGGTTGTGGGAGGACTAGTGATGGGAAAATTCCCGGAATTTATTTTTTGGGGAATATTCCCAGGGAAAATTCCCGAAGGCAGGGAATATTGGGAATTTATTAATTCTACAAAATGTATGCTTAAACTGAATAAATAGGAAAATAGTTCAACAAAAGTAATTATTGATAGGTAGTTGATTTGTTATTCATGATTCATAGTTCAAACGCAGTTGCAGAAAAAAAAAATCAGATATCGAATTTTGGAAGCGTTATGACAATTTTAAGCAAGAAGGTTAAATTTTAGTTCACCAGTTCACACTGGTGCACTGAAATGACTGCACGTAAATATTTTAAAAGTACAAACCGCGCATTATAGATCAAAATGAGCTCACATTTCTTTTGATTTTGACAAAATTATAAAGTTTAAATATTTAAAAAAAAATGGCAGCCATGACAAAAAAAATTAAAAATTAAATCGTCAGACTTCTCGGTAAGAAATTTCTACAATACAGCAAACGGGTAGATTAGGTACCAAAATATTTCTAACCTACAGAATTTCACAAGCACCTGTAATCAAAACGGAGAAAAAGTAATGGGACAGCGAATCACTTACAGATTCTATCACTATCCTGAGGAACTGAAGTGTTCCCAACTTTCCAACTTTTGGGAATTTATATTTACCTTGGGAAAGTTCCCGGAAATATTCCCATGTGCGGGAATATTCTCACGGGAAAATTCCCGGCTACCCATCACTAGGGAGGACAGAGAGAGGTGGAGAGTCATGGTGGAGCGGCAGCAACCAGAATACGAAGAGGAGGAAGAAGAAGAAGAGTGTGATGTGTCAGGACCGGCCACCCAACATCACTGAAGCGAAGGCCCAAGATGGATGGTGGAATTCCACCCCCCGACCCAACATTGTGTTGGAAACGGGAGGGATATTTATTATTATAATTAAAACTTACAATTTCTAATGGACATCAAGCCTTCTCCCTCTGAACGAAATTTCTCTTCACCTGCTTGGTTCTTCACGACATCGTCTTTGACGTAAGTCTCGAACAAGTTGACGTTCCCGTTGCCGGCCGTCACTTTCCCGTCCGCGAACTTGACGACTTCATTGTTGACGTCTTTCCCGTTGTTGACGTCCTTGCCGTTGCTCTTGGTCGCGTTGTTGAGGCATTCGGCGGGAACGACGGGGAACGGCTTCCCCGCTCGGATGTCGTTCCTTCCGTTGTCGATGGCCGTCACAAGGCGCTTTATGTTGTCTCCGTATTCTCCGCATGACACCTCGATTACTAAACAAGACAGGTTGTTAGGGATCTAAAACTCTCAAGCAATGACAAGGTCAAATTCATAGCACAATAGATATGTTAAAGAATAATTTTACACAACATAAATGTTGGTAAAACTAAAATACACTATTTATATAATCCAAAGTATACATTTTTATTCATAAATATGAAATTGAAATTCAGTGGACATTTTTGCGGAAAAACAGTATTCCTGACATTTCCTCGCGAGAATGAACAAAAAATAAATTGACAAAAATGTCATCACTTGTTAGGCATACCCACCAGGTTCCCGACAAAATGTCAACTGAATTACAATTTCATGTTTATGAAAGTTAATTTACACTTTCGAGTGTGAAAATAGTGAGTTTTACCACAAATATGTTGTTATTTTGAAATATACCTACTGTTTACAAGATTGCAGTGCAGCAAAACACAAAAATCACAAATGTACTTATATAATTTGATGTATTTTCATGTTTTAAAATTAGGATAAATGTCCATTTGTGTAAATTCATTCCTTGAAAACTACATGTTGAAAACTGAACTATTCTTTCTATTGATGTTTGTACAACATTAATGCTTTGTATGTGTCTTCAGAACAGTTCAATGAAAATAATTCATAATTTGGAATGGGTTTTAGTTTTATTTTGTCCTTCAGACGTTAAGTGCCTTATTTTTTTTACTAATTTTCAGGCACTAAACGTCTGTTGTACAAAATTAAACTAATAACCCATTCCAAGCTATGAAATTATTTTCATTGCACTGTTCTGAAGACTCGTACAAAGCCTTATTTTATTAACAATTACATTGGTCAGATTAAAACCTCTTCAAGACCACGCTCACTACCCAGCCAAATATGAGCAGAAAGCAGAGAATCCCCGCTATTCTATGAAGACTTGTACTCACTGAAGGAGGCCGGGTTGTGATAGCTGGGACACTCGAGCCCCAGAGTCCCCAGGAAGGGCACGAGGGTCTGCGTCGAGCCCTGGTACACGCACTGCCCCTCGGCCAGCGTGTAGAGGTGGTCGAACATCTCAAACAGCCGCGCGCTGGGCTGGTGGATCGTGCAGATGATTGTTCGACCACCGCGCGCCAACGACTTGAGAAGCGAGATGCATTGGAAGCAAGACGAACTGTCCAGACCGCTGCAAGTCAAAATACAACGTTATTTCATTAAACTAATGATTTAAACACTGTCTATGGTTGAAATTTCCAAAAAGTTTGAAAAGAAAAATGAATTTTTAGAATTTTACATGAAAAACAACACTTTGCAGAAGGAAAAACTACGAAATGAAGCAGTAAACCCCTCATAGATCAGTAATCATCCAGGAACAAGTACATTTAAAAACTGTTAAAATATAATACGTATTATACCTGATATATGATATAGGTACACTCAACCAAACATAAAATGATCGTGATGAAAAGGTATGGAAGCATCTCTTGTCTATGAATTTTCCGATTGCCTGTACAAACCGGTCAGACCTCTCACTCTAGTTGTTATCTCTCTCGGTGCTCGAGTAAAACAAGGGATGGGGGAGATATTGACGTCAAATAGAAGCAGGTAATTTATCTATCCAATCAGCCTAGAAGGTCGAAGCTTCATTCGAATCTTGCTCATCAGGCTAACCCGATTGTGGTCTACCGAGATTTTGGCTCAAATTTTCTCAATAAGTTCAATCTATATTATGTTTCAGATTCATAATTTTAAAAGTGTATAATATGATCTTATGCTTTTCCTAATGTATAATTTCATTTGCAAACAATCCGATCTAAGTGCAGTTAATCAATGGAACAAAGTATACCTACATCTATATAATGGATTGGGCTAAAATTACATAGGCTCTTTAAATTAATTTTATGAGAAAACGTAAATTTCAAAGTTACCCTATCATTGATTCATACAATATTAGTCTATACAAAAAAATTACAAATTGCCAATAGGACAGTTACGATTTATTTTTGAATTTATTTCAAACCTGACTTTAATATTCCTTTAATCATAACAAAAAATATGTAAATTTTCATTAATAAATATCAATTTGAAATTCCGTAAATATTATTCAGTATGTTGAAAATCAGTGTGATGTTATATTTATCAACCAACAATGATGTTGCCATGGCAACAATAAAACTAGGACAGCACATGACGTTAATTCTTTGTCCCGCAATAATGTGCACTGAAATAGTATTCATATTGACGGAGGGAAATTTGGGCTATTGAGTATCCTGACAAAATTAATCTACGCCCACTATTTAGGGTATTCGTAAGTATGAATTAAAGGAAAATTTTAGTTGAAAAGTCTGCGCCCTTAATATAAAAGTGACGTTGTTACCAAACTGCATGCATTGCATTTTATAAAACAATGTATGTAACAATGATCTTATCTTTGTTAAGTGTGCGTCGTTAAATAAACTCACCAGCCTTGTTGCCGTGTGTGCGTCATTAATATTCAGTACATTATGTGTATTTATTTAGTGAGAGCAGAAAATTTAGTTTTGGACATAAGATTTAGCTCGTTTATTAATTACCTTTTTTAGTGAAGAAATATTGTGAGTAATTGAATGCGGTAACATTTTCTGATATTATTACCGTTCTAATGCATCTCAACTAATTGTTCTTGGAGAGCGGTAGTTTCTTTACACCGGGGGTGTTGCAGTTAGAGTCCACTTGATGGATGATAAAAAGGTTACCGGTGGAAGGTGGGAAGGAGGCGCTCGTGGCTTATCAAGCGAATAAAGCAAGCGTCTTTATCTGAAACGTATAGCTCGAATCTCTGATTTTTTGTCTGTTTGTTGTTCTTTATCTATTTCAGGTCAAACGGAATAACGGATTAAGCCAATTTATTCACAACACATTAATTACTATCCTGATTGAGGACTTGATGATTTCTAAAAGATTTGTATTAGTTTCATCTTAAATACCTCCAGACTCCAGAGTGTTTATCGTTTAAAGTGGAAATGCATTTCCATGGAGTCATTCAGACTCAAGCAACTCGTTAAGGTCGAGTGTAAGAGGGTTGCGCACGCAAGTGCAAAGAGACATGGTGACAGCATCGTCACCGGTGATATGACAGTTCGTAGTGAGCATTCTCTACCTTCATTCCATTCTCCTCGGAGATCTCTAACTCTCATTAGGTCGTTGTGTCTAATGTCCGTCTGTCCGACCGGGTAGCTCAATTGGTAGAGCTCTCGCCCGGCAAGTGAGAGGTCCCGGGGTCGAGCCCCGGTTCGATAGGATATTTTAACAACGCACATCCCTTCATAAGAATCTGAATAATGGATAACGTTAATTTGTCGTTCGTGTTAATGCTTTTCATAATCTGTCTTATATTTTCTGTAAAGGGAATTTCAGTTCGACTTCAAGGTGTTGCCCGTTTCGGTGCTCGATCATCAACGCGTTACACTGGGCGTTTTCCTAGTTATTAGTGAAAATCATAGCATTGACTCTCGACTGAGGAACACCCACGACGAACTCAGTCAAGTAGTCGGTCGCGGGAATCGAAGTCAGGACTTCCGGGATACAAGCTTAGGGCGTTACTGCCTGAGACAACTTGCTCCAGTAAAATTAAACTTGATGCATAAATTAGGCTTGGCGCTTAAAATGCAAGCTAAATGCTGCCATTTATTTAACTGCATCCCCTACAGTAGGTATCCATACAAAAAATTGTTAGGGAATATCCATCAATTTTAAAATAAGTTGGATTATAATTATTCAAAACAACAAGATGAATTTTGTCAGGATCTTCAATAGAAAATAATGTCCTTCATAAATATGAAATTTAATGTCAGTGAACATTATGGCGGGACAAAGACATTAATGTCATGTTCTGTCATAATTTTATTGTTGCTATGGCAACATCATTGTTGTTTGATAAATATTACATCACACTGATTTTCAACATAGTGTTTAAGTCCCTCAAAGATATTTACGTAAATTCAAATTGATATTTATTAATGAAAATTGTTATATTTTGAGTTATGAGTAAAGTAATATTAAAGTCGGTTTTGAAATAAATTCCAATGAAAAGACGTAACTGTCATAATATTGGCAATAGGTAATTTTTTTTTTGTATAGACAAAAGAAAAACTATAATGTGAGTGTTATTTTGAAATTTAGTTTTTCTCGTCAAATTAATTTAAAGTCAATGTAGGATGTAAACCCAATCATTTATATAGACCAGTGGTACTCAACCTTTTTGACTTGCGGGCTAATAATACGAATTTGCTTTTGTTGGCGGCCCGCATTTTTTAAAAAAAAGTACAATAATGCTCACGTGTTCAGGTTGGTTCATCCATGCGCGTAGGAACTACTTTTATCTTGAGAGGGGGGGAGGGGGGTATTTCGACACCCGGAAGGGGGGTCTAAGGAGCGAAGCATGTAAATTTTAGCCCCGCAGGGCGTCATTTAAAAATTTTACAATTTAAAAGTGATTCAATTTCTGGTGCTCTAAAATGCCCGAACTGAATCAAACTACCCTCCAATTGTTGCCTCGCAAGTCGTTTTTTTAGAATTTAAGCTATTTATAAGTGGTTCTGGGATGCACTTATTTTTGTATGGTCAATAGGGGGTCAGTCTGCTCGGGTTGGGGGGATAATCCCCCATCCCCCAACCCCTTCTTATGTGTCTGGTTAATTCAGTGTATTTTGTTTATTAGGGAACGAATTGAACAAAGTATCACACGCCAAAACAATACACTATTTCACAATTTTCGGAATTGGTAAATGGCTTCATTTTCGTTTTAACAAGTATGAAGTTACATTTAAGAAGTTTTCGTCGCATTTACAGCCTGTTGCGTGGATCCTAACATGACAACTCTCAAAATTCCTCTCAAGTGCAAACAAGAAATTGTTAACATCTTCTTCATATGGATATTTCATCCTGTTAGTTTATTTCTATGTAATGTTAACAGTTTCGATCAATATGTTTGGACCTTCTTCAGGACAAAACTTAACTTTAAAAAACCAAATCATATAAAATAATAAAACATTTCACATTTTTCAAATAATTTTTTCAATGAAACATTTTGTTATTTGTTATTTTTTATATTATTTGCACAGTTGATTTTGATTTTGTGAATAAGTACGAATAGGTATTGGAAACATCAACTGGGGGGCCACAAAAATTAGTTCCACGGGCCGCATGCGGCCCGCGGGCCGTAGGTTGATTGCCACTGATATAGACAGACGTATTCTTTGTGCTATGAATTGATTAACTGCACATAAACCGGATTGTTTGCTAATGAAATTATAAATTAGCAAAAGCATAACATCATAATAAATATTTTTAAAATTATGAATCTGAAACATAATATAGATTGCACTTATTGAGAAAATGTGAGCCGAAATCTAGGTAGACCACGATCGGGTTAGCCAGGAGCAATATTCGAATGAAGATTCGACCTGCTAGGCTGATGTGATTGAGAAATTACCTGTTTCTATTTGACGTCAATATCTCCCCCATCCCTTGAGTGATGGTTACTCGAGCACAGAGAGAGATAGCAGCTAGAGTGAGAGGTCTGACCGGTTTGTACAGGCAATCGGAAAATTAATAGACAAGAGATGATACTCTAACTTTTCATCACGATCACTTTATGTTTGGCTGAGTGTACTTAGAAGTTTTTAGAATAAATCTGAAGGTGGGAAACCAGCTTAAGGTAGCACAACTGATATCTCATATCTTCCAAATAAGCCTTTTTTTGGCAGAGGTATCAATAATCACTATTTACACGATACATATTGTGAAATATGAAGAACTTCTCGTGTCTAGATTTTGAGATATTGTAGTTATAAATTCCTACTTTTAACATGTAGTCTTATGAGGGCCATTAAAATCATGACGATTTCCATGCTATTTTTGAGTTTTTAATTTTACTGAGGTTCAACGTTTTTTCAAAAAAACTGATTTCTAGATAGATAGTTGGACATTCTATTAGGAAAAAAATTGAAAACAATACCAACGTGTGCTATTTTAAAAGTTATCAACCAAAAACTAAATGATTTCCCTATACCTCCTGTGTTACAGTTTTGTTCATTCTCGGAAAGCAATAAATTGAAACCTCGCTATACGACAGGGGTTGCAAGTTAAATGACATTTTATGATTCATTTATACTTAAATATAGTTGAAATGTAGGAAAACGTTTTCTGAACTTGTAATTTCAAGATTTTATTTTTTTGTATATGTATAATGAAGGTACTACCTTAATACACTTTTAATAACATCAAAACTACTTTTTTCTGTCTTTTTCTATTCATTATACATATTATTTGTTTCAACTAGCTACCTATTAATTATAAATATAAAATAGGTACATCATAATATCCTGTTATACTGGCAATCCTCGACATGTCGACTTTTCAAATTATATGTTTTCAGTTTTAACATTGGAGGTATAACAAAATTATCCAGATTTTGGTTTCTACTTTCTAGCTTTTAAAAACTTATGTAGCTGTAATGTAATTGTGTCTTTGAAATCAAGAGTTTGACAGGTGATGTTTTAGAAATGTATTTTCTATGGCATCTAAATGTAATTCTATCAAAACGTTGGATACATAAAGATTGTCCAAGTTGAAATACTAAATACTATTTATCGAAAAAGCATTTTATAATAAACTATCCTGCATAACACCTTTACAAAACATAATACTAATATTCATTCTATACATATGGAGTAACTATGTATACAAAATTTAAACATTTCCTTCACCTTGTAGTACATTTGTATGACAATAAAATGCAGATTTTTGCGTTCTTCGCTTTAAAAGCAATCGTTCAGTTACGTCTGCAGAATTACCTCCTAATTAGTTACCACAAACACCGCCATATAATGCGTAATTCACACTTAATTACTTCAACCAGAGCAATTCCAAGAACTAATTTAGAAAAAACAGCAATAAGTACTTGAAACTTTATTATGTCATTAATTATCAATGATTCCAAGGATAAGATAAATATAAAGAAAGTCAAACAGAACAATGATAATTATTTTTTTAAAAGAAACTCCAGTTTTTATGTCAAGCATTGTTACTAGATACTTTTGTAGTTGTTTTTAACATCACACTGTTCTACAAATAAGCTAATGAATGATTATGAAGAATAGGTCGTGGCCTAGCAGGAACCTTGCCATCATTTGCCTCTCGATTGAGGGAAATAATCTGGCAAGACAGCCAATGAAATCGAACCCAAACAAATTGGAAGATGTATTTAAATGTTGAGTGGGCAATCAAAGTAGAATTTTCCTTTGCTGTATCATACTTTAGCATTAGGACAGTTCTAATGCAGATATTCATTCAATCGCCATCAACCAAACTGATAGCCGATTAAATAGACATTTTCTTCACACGTCACCAAAACGTGTGACTTGATTTTAGTGACAATAATATAATATATTGATATCAAAATGAAATTGCTGGAAAGTGGAACTGACCAAAAAGAATTCAAGATGCTTTTCTAGTCAAAATATTTGACAAGACAAAAGCACACCAAATCAAACATGTATGTGACAGTCGAGTAAAATAGTCTAAAATATATTCTGGAATCCAGCGTGAACTGACCAATCAAATTAGTTCTTGAGGATGGGAAATCAGTCAATAAATAAAATTTCATAGAAGTTTCCAACAAACTCTTTGACTGACGAGTACAATATTATATTTCGACTGGTATTCACACTTCTAGAATAAATATTTATTGATGAAAATTGTCCAAAGAATAATGAAATCATTTTTTTGCATTGTTGACAATTTTCAAAGAAATGTCAGGTGTACAGGTGGGTGGGACATTAAAAATTTCAACAGGACTTGAAACTTTTCAAGATAGATTTGAAATTAATTTACAAAAGGTATTATTTTCTGTGAAATGTTATATTATATCGGCTATAGGTACTTTACGTTTGAGGTGTCCCCTGTTGTAATCCAGATGTACATTTCCATTCTTTACAAATTCCTTCCAAATATGTCAATTCATTAATTTTGCAATACAAATTACGGTGCATTGGAGGAAAATTAATCGAATTCCAAACATCAACAATCATGAAAATTCACAGCATTCTCTCTAAAGAATGGTGAATAAACAACTAGGGCGTATTCTATAACCCTTTCCCAATTCCATTCTGCTGGAATCCGGTCATGACCATAAGGATTACATAGCATGGAATCGAATCCATCAGAATTGGGAGTTCAAAAGTTCTAGAATACGGCCCCAATGTCGTGATGTTGGCATTACCTGGTGGGCTCGTCGAAGAACATGATTGGCGGATTGTTGACCAACTCCAGCGCGATGGAAAGCCGCTTCTTCTGACCTCCGGACAGATTCGACGTCATCGTCTTGCGGTGTTCGTTCAGCCCTAGAGTCTCCAGGATCTCGTCGATCTGAACACAATGTCAACATGTTACCTCCAGCACCAGGTGGCCGTCAGACCCACAGCACCAGGTGGCCGTCAAGAGGGTGACCCTCCAGCACTAGGTGACCGTCAAGAGGGTGACCCTCCAGCACTAGGTGGCCGTCAAGAGGGTGGCCCTCCAGCACTAGGTGATCGTCAAGAGGGTGACCCTCCAGCACTAGGTGACCGTCAAGAGGGTGGTACCACTCACCACGTCCGCCTTCTCGTCTGCGTCGACATCTTTGCCGAGCTTGAGACTGGTGGCCACGCCCATGGCCTCCTCGACTGTCAGGTTCGCATGCAGCTGGTTGTCCTGCATGATGTAGCAGCTGAGCTTGCGGAACTGACTCAAGTTGCGTTCCGTACCGTTGATCGTGATGCTCCCCTTCATTCCAGACGTCCTGGAACACAAGCAACACACTTTAGTTCATTCCAGACGTCCTGGAAGACAAGTAACACACTTTCAAGGCCGTATCCTGGAAGCCAAGTCTTCAAAGTTCAAACTTACGCTTTCAGGACGCAAACACTCTCCGACGTCAATAAGTACAGTTCACTGTAAGAATTACGACATTGAAATCTACTGACAACTGTGTATCTTTATTTTGAATTAGGTTTTAATTAGTTATAAATTGTTTCCAAAAGATTGCTGGATGGCAATCAAATAAGTGGCTTGACTTTGTTTCAATGTCGATTATTCTTACAGTGAACGGTTATTGACGTCTGAGAGCGTTATTTTTTAAAAATCACAGTGGAAACCAGAGAAATATTTGGATCAAGGTCATTCGTTTAGGTGCAATTTTTGAATCGCAGTGTTAGGTAAGCTATTTTGGGGATTTTGGGATATTACAAAATATAATATCCAAAAATTGGTCGAAGAGGTTTAAGATTAGGTAAATTTATTGAATTTGTTAATTCTAGCCATTTTGGAACGTTTTTGAAATGATCTGCCTAGATTTTTAAGCGTTGTTGAATTAATTTTAAAGTTGCTTATTTTCAAAAGCGTCAAAAGCGAATAACGTCAAATGAAATTTGACTTGATTCCCACAGAATAATGTCGTATCCAATTTGACGCTATTCCTAGAACTGACAAAATCTGACCAATTGATAGGGAAATTCCCTCATAGAAATTCCCATCTCTTTTTGACATTACTCCTGAGGAATAATGACAGAATCAGAAATATACGCTACCTACTGTTAGTGATGTAAAATGCTCGAGCATATTCTTTTTGAGAATATTCTTGAGAATATTCTCGAGAATATTCTCGAGCATATTCTTAAAAATGCATCTAAGCTTATAAAAACTCGAACTTTTAGCTCAATTCCAAAAATTATGTACTTTTATGGATTTTGCATACATATTGTTATGGAGAACCAGTCGGAAATCAGGTTTCAAACATGAAGATGTTGGCGCAGGGACCTCCGATTTTTTTCATTCCGTACCTTCATACAGGTCACAACGTTTCTCCGATCAAGCTGAAATTTTGCACACATGCTCGGACCATCTCTGTGCGTCGCAGACCCTAATTATTTGAAATCTATTGATTGGTTCAAATTTTACAAAATTTATCTTCCCATTGGTTTGTCCGATCAATTTGAAATTTTACTAAGTCATTGTGTCCTACAGTGATTAAAATCTATCAAAGTTCCAGCCAAATCCTCCAATTGGTTTAAGTTGTTCTTCTGATTGGTCGAAAATCAAAATGTTTCGATAAAAGTTCACATTTGCATGGTAATCAAGACCTATCTAACATTTTGCACGTCATTATAAGCCCAATCAGTCAAGTAATTACAAACTTGAGTTTGAAATCGCTTAGAGAACAGTTTTATCGAAAATTACCAAATTCATGGTACGATGATCTCTAATTCAATAGTTTCAGAGTTTATAGATTAAAAGTTGCAATGGAAACCAGTAATCACCTAAGGTCTCAAAGCAGTTCAAACTGCAATGGTATTATGAACCACACTTTACCATTTGGGTAAAAGATAATTGTGAAAATTGGTGACAGGCTAATATCTATTGTTGTTAGTTATCTTTTATCTTTTTGAGATAATTGTGTTCGGTTAAAGAGATGTGCACGTTTTGGTGCTCGCTCATTAACGCGTTTCACTGAGTGTTTTCCTAATGTGAAAGACTTGCTACAGGTACAAGCATGCCCTGAAGCTGAATTTATGCTGTTTACTGCTGTGCATTTTTACCTTCATTGCCTACCTTTATATTGCGGAAATCCAAGGGCAAACTAAGTGAACTTTCTGTTTTTCATAATTTGTGAACACATTTAAATCATAACATGTATAAAACTTTGACATATTATACCTACGTATTATACAGTATTATACGTACATAAAATACATATTTTATACAGGACGTATATACCTACCCAATCCTGAATTTGCACAGCCTTCCAAGGCCATAAAATGGTGCCAAAACATTCAAACTTGAACTTTTTATATATAATAATAATTTTCAAACCTCTTGTGAGAATACCCTGCTGAAAATTCTTGCCAAGATCTTGCAAAATCTTGCAAGATCTTGCTAAGATCTTGTATTAACCAAGATCTTGCCAAGATCAAACTAAGATCTTATCAAGATCTTGTATTAACCAAGATCTTGCCAAGATCTTGGATTTACCAAGATCTTGACAAGATCTTGTATTAAACAAGATCTTGCTAAGATCTTACCAAGATCTTGGTAATATCTTGATAAGATCTTATCAAGATCTTGACAAAACCTAATCAAGATCTTGCTAAGATCTTACCAAGATCTTGCCAAGATCTTACCAAGATCTTGGTAATATCTTGATAAGATCTTATCAAGATCTTGACAAGACCTAATCAAGATCTTGCCAAAATCTTACCAAGATCTTGGTAAGATCTTGGTAAGATCTTGGTAATATCTTAATAAGATTTTATCAAGATCTTGACAAGACCTAATCAAGATCTTGCCAAGATCTTGCCAAGACATAATCAAGATCTTGCCAAGATCTTGCCAAGATTTTTTCAAGATCTTGCTAAGGCCCTTAGGAAAATTTCCTATAGTATATTTTGAAGTAGGTATTCCAAAGTATTATGTAATAACGTGTAGTAAACTATAGTATGTGCTATAGTACTTGAAGTACATGCAAAAACTTACTCCATAATACCATAGATTACTGAAGTAAATTCTACAGTATCGGTGGTAAACTAAAGTATAAACTACAGTATTTTTACTACCGCTGAAATAGACTGTTTTTTACTCTGGAGTAAATATACTTGACCTACTGTAGTAATTGTTGATAAATAAATAATAATAATAATTCTAAGTATGTACTATAGTGTTTTTACTACTTGCGATATATACTGCAGTTTTCTATAGTAAAGTTATAGGGAACGTACTTCACTGTAGTAATTCGAAGTATGTAGCTAGAGTACTTTGACTACAGACAGAATAAGTTTGCTATAGTAAGTTCTATAGGTAGTATATATACTTCATTGAAAATCTATAGTATCTCATCTGTAGTAAAGAAAAGTGTAATCTACAGTATGTTTACTATAGCCGATTTATATTGTAGTTTAGTAAATTCTGAAGTATCTTCATTGACTCTTTACTACAGTATTTGTAGTAGTAAGGTATATAAACTACAGAATTTTTACTTCATTGACTTAGAAAATTTGCACCACATCACCTAGTAAAATAAACTATAGTAATTATACTAGAGCGTGAGCCGATATATTTTATGGGGAAATATCACAGATCAATTTACTTTATAAATACATCTTAATATTTATCGTTTCTCCTATTTTATCATGTTAATAACAATATAATGATCCACTAAATAGTATAAATATGTTCACTTAAATATGAAAACTCAATATGATCACTATTAGCGCAGCTAAGTCTTGTCTGCACCGGTGGCCTACTCGGTAAGACGCTCGACTACGGACCACGAGATCGCAGGTTCAAAACACGGCGGTTCCACGGGATTTTATAATTGAAATGTGTAATCAAACCTTGTCCAATACTTCAGAAGAGGTTTCCCGAATGCAAATGAGTATTCATAAATATAGAAAATTTTATTTTTTATGAAATTTTAACGTTTTTTTGGCAGCAAAATGTACAAGATCTTGCTAAGATCTTGCCAAGATCTTGCCAAGATCTTGCTAAGATCTTGGCAAGATTTTGCAAGATCTTGTTTACAATATCTTGCTTAGATCTTGGCAAGATCTTAGCAAGATCTTGCTAAGATTTTTCAGCAGGGATATTCTCAAATATTCTCGGAGAATAATCTCTTTGAGAATATTCTCGAGCACGGAGAATATTCTCACGAGAATATTCTCGGCTCACATCTCTACCTACTGTACTGTAGTAGTTACAACATAAAACATAGAACACACATTCAGACAGACACGTCATCATACCTCGACAGAATCACAAATATACGATACAGTCGTTACGTGACATAAAACATAGAAACAGACATACAGACAGACACGTCATCATACCTCGACAGAATCACAAATGTACGATACAGTCGTTACGTGACATAAAACATAGAACAGACATTTAGACAAACACGTCATCATACCTCGACAGAATCACAAATATACGATACAGTCGTTACGTGACATAAAACATAGAACAGACATTCAGACAAACACGTCATCATACCTCGACAGAATCACAAATATACGATACAGTCGTTACGTGACATAAAACATAGAACAGACATTCAGACAAACACGGCATCATACCTCGACAGAATCACAAATATACGATACAGTCGTTACGTGACATAAAACATAGAACAGACATTCAGACAAACACGTCATCATACCTCGACAGAATCACAAATATACGATACAGTCGTTACGTGACATAAAACATAGAACAGACATACAGACATACACGTCATCATACCTCGACAGAATCACAAATATACGATACAGTCGTTACGTGACATAAAACATAGAACAGACATGTATGCATAGGAAGACTAGTGCAAGAATGACAACTTTCAGACAAAGTTTAACAACTTTGTTAGAAAGATCCATTCATGCATTCAGTATCTATAATCTGTCAGCAGCTTTGCCTCTACGCGATAACGGAAACTAAAAATCTAATGAACAACGCAATCTAACGGAATGAATCTAACTACGTTATTAGACATTACAACTATCAAATAACAGACACCGGCTTGTATTTTGGTCTTGTATTCAATGAGCGTCTACAAGACTAGTGCAAGAATGGCAACTTTCAGACAAAGTTTAACAACTTTGTTAGAAAGATCCATTCATGCATTCAGTATCTATAATCTGTCAGCAGCTTTGCCTCTACGCGATAACGGAAACTAAAAATCTACTGAACAACGCAATCTAACGGAATGAATCTAACTACGTTATTAGAGTACAACTATCAAATAACAGATACCGGCTTGTATTTTGGTCTTGTATTCAATGAGCGTCTACAAGACTAGTGCAAGAATGACAACTTTCAGACAAAGTTTAACAACTTTCTTAGAAAGATCCATTCAAGCATTCAGTATCTATAATCTGTCAGCAGCTTTGCCTCTACGCGATAACGGAAACTAAAAATCTAATGAACAGCGCAATCTAACGGAATGAATCTAACTACGTTATTAGACATTACAACTATCAAATAACAGACACCGGCTTGTATTTTGGTCTTGTATTCAATGAGCGTCTACAAGACTAGTGCAAGAATGACAACTTTCAGACAAAGTTTAACAACTTTCTTAGAAAGATCCATTCATGCATTCAGTATCTATAATCTGTCAGCAGCTTTGCCTCTACGCGATAACGGAAACTAAAAATCTAATGAACAACGCAATCTAACGGAATGAATCTAACTACGTTATTAGACATTACAACTATCAAATAACAGACACCGGCTTGTATTTTGGTCTTGTATTCAATGAGCGTCTACAAGACTAGTGCAAGAATGACAACTTTCAGACAAAGTTTAACAACTTTCTTAGAAAGATCCATTCATGCATTCAGTATCTATAATTTGTCAGCAGCTTTGCCTCTACGCGATAACGGAAACTAAAAATCTAATGAACAACGCAATCTAACGGAATGAATCTAACTACGTTATTAGACATTACAACTATCAAATAACAGACACCGGCTTGTATTTTGGTCTTGTATTCAATGAGCGTCTACAAGACTAGTGCAAGAATGACAACATTCAGACAAAGTTTAACAACTTTCTTAGAAAGATCCATTCATGCATTCAGTATCTATAATCTGTCAGCAGCTTTGCCTCTACGCGATAACGGAAAATATGAATCTACTATCGACGTTCGACGTTCTACAAACGTCGTGACGTAACATAACAGACGAACCATACCACGACATTACGCTACTGGATCGCTAGCAATCTGAAGTTACGTTAGTAATAGGCCACGACCGCCTCCTTCCCACCGTCCATCCGTATTACCTATTTGTCTCTACTAAGCTATCTTCATTTGCCCCGTGTGTTTACAGCCTTCCTGGTTGCAGAGCATGCGACGTTAAATAATCTGCTACGGTGAACGAGCATAATATTTTAACAGCATAAACTCCCCAATGATATGCGTGATGCGTGAACAGCCGACAGTGACTCATGCACAGCATGAAGTACGTCACGCGTAAAATCATAAATCAATCGAGGAATAAAATATTCCAAAATTCTATGAAATTGCAATAAAATAAAGAACGCGTCTATTTTCACCATTTGGTCATTCATTCATTCATTTTTTTGGTGTAAAACACCAAGTGTTATTTTCACCGTGTTTGTCTAGTGTTTAGACCAATTGGTTCACGGGTTTGGTTTCCAATTGTATCGGTAATGTCATAGTTTTGCGCGGTTTTGCTGAATAACCGGCGCCTAACTAACAAGGCAAGAAGCAAACATGAAAAAGTGCTGCTAATATACAATCAGACTGATCTTGTGAACATATTCTCTAAGTTACACCCATTAAACAATTTTCTCTAAGCAATCACCCGCGGTGACAGAAAATGCTTACAGATTCTAAGTCCTTTTTAAAACATGACTAACTAGCCGAAAATACGGAGGGAGCAGATTTCGAGCATGTGGGATTGGAGGGTTTGATTATAAGAACCATTCCCTGCTGAAAATTCTTGCCAAGATCTTGCAAGATCTTGCTAAGATCTTGTATTAACCAAGATCTTGCCAAGATCTTGGATTTACCAAGATCTTGACATGATCTTGGTAAGGTCTTTGCAAGATCTTGTATTAAACAAGATCTTGCTAAGATCTTACCAAGATCTTGGTAATATCTTGATAAGATCTTATCAAGATCTTGACAAGACCTAATCAAGATCTTGCTAAGATCTTACCAAGATCTTGCCAAGATCTTACCAAGATCATGGTAATATCTTGATAAGATCTTATCAAGATCTACCAAAGATCTTGGCAAGATCTTGATTAGGTCTTGGTAATATCTTAATAAGATTTTATCAAGATCTTGACAAGACCTAATCAAGATCTTGCTAAGGCCCTTAGGAAAATTTCCTATAGTATATTTTGAAGTAGGTAGGTATTCCAAAGTATTATGTAATAACGTGTAGTAAACTATAGTATGTGCTATAGTACTTGAAGTACATGCAAAAACTTACTCCATAATACCATAGATTACTGAAGTAAATTCTACAGTATCGGTGGTAAACTAAAGTATAAACTACAGTATTTTTACTACCGCTGAAATAGACTGTTTTTTACTCTGGAGTAAATATACTTGACCTACTGTAGTAATTGTTAATAAATAAATAATAATAATAATTCTAAGTATGTACTATAGTGTTTTTACTACTTGCGATATATACTGCAGTTTTCTATAGTAAAGTTATAGGGAACGTACTTCACTGTAGTAATTCGAAGTATGTAGCTAGAGTACTTTGACTACAGACAGAATAAGTTTGCTATAGTAAGTTCTATAGGTAGTATATATACTTCATTGAAAATCTATACCCTGCTGAAAAATCTTAGCAAGATCTTGCTAAGATCTTGCCAAGATCTTAGCAAGATATTGTAAACAAGATCTTGTAAACAAGATCTTGCAAGATCTTGTAAACAAGATCTTGCAAGATCTTGTTTACAAGATCTTGTTTACAATATCTTGCTAAGATCTTGGCAAGATCTTAGCAAGATCTTGCTAAGATTTTTCAGCAGGGAACCACCCATACATAATAATTATTTCTCCATTTCGAGCTCCAACTTGGCAGTTTATTACCGTCAATTATTCTAGCCGCGGGTTTACCTCTCTCTAATTGTAGAAGAATCTAGATTAAATATGCCGATTGAATTTGATTGTTGACAATGAGGTACACTCGACAAATGATAAAACGGTATTTGAAATAAATGGATTGGCTAAAAACAAGTTTGGCATTGTCCGACGAAATCTATGCTATGATTTCATTGATAATAAACAAGGATTGATTGTCAAGAAACCTGACAAGCCAATCAGTTTCGTTCAAATACCATGTTATGATTTGTTGTGCCATCAATTTCTGATATTTCGCGATGTAATTCTAACTGTAACTGAACTCGTTACAATGGAATACCTCAAGACGTAAACTTTTGACGCTAGCTGGCGTATTTCAACTTTTAGGTGTCGAATAATTGAAAAAGTGTCAAGAAATCAAGAAAATCATGAAAAAGAAATCAAGAAGGTTGTAGTCATATCATATAAAGATTTTTACGGTAGTCAATTAAAAAAGTACGAGAGTGGCCCTAAAATCACAACCGGGGGGGGGGGGGGGGGGGGGGGGGTCTGATGTTACGCCACCAGATCGCTTAAATCTAGTTGTGAAACGGATTAATAACGTGAAATATTGAAAGAAACCATGCCTAGGATTAGAGATGTAAAGTTACCGGTAACATTGAAATTGGTAATATTACCGGTAACATTACCGAGCACGGTAATATTGAATTTTCTGCGCAGTTTTAACTAGATGGCGTAAGAAAATTAATGAATGTGAATTAATTAATTTTTTCATATTACTTAGTTTACATAGGTATTGTGTTACTATTTATTGATTGAGGATAGGTATACATGTCTCAATTTTACAATAGCGATTTTAATTGAGCGAGCGTAAAAAGCGACTCCATTCTGCACTTTTGGACACTTTCTGTTTTTTTTGTGTTTGTTTGTTTGACCCGACGCCAAACATTAAACGAGGTCTCATTCTGTTCCGATCGAACTAAAATTTTTGCATAGTACATACAAATTCATTCTAGCTTAATCGTGTATAGTTTTTGTGAGCTTACCTCGATTGGAGTAAAAATGAAAATAACTCACGATTGGTCAAAAATCAAAATGCTGCGATTAAGTTCAAATTTTGCCTGGACATTAAGACTACTACATACCATTTTCTCTTATTTTATAAGTTTTCAGCCTAATCGGTAGAGAACGTGTATACTCATTTGATATTTAAATAGAATGCCAGAAGGTATTTTATTGTCATTTAATTTCCTGAGCAACTTACATCTGTTTTTCTTTATGGATCATATTGATGGCTATTCTCATTTTCAATGAAGTCGTGTAATTTTATTTTGATCGTATTTCAATTCCTATGGATGTATATGTTTTCTTTGCATTACGATATTCCGGTTGGATGGAGATGTTGCGCGTTTGGGTGCTCGCTCATTAGCGTGTTATACACCGAGCGTTTTCCTAGTTATTTCTGCTTAAATAAAGACTTCGAGTCGAGGTAAATTTTCATTAAATGTTGGAATGGGCATGATTAACAATTACGAAATTAAACATCATGCTTTTACAGTCGCAGTGAAATATCCTGCAATCAAAGAGCGAACTCTGAAAGACCCTTCCTTCAAAATAATTAGGTAGTATATTATGTAAAAGAAAGTAAATTTAAAAAAAATAAGTAGCCAACGTGGAAAATATTACATTTGATAATGTTTAGATGTCGGTACCTACAGTATAACTTGTTGATTTATAAAAATATAATCAAATCTCTATACATCCTCTTTTTACACTGTGGTGTACTGTGGCAAAATTTGAAAAACTTCCATTATTTTTTTTCTCTAAAATTACCGAAAGTTACAATGTTACCAACGATGGGGGTAATATTACCGTAATATTACAGTTACCGGTAATATTACCGGTGTTCACATCTCTACCTAGGATGTAGACAAACCAAACATTATTATTGTGGGATGAATAGTAAATGATACAACAAGATTGAGAAATCGACACATTTTTAAATATATTATCCTTGTTTTAAAATAGTAATATCGGCATTGCCATGGCAACAAAGTATTCACCAACACATTGTTTTGGACTTAGAAATTACATCACCATTCGTCACGCAACGCTTTTCCCGCCAAAATCCCACAAGACACTTTCAAAAATGTTATTTTTCGGTAGTGATTATTTGGACAGAACAGTTCTTATAAAATACTTTCTAGGTATACGTAGAGGAATTAGTTGGCCGGACTAATTTCTCTAAGACTTTACCTAGGTAGGTTAGGTAACACTCGGTCAAACATCAAAATCAAACCGAAACAGTGATCATCATTCCCATTAGTTCTGATAACCTGAAGTCTCCTAAAATCTTTTATTGTAAATATCAACACAAAAAGTAACGACGTGAACATTTTGATTCAGGAAACATCAAACGACAAGGATGTGTCATTTTGGCGGGAAAGTCTACGTGTAACGCATTGAATTCGATCAATGTACCTATCAATCAATTACTCAAAAACTCTTCCTCACACAACAATAACGTTCTGTTTGTCTACTTCCTACACACGTATACTCTCAATATTTCACGATCTCAATGCATTCTACAACTAGAGTTCCCTAATTGCAAGTTGCAATGATCAAGAACTATTTGACGTTTTAGCGTTTTAGCCGTTGAAAACCCTGTGACCAATATTCTAGGTACCAAGTTACAATAAAATTAATTCGAAATAGTAAGTAATTCGAAAGTTTTGGGTAGGAGTTACCTACTAGACAAAGTGCCCATGCAATAAGTAAATTATAGTTCTTATCTTTTGCGTCTGGAAGTTGAGTAGTCCTTCAATTTATAAATCCACTATTATTGATTGGTTATAATCACTAATAATCCACGACATATTTGAAACACACGCTGGATTCACAAAGGCAAAGAAACCTCTGGCACTGTCACACGTCCGCTCTGCTTGAAGGTTGCGTGGGAACTGATTTGATTCGAGTTGACGGTTGAGATTTCTGCACGGCGTTGCAAGCTCCAGCTTGCGTGTGAGAGAGGAGTGAGAGAGAGAGACAGAGAGTCTTGAGCGTGGGTGGGAGAGAGATAGACAGAGAGTGACCGTTGACACGTTTTGTTGACGTTTGCATTCTTGCTTGGTCTGGGCGGGAGAAAAACGGTTACAATAACATGATATGACGACGCGGCATTGCGTGAGATTACTCGTACATCCGTTGACTGTTGCATTCTTTCACAATATTATTCACGCTAGGAATGGGCAAAATATATCGATATTTCGATATATCGATACATTCAATACACGATCCGATATATCGATACGATACATCCATTCGAGTCAATGTATACAACGACGTCTCAAAAGAGGGAAAAAGTGGGGTTTTGTCCGAGTTTTGTCATCCTATTTTAAATTTTAGTGACGAAAATACCGATATATCGATATGTTTACGAGTACGACGATATATCGATATTTTGTATCGATACACTGGACACGATATATCGCTTGATACAATATCGGAAATTTCAAATATCGATATATCGATATTCTCAAAACATTTGCCCATTCCTAATTCACGCGCCCCAGCATTCGCCCCCCCCCCCCCCTTCCCCTCACTCGATTGTATCATTACATTATGTTTATAGTTTATCGTTGCATCCAGTAGGCGCCATCCATTAAGTCACAGTTTTTTAGGCCTCCCCCCCAGCCCCTAATGTCAAAGATTGTCACAAAATACCTCCCCCCCCCCCCTCTGTAATCCCGTCACAAATTGTGGCCCCTCCCTTTAAAAAAACATTATTCGGATTTCTGACCATGAATTTTGATTTAATCACCATTTTACGTGATGTTTCAGCCAACTTCATTACCTACTTTTCGGTTTCAGAAATAAAAACGTTATGGAAATTTGAAGTGTGACGTCACATAACTACTTACACCCCTCTCCCCCCCCCTTGTCAAACTATGTCACAAATCGTGACCCCCCCCCCCTCCCCCCGGCAAATCGCGAACGTAACTTATAAACGGCCCCGTACCAATGTGATTTTAGTATTTTGAATTTTTTGTGAACTTTCGATATTTTTTATAATAATTGTTTCCTTATTTTGCGCAAAGCGTTTACAGACAACACGACCCATAAAAAACACTCCGTGTAAAAATACACGCCAAGTCTCTTCAACTATAAAAAAATAGAAGAAATCTAAAAATTCAACACTGAAAAGAAGTGATATCAAAAAATGAGCCAAGTCAAAACTTAATTTTAAAAACCAAAATATACTTGGCGCATCGTGTATATAAATAGTATAGAAGCATATGCCAAAAACTAAATGTACCTAAATATATATAATATACCTATAATGCCCTTAAAAACGATGCGCCAAGTATATTTTGGTTTTTAAAATTAAGTTTTGACTTGGCTCATTTTTTGATATCACTTCTTTTCAGTGTTGAATTTTTAGATTTCTTCTATTTTTTTATAGTTGAAGAGACTTGGCGGGTATTTTTACACGGAGTGTTTTTTATGGGAATATCACTTATTTTTTTAGTTTATTTACACAACTTGTAACACACATCGGAGCAACAATGACCAATTACTTTTAAAAAATACGCCATTTCCGAATTGGTTAATACGAAAAATTGTGTTTGGTGCTCAATATACCTAAGCTTAAAGTGATATTCCATGAAGAATTGCGCAAGCTTCGTTACAATCAGTACAGCCGTTTTCGAGATATGGTATCACTTCCGGTTTTCAAAATGGCGACTAAAATTACTGCCACATAGAATTTATTTCTATAAATGTTATGTATCATTATAAGCCTTCTGAATATGTAGTTATTGTAGTAAGAGGTCATTTAAATCTAGTTCTTCATTTTCATGACGTCATTTCCGGTTTCGGTAATAGTACATCTCTACTTTAACTATTGATATTCCATATAGATGACCGTCTGAATCATTTGGCGCTGGTTTAATTCCGAACGGTCTAGCTGTTTTCGAGATAATACGTCACTTCCGGTTTCAAAATGGCGGCTTCCTGTTGGTTTTATAAAAAGGCACCTCAGACGCCAAAAGTGCACATGTGGTGAAAATTTCAGATCTATCGGCTCAGCCGTTTAGGCTGTGGCGGTGATTGCGGTGTTTCCTGATATCATCATCATCATCAGATCAAGATAGGTTTTAAAAGGGGTGTAATTTCACGTTTTTCACGGCCCTCTAGCTCGCAAACGGCATAACATATTGTTCCCTAATTTGGTATATGTAGTGGGGTGGGCCATAGCTCGAAATTTAGATATATCGCAACAATGTGAGATTTTCTAATTTTAAGATCCAGTAGGCCGAAAATGCCGTGTTGTTGCTTACAGTAAAAGTGGTTGGTCTGCTCCTCAGTTTATTATGCATATACGGTATGTTGAGTGAGTGTGAGTGTACGGTACGACTTGGCTGGGTGGAGCGACCGCTCCACTAGATTTACAGACATTTTTGTCTTCAACAACTCCGATTTTCATAAAATTTTGCAGTCTTCTAGATAATGCGCGACGAGCAACGACGTCTCTTTTGTCCACCCGATGCGTCAAGTCACAAGGTCACGAATTTTCGGCGAAAATGCACATTTTGCAACAAGCATTTGAACAAAATTGAATTTCTCGTCCTGTACCTAGTTGTTTTAGGATGGCTACAGACATCCTAAAAAAAGCATTTTAAAGACTAATAATTAAGTCTTCTATAAGGCTTTATTAAGAGATTATAACTTTTTTTACAATTTGTTAAATAAATCGAAATGAATCTAACATTTTTAAAATCACTGTAAAAAATTATCTATTTTTAAATTTTTTACAAACTTTTAGAATACTTGGCTAAAAGACGAACTAATATAACCACAGGCAATTTCAAGTTTGAGAAATCACTACTTTCCACCTACGGAGCTTTCCTTTGCGTAACCAATTTCCATTTCCATAAATAAATCATCTCAGATCTAAATCAAAGTGTGGGTTATTTTGTTATGATTATAATAAGCAGTTAGATATAAGAAAGAATACCATACATATTAGTATACGCCATCGATATAATTTGTTTTATATTTCAAGTTTGTACCTGCAATTTCTCCGCATAATATGGATATTTTTATCCTTTAGTTACAAGTATTTCGTCCCCCTTTATCAAATTAAAAGAAATTAAAACCCAAGGCAATTATAAATAAACAAATAAACAAATAAATACAATCTTGTCTGGTCACAAATAACATTGCTGCTACGTCACCAGGTTTCAATCAACTCGCTCTGTTTTACAGACAAATGCTGATTGATATTTCCTTGCGAGAGTTCCAATGAAAATGTCCGACTACAAAAGTAAAACAAGCGTTTCTATTGACTATTCATGAATGACATACTCATTACGCATGTGTCAGATTCAACAGGTATCGTGTAGAATGCCGCCACGTGTTTGTTAATGACTTGTTATCACTGCACACTTGATCCTTGATCGCTGATAACTCAAGTGGCATTGACAAGTCCAAGGTGTGACCTTGATGACGCAATCACTGGGACAGCAGCGCCGTGGGAACAATCACAACTACGCGGCGCATTGCTCTGGAACTTAACCAGGCTCTTTACAATTTAAAACACATCTGGAATCGAACACATTTGAAGAAAAAACACACACTCCGGGACACAGGCGCGTAGGAATAGGGGGGGAAAGGGGGGAACGGACCCCCCCCCCCCTGTCTGGAGCCTGACCCCCCCCCCCCCCCCCCCCCCCTGCTAGAGATCCTGAGAACACCTCCAGATATTCACAAATGTTCACAGATTGCACTAAATGCACTGATTTGCTCCATTATGAGGTTGAATTCTCAAAATTTTCTCAAGTTTTGCAAAACTAAATGAACTCGAGGTATTATCCAATGAGACAACTCATTTACTCATTTGTCCAACATGATCATCCTCATGAATCAGATTAAATAATTACACGTTAAACTATTAAATTCCAAAACACATACAGATTTTTCTTATTGATTGCTTTTTATTGCTGTTGCTCTTGCAACCTTTTTCAAAGGTCGATTCCAAAATCAATTCATAATCGATTCTCTTATTCAATTCAAGTATTTCCCTGCGGGGCCATTTGGGATTTTGTCAAATAACAAAATTTTCATTCTGTCTATTGTTTCCCCAAGAATATTGCATACACACATTTTAAATTTCTTTAAAAAAATGCCAAAAAAGCGTTGAATTCGATCCTTTTTTTGATCAAGATGTAAAAAATGCCCTGCGGGGCCATTAGGGATTCTATCAAAACAATTTTGTTCCCACAGAATATTGCATATGACACATTTTTCATTTCTTTGAAAAGAATGATAAAAATAGCTTAAAATTCGATTCTTTTGTATCAAAATTTCAAAAAAGGCCCTGCGGGGCTAACTGGGGGGGCGAGTTCCCCCAGACCCCTTGTAGCAGCGAACTACCTATTCCTGATATCCATCGATCCCCTATAATTTTGACCCCCCTGTCAAAATAAAGTTCCTACGCGCCTGCCGGGACAACAATAATTGGATGGTTAGTTATTTAAATCAGCGGTATGCTCTGTACATTTTTATTTCGCAACGTATTTCGCAATTGGATGGTTGTTTGATCCAGTTTGTTCATGTCAATGGTTCATATAAAGCCCCTGAATCACTTTTGGAATTGAAAACTTCGAAAATACGAAAAAAATGCCCAGGGGGTCAATTCTTGAGATTCACGTTTTGAAACCGTGTACGTTTTCACTGATTAAAATGATTTCACTGTTTCAAGTTCTATACAATACAACAGTAAAACGGTTTCAAAACGTGATTCTCGGGAATTGGCCGCGCCTGCGGGGCCAAACCTGGGGTCAAAAGCAACATAAACAAAATAATCAAAATAAACATAAAATATGTGGTGTTGTGGGGGTGTTTATAAACATTGACCAAAAAAATTGCCGAAACCTGAACTAGGATAATGCCACACGATCAATGAGTGACTTATATTAAGAGGTGGGAAGGAGGCGGTCGGGCCGATTAGTGGCACCTTCGAACCTTGGAACCTTGGAATTTTGCGATCCAGTAGGCCGAAAAAGCCGTGTTATTGCTTACAGTAAAAGTGTTTGGTCTGCTCCCCGGTTTATTAGGCATTTACGGTATGTTGAGTGACTGTGAGTGTACGGTACGACTTGGCTGGGTGGAGCGCTCGCTCCACTATAGATAATAATTCGGAAAAAATAATTAGTAATTAATTAAAAAAATTAATTAATTAATTAAATCATCATTGACAAATAAGAGCTTTGCTTTCTGTTCTAATATCTACTGAACTTGTACGATTACTTCTGGTCCCCCGAAGAAATCCATTGCGAATCTATTTTACGCTTAAAACTAAACAAAAAATAAAATAACAAATATGCAATTCATCTGAAGCATTTCCTATGAAAATGTGATGATTTTCGAGATCGAAACGCCCTGTGATTGTTGTCGCGATATAAGATGCAACCAGCCCAGGTATTGCGAAGTCTTCATTGTGTAATTATCAGGACTTGAAGCGACAAGTCTGTAATTAACTCTGTAAAAATACCCGACCTAATAAGCCGAGGTCGCAATCTCTCATAGATTATTCATTAACAACAACACTCATTCTATTTCAAGAAGATTGCTGCGATGTTGTTGACGTTATTCATTTGATTTCTGTCGTGATTAACGGCGCACTGCTCTGCAACTAGGCCAGGGATCGTCAACCTTCTTGGACATGGAGCCAATTTCCCAAAAATTAATAAATTACATAATGGGAGGCGCAGTAGAGGAAATCAAATGTTAAACACTGTAAATAATAAATTGCATTACTAGTTTATTTTGATATTTTGACGTAGCGGCTCAATTGTTGCCCCGCAGGGCGTTTTGTTTATTGATTTAAATTATAAAGAGCCACTCGAAAACTACCAAGGAGGGATGAGAGTTGACCTTCCCAGCATTTGCCCCTCGACTGAGAACCACGAAAACATCTCAGAATATAACCCAGAACTGAGCCAACTTGCTCTGGGAATTGTTAAATAATGAGGTATTTATGTTGAATCACACCAGGAAAGATTGAATGGAAACCATTGACCTATATTTCCATTTCAAACAGGGCAATGCAAATTGACGCAAAGTTCCTTGAAGCAACAATGAAATATCATTCTCTTGCAAATAGTTTTAATAATTATAAACATTTGTAAGAATACCGTCCCGTAGAAGATAGCATGAAATTGTGAGCTAAAAGACCCACTGGGAAGTAAAAGTGAGTGAAGAATCTCCTTATCACATCAATAACACTTATGTTCTTGCATCATTCATTAGTGTTGGTTTCACATCATCAGGGACACGCGAAACAGACAGACACTTTTACACACATCACGTAGGCAAAACAAAATGTTCGACGATTTGAACATTTTCATGGATATTTCAATGAAAATTAACAAAAGAAATCATGGAAATGTGAGTGCTCTTTGCAAGTCTGGGGCGCAAAGCAGGGTTGGAAAAAGCACGGGTTCTTAACAAATTAATTGCCCAGTGGGTTTTTGGGTGGCGATTCGATTTTTTTCAAAACAATTGTTATTGAGTGTATGGTTTGAATAATAGCTACTGACGAGCTACAAGTTTGTAAACTTTAATTACTACCGAAAACTGTAGCTTGAGGTAGCCGCCTAAATCTAGAGGTTTTTAATCATTTGCACCGAGATCTTTTTGACAGCACTTTTTAAATTTCAATACCAATTAGGTATATTTTTTAGCAGTGGCGTGCCGAACCTATCTTGAGGACCGGTGCTCATTCATTGATGGGTATACCCACCCACCCCCAATGGACAAGAACATAAAATTGGCAGCGATCGCAATGGGGTCTGGGGAGAGGACCCCCCAGTAGGTACATTCAGGTCCGGGGTGCGAGCATAGCCTCGGAAAAAAATTCAATTTCAATACCAACTTTGAAGGTTTTTGGTGCATTTTAGACTTGAAAATAATTTATCATTGTTAATGTTTGATGAAGCCCCTCTTAAAACTACAGAGAAACAAATAAAGTGAAGTGAATTATTTTAGTTTTAGCTCTGGGAAGTAATTAATTTAATTATTAAACGGTTTGCACCCACACAAATGCCGCGCATCGATTTTTTTCTTTTGGTTATAGACGGGTTTACAATAAGTTTACAGGCAGGTACGATATTTTTGAAGAAAAACAGAACAGTCAGTATAATTTATATTAGAAATAAAATCAAACTTAAAATGCCGCGCAGCGAAATTTTGGGATTTTGACTACATTAGAACGAGTTTTAAATGATTTTACAGGTACGACGATTTTAAAGAAAAGAAAACAGAAAATTCATTCATGTATAAAAATCACACATAAAAAAGCCGCGCAGCGAAAAATATTTTTTTGGGCTTCATTACAACGGGTTTAAAATGATTTTACAGGTACCTTCTAAGTATAATTTTGAAAGAAAATAAAAAAATAATAAAAATGCATACATAAAGATGTCGCGCAGCGAATTTTTTGTATTTTGGCTACCTTAGGACGGGTTTAAAATGATATTACATTAGCAATAAAATCACACATAAAATAGCCGCGCAGCGAAATTTTTTGTTTTTGGCTACATTAGAACGGGTTTAAATAATTTAAGTGATTTAAATGATTTTGAAATGAATAAACAAAAACGCGATTTATTTATAAAAAGAAAAGCACACATAATAATGCGCTGCAGCAATTTTTTTGGTTTTCTTCTACCTAGGACAGATTTAAAATGATTTTACATTACTCTGTTTTTTTAAGGAAAACAGAAAAGTTCTTAATTTATATAGGTAAGTAATAAAATTATAAATAAAATAGCCGCGCAGTGAAACTTTTTGGTTTTGGCTACATTAAAACGGATTTTAAATAATTTTACAAGGTACTGTATTTTTGATAGAAAACAAAAAGTCATTAAAACAAAAAAAAATGCGGCGCAGCTATTTTTTGGTTTTCAACTCTACATTAGCACACGTTTAAAATGGTTTTTCAGGTAGGTACAATAATTGTGAATTATTATTTTTGTATTAGGCTACCCAAGGGCGTATCCAGGATGAAATTTCGGGGGGGGGGGGGGGGGGGGGGCTGACATTACTAATATTTGGAAAAATGATAGTGTACAACAGGGGGTTCGGGGGCCCAGCCCCCGAGAAAATTTTGGATCAAGGTCATTCATTTAGGTGCAATTTTGAATCGCAATGTATAGCTATTTTGGGAAATTATAAATTACAAAATATAAAAAAATTAGACTAAGAGGTTAAAGAAATTTTTGTGAATTTAAACTCAATTCTAAACAATTTGGAACGTTTTTGACATGATCTTTCTATTTTTAAGTTTTTTTCCACATATTATTTTAAATGTGCTTATTTTCTTAGATGAAATCCTGATTTCGGTGGGGGCCATGACCCCCTCGGCCCACCCCTGAATACGCCCTTGAGGCTACCCAAGGACGGGTTTAAAATGATTTTGGTGCAATTGAATCCATAATTCAATGGATTCAATGGATTCATGTTCGTTAATTTACATCCATCATAAATTATACACAGACAAAATGTATCTCAGCGATATTTAAATTTCCTATGCTTCTTTGCTGATAATAAATACTATTTTCAAACCAGCATGCAGGAGCATGAAAGAAAATACCTACAGAAGATGATTCTCTAACCGTTATGCTGTTTTTATGATTCATCAAATCCTTTCAATAAGTACTGAAAATGGGTCAATTCAATATTATTTCATAAATATTTTAGTATCCATCCACCCACCGAACCATCAACCTGCAGTTTTTGTAACCATCCACCCACCTAGACCTACTCAACCCCTAAAATGTATCAATTGCATTAGCACTAATGTACATGTTCACTGCATACATTTATTGATAAAAAATCTTTTGTTCCCTTTCCTTTTTTGATATTTACAATGTTACTGTTTGCTGTGCAGCAATACGACGTATACACCCTCATCACCATGTTTGTGGAAATACATTAAGTTGTATTAGTGGAGAATATCACTGTTACATTATAAAATGTGTCGCATGGTGGGTAGGTCCCCTGGCGGGGACCACCCACCCCCAAAAAATGACTGTGCTCGAGCACCAAATTTAGATAGGTCGGCACGCCACTGTTTTTTAGCATTTTGAAAAATAAACTTTCTCGTTTTTTCTCGCAAGCTGGTCTTATTTGAAAAACAGACGTTATCATAGCTATATATTATCTTACAGAATGTTCTTGAATAATTTTTACTAAATTACATTCGTGAATTTTTTTATGCCATTGATAAACGTTATACCTATGAAATAGTTTAACTAAAAATTTCACAAGTGATATTTTTCCTAATTTATCATTTATTTCAGTTAAAGTAAGCTTTATCTAATATCTAAATCTCACCTGGCCACAGGCACCAAAAATGTGGGTTTTCTCGTCGAAAAATCCGGTACCTACCGAATTTAAAAATTGCAATAAAAATACCGGAAATATGACTTTAGAACTATCTAGATATTATGATTATTCATGCCAAGTTTCAGCTTGCTATGTTGAACGGTTATTCAGTTTCGACAGAGCGAATGGAAATCACAGCCTTGTATACCTAAGATGAATAGTGTATCCACTGAGCACAAAAACGTGTAACATTTTTTGAGAATAAAATATGACCTTGAACTGTCTCGAGAACGACGCGATCCTGGCGGCATATGGGGGAACTACATAGTGTTAAGATTTTATTATCTTATTTACCCTTTGTTATTGCATTTATTAAACCAAAGTTGTTTTATTTTAATAATTATATAATAATAATTCAAAATATGTTCCTAAAATGGCATTTTGAATGAGAAATTATATTAAAATTTCATAGTTGAATCTTTGACCGCAGCGCAGACTAGCGCTGCGATCGAGAGACAATCAAACTCGCCGCCCAAAATCATCTACATTCGGCCCAATGTTAAATACGTTCAGTGGATACACTATTCATCTTAGGTATACAAGGCTGTGTTTTCCATTCACTCTGGTTTCGATCTATTCTATGAATCGTCTTGAACCAGTTTGGATCGTCGGATATTTTGTTGACTTTCCGAAATGTGTTGATTACGCCAAATATCGGTCACAATATTTGCTCTGAAATTAAAAAGTCATACCCCCCTGGAATCCCATAAACACTGCTGCTTGAGTTTGGCTCGGGGTCGTTGACTCTGCTAATAAGTCTTGTCATTGTTCTCTGATCTGATCGCTGTGATTGAGTTTGATTGATCACGGCAATGAGTCATAGTGTTTCTATACGTGACATTTGCCAAGGAGATTTCTCACATAGATCGACTTCGAAGATCACTTTATAAAATGTCAGCTAGCATCTTTCAAGATATCAAAATACAGTTAGGTATAATTTATAATAGTAAATTTAGATTTAAACTATATTCCGCCTATAGAAAACCAACTTCTAATATTACGTAGATGTTTGTTTAGGGCCGGTATTACCAAAGTTAATCTGAGCCGGATTAGCTAAATATTGTAGGTATACTAAATTGGTGGCACAAAACCTCAAAAAGATTGAAACAGTTGAATTTAATCCAAAAGATAGTTAATCCAGCACACTTTTTTGTACACACCCGGACGGTTTTAAAAGGTAATAGACACCACAAAATCTAATAGTTTTCCTTTGCCTCTTGTGTTAAAATGTCCTCATATTCCGAAGTCATAAAAATGAAAACGAGTTACAAGACATTTATCAATCTTTCATAATTGTAGACATGTTGGAAAAATTTATAACTTCAATAAAAAATTGCATAAATCACTGAGCTATCGTATTGATAGTGATTTAGTGATCCAAATAATTTCGAAATCCGACACTTATTGTACTGATACAATTGGGATTATAAACACATCATCCATGTCCCTTGGAGTTGGACAGCACATTAGTGATTTAATTCAGACATAATGGCCGCCTAGTTATTGGTAAGGCCTCTTGAATCGATATCATTGGGCGATGCAAAACTTCGCGTATTGATTTAAAAACTGAAGTATTTTGCCGCTTATTGCAGGCACATATTTGGTTACAAAATGGGTTGACGAAATGATTTGAAATCATCAATTGTCTCAATGGCTGCCGTATGAAATGTAATTTTAAAAAAATTGCCAAATGATAACCCTAAGTTTGTCTTTTATCTAATCACGATTAAAATTTAAAATCTATTTGTTAACGGGTTTGGTCTCCAATCGTATCGGATATTTCATAGTTCTTACCTTTTTTAGTAATAATTAACAAGGCACGAAGCAAAAATGAAAAAGGTGCTACTAATATACAATCAGACTGATCATGTGAACATCCTATCAAAGTTACACCAACTTATAAAAAAATTATTCATCCTCAATTTGCTAAAACGGCCGAGCATTTGTATGACCGATATCATTGAGCGATTTAAAACTTCGCGTATTGCTTTAAAAACTGAACGACATTGTTCAGTATCTAAATCGTGTTTAACGTCGCAGTGCTCTGCAACTAGGCTTTCACAAGATGAATGAATGATGAAGAATAGGTGCCGGCGAGTGGGGAACCCTCCCATCATTTGCCTCTCGACTAGATGAAGGTCGAACCCGGCGTAACGCTTCGGACCGAAACATATCCTCGGTGAATTACATTACGTCTTCTAGAACATCGTAACCGCTTGGATGCATTCATAGGACGCCATCTTGTATTCATTACTGGACAGATTGCGAAAATATAGTCTAAGGTCATAACATGCCAACAAATAAGTTCTAATTCGAATTCAAATTAAAACATTTCAGAGAGCTGTGGAAAATGCTCGGGAAAATGATGTATATTTCGACTTGGTTTCGACAAGTGCGTTCCTGACAAATGAAATGTTGACCACATGGTAAAGTTCGTTCACGTTTAGAATATCAAGGCCGTGTAGATACTACTGTAGTCAAATGAACAATTGTATTCCTAAAATATGTATCGACTGTAGATAAAAATAAATCAATTTTATTGAATTTTTCTAATATTTTCTACTATTAAAAATTGTGTATTTCACTTAATTTATGCAATTTCAATAATACAAAGAAGAAAGTCTTGCCATTGACAGGGCAGTGTTCATGCGAACGACCAATGAACGACGTGATCGACTAAAACGTCAGAAATACGAACTTTAGGAGCAAAGGCGGATAAAGGTTCAATCATGGTTCCGATTTTAGAACATGATTTCCCTCAGTTATTTTGATTTGTATGTTTAAAGTTTATTTTGTGAGTATGGTTATGTATATTTATATGTATTTATTTTGTATTTGAAGAGTTCGTACAATTTTTCTGTGTTATTATTATAATTTATGTATCTGCCCCGCAGTCAAGCCATTTTTTGGCTTTGTGGGGCTACAGTTTATTTTTTTATTGTATAATTGTATTGTGTGATTGTTAAATAAAAAAAAAAAAAAAAAAAAAAAAAAAAAAAACACGACATGTGTTTCTTCCTTTTCCGATATTCATAGGCCGTTTGCCAAACATAGACATTACATTTTTCCTCACCCAATGAGGTTTATAATAACTACAAGCTCCTTGTCCAAACCGCCCGATATGGCGGGAAAAATAATACGAGTCCTCTGGCCAAAACATTCCGAACCGAACTGTGCTGATTCTTGAAACTCGCAGCTCGACTCGATCGTTTATCAACACAAAGTGGACACCTGACCTCTTGACACTAGACGCGACAGACGTGATTTCATGTTTATAGTTGACTCAGCTTTACCACGGAGTTAGTTATACTTATAATGGCTATCGAGGCAAGACAGCCTATGTTAGTCATTCAAAACGCGGGCGCTTCGACAATTTGAACATTTTCATGAACAATTTATAAAATAAAAAGTTTCATGAAATGTGTCACCAAACATTCTCATGAGAATGTCCTACTCTCTTCTAAAGTGCGTCTCAACTAATCGTGATACCCAGGTATATTCGCAAATATCTGCGTCTCGACCCATCCCGACCCTTCCCGAGCACGGGCTTCTATTCAAGCGCTCGATTGCCAAGAATGAGCTGTCAATCCGTCCATTCATGCGCTTCATTAGACAATATGGATTCTTAAGATGCTTAGAGAATTGCGATTTTGATACTTTTGAATGCAAAAATGAATGTCTAATTGAACATAGATGAAAATAATTTTTTATTTTTCAAAATCGGTTCATATTTGGCCGAAATAATTTGTATCTCATATTTTATGCGTGCGATCAGTTTCGGCCAAATATGAACCGATTTTTAAAAATAAAAAATGATATCTGGGTATCACGATTAGTTGATTCGTACTTTAGTGGCGACTGAAAAGGTTGTGTATTTATTTACCTGTAACCCGTGAGGATGTTGAGGAGGGTGGATTTGCCAGCCCCTGACGGCCCCATGATGGCAGTGAGCTCTCCTGAGCGCAGTCTTCCGCTCACACTCTTCAAGATCACCTTCTCATCTGCAACATAAACACTCGAATCAATTAAAACGAAAAATAGGGAGCTATTTGCTGTAATTTGAGAAGTTTAGCATCCCAGAATCGACTTTAAAATGTTTATATTCAAAAAATGCCCTGCGGGGCAACAATTGGGTTTTTTTGCTTCGGTTTGTGCATTTAAAAGCCTCGGAATCATTTTAACTGATTTAAATTCTAACAATGCCCCCCCCCCCCCCTTCCGGGTGTCGCAATGCCCCAATCATGATGAAAGTAGTTCCTACGCAGACTACGTTTGGGTACACCCACCCCCCTCTCCAGATTTAATTTTGCACCCCAGTTTTTCATTTGCCCCCCCCCCCCCCCCCCGAATAAAATGTCTGAAAATCATCACTGTGCGTCTGTAATCGAAAATAAAACGCCCTGCGGCACAACAATTGGAAGAGTTTGTTAATTTTAGAGCACCGAATCACTTTTAAATTGATGAAATTCTGAAAAACGACAACTACGTAATATTTAATCACATCAAAATATATCAACAGAACGACTGAAATTCTACACATTTCGATTTGAGTTGCCAACTATTATTTAATACACACTTTATTTAATTTTTTAATCTTACATTTTTATAAATTTATGTGATTTTAACGATGTCTATTAGTTGACCAAATTATATTCATAAATGTGTGCGATTTTCTTCGTTGTTACGCTGTACAGTGAATAGGCATCAGTACTGAATAATAACAAGGTTGAACATTGTAATCTAGAAACACAGAAATTCACGGGTTATTTCATATTATTGGGTTATTTTCTCGACATTTTATGCTTGTAATATTCTTTTATCCGGAATTATTTTATCCTCGGCAATTTTATTGTCAGTCGTGGAACACTCGAACAAATAATAAACGGTATTCGGAAGAAACGGATTGTCATAAAGGTTTGATGGCATCCGATGAAGTCTGTGCTAATGAATGCATTATCTAACTCTAGTAGATGAGCTCTGATTTCATTGATATTAACAAGGATTCATTGTCAAGGAACATGACCAGCAGCCAATCAGTTTCGATCAAATACAGTTTTTTCTTGGTACATTACGCTTTACAATAATTGTGCAAACTTAAAATCAAAAGCAAGCCTTGTTGAAAGATATGACATATCGGGTGGAGCAAAAACAACCCTGTTTGGGAGGTCACTAACAGAACTATCAAAGATCAAGAGCTGAAACTTTCACACATTAAAGAACATAATATGAAACAGAAAATTGTATGCGTGCCATATTTTCAGAAATGTTTGATTAGCGAAAATATTGAAAGCGAATATAACAGATTCGTGGCCACTAATTTCAGTGATCACACATTCAGAAATCCATATTACAATGAAAACTTCGTTCGCGCAAAGTCTACAAGGAAATTGGCTGACCGAAGAACATTTCACCCAACTCGCACCAAGTAACTCCAAAACTCTGTTTTTTCAACTGTAACTCCAATAATATCTCACTTCTTTCTAGGTACAGCAAAAATGTTTGAAATTGCACAAATTTTAGTAGGTACTCTTCTAAAATGGGTAAACATTTCAGAACTCTCAAACAGAGGTTATTTTCAAATAAAAACCCAATTGTTTTGGGACGGACACAAACCATATTTATTATATTTATTAGACTATAGATTGTGATATAATAATTTATACAGTTTTTGTACCACTTACCAAAAAAATGTTTTGTTTATTTATACATATCCAAACGAAAGAAGGAAAACGCATACGTATGTCGGTATGTCAAGTATGAATGGGAAGCGATTGAATCAAAGCATGTGAAGAAAGTGATTCCACTCCATTTAGTCACGTGGTTTCCAGGTAATGTCGGGTCTGAGAGGTCGGCCATTAGTGACGTCACAGCATGAAAAACATCGCGCCAAGGTTGAAACACGGCCGAGGAATACCTTGGAATATCACAACTAACTCTACACGATGTTGTTTTACATAAACTCAAATGCGGACACAGAATATGTTACTGGTGGACGGGAGGACAAATTGCAAATGCGAGCGATTTTGCCGCTTGTTGCAGCCACTTTTTTGGATGTGATGGGTTGACGAATCGATTTGAAATTTTAATCATGGTTACATAAAATACAAACTTGGTAAATTTTTAAATTTTTGCTTAGTATACAGTTAGTTGATTTTTGGTGAAAATTTTTCTATTTTCTTGTCTCGCTGGGTGCCGTATATGAATTTTAATTTTATAAATGTGCAAAGTGAAATCCCTAAGTGTCTTTTATCTAATCATGATTAAAATTTGAGATGAATTGGTTAACAGGTTTGGTCCCCAATCGTATCGGAAATTTCATATTTCATTAAAACGAATCAAGTATTCCCTTAAAATGACTTGTTCTTCAATACGCACAATGAAAAGGACGTTGGGTTTTGAGATCCCCTCAAGTATCATTGAAATGGACTTTGGGCCTTCTACTTCTCATTGAGCGAGAGAAGCGAGCGTCTCCTATGGCTCTTTTAGCACGGACCTCTTTTTTTTCTTTTTTTCTTTTTTTTGGCTGCTAATTAGGAGCAATAGAAGTCGCACCGTTTCACCGATCGATCTGAAATTTTGCACACATGTAAAAACAACCTTCTCTGTTGGCAGACCCTAATTTTTTTGAAATCCATTCATTGGTTAAAATTTAAATAAATATCTCCTGATAGGCTGAAAAATGAAAACGGTCTTCGATAATTCTGATCAAACTCATATTTTGCATTATCATTAAGACCAACAATGTATCTTATTTTACAAAATGTCATCCCAATCGGTTAAGGACGTATGAACTTATTGACATTTTTAACATCTGTCAGTAATGAAGTATCGAAATGAATGTTTTCCAGTGCCTAGGGATGGCACCTGGTAAAATTTACCGGTAAATTAAGGTAAATTTACCGGTAAATTTACCAATTAATAATTTACCGGTAAAAAAAATGGTAAATTTTGTTTTTTTGATCCTCTCCAATGTATGAATGGAGATATCAAATGTGTGACAACATTAGCAGTTAGGCATATTTTACGTTGATTTTTGGATATCTTCAATCATTCAGAATGATAACTCCATCCATATAGGATTACTTCCAATGTCGGAATCTCTCTTCAGGTTTGCTTGTTTAGCAGACACAGATTGTAACTTGATCAAATTGGTGGTCGACAATTCCTCTTATTGGAGAATAACACAGGCATGGCATAGCCTACACTAGATTGGTCGAGTCAATGATATTCGGTTATATCATCCCTTATCAATATGGAGTACCTATTGTCATTATTAACATTGATTATTGTTATTGTTCTGACTGCGGTAATCTTTGTAAATGAGTCAAATAATAAAGTAGGGTCATTTTTGTATTTGGTATAATCATGATTTGGTATCTACCATCATTTTTCAAAATTTACCGCTGACCGGTAAATTTACCGGTAAAATTTACCGGTAAATTTACCGATTTTTCCAGAACCGGTAAAAGTGCCATCCCTACCAGTGCCAATTGAATTGAATATGATTTGCTATATTTACCAGGGTGCTTAGATGCTATTTTCAAGTTTCGATGAAAAGCATATACTTTAATGTTGATTGAGTGATCATATTTCAATTCAAAATGGATAGGATGTATAATATGTTTTCTTTGAGTTGTGCGCGCATTTCCGGTTCGAGAATTTGCACATACCCGTGCTCGCTCATCAACGCGTTACACTAAGCGTTTTCCTAGTATAGATTCATAATGTCATCAATCATCATGCTGTGCAAATGAGTTTACGTAAGCTAATTCTCAAGTCGCGCTGGAAGTGAGAACTCTCATATAAAATACAAATTCACCATCGAGTTTGAACACAGATGTCTTGATCATTCTAATGTCATAGAAGAACATAACCATGGTCTAAGAACATAACTTCATAGCATGACACTTGGTAAATATCAATATCATTTAGACCCAATGCCCTCCCGTCATGACATATGAAATACGGGATCAAAATTACGTCTTATTTTCAATATTCTGTGATCTTCATATTCCAAGGAATATTCTTTCATTGTGCACGAAAAACCCTATTTTACAATTGTTGCCTATTCAACAAAACCAATCTCTCCATCACGCTTATTGCTTCTAGTTTTTCAGTCACGATGATTTTCTCTCGATTGACTTCCTATTATCTGCAATAGATCCGAATTAATTTCCACGATATGACTTCGAACTTCTTCCTACCTACGTCCTATTTATTGAAACTCGATTACTACCTAATTCCTGTATGTTGCTCCTTGTTTAGGTCATCATAAACATGAACAATATTGCAATAATAACAATATTTATATTAATAAACGGCAAGATATTTCAACCAAACTGAACAACGTTTAGCCAACAAACATTTGAGTTTGAAATGACGTATAACTTAAGCTGCTATTTCAAGTTGATAAAAGACTGATGACTAATAATCCTAATAATTGTACAAAGCACTCCCCTACGTCCGATTTAACTTTTGATTCATGTGATTATTGTTAATATTGGGGTTCTTGGTGCTATTTCAATGGTATTTCCTGTCTAAATCAACATTAGAGCTCAGAAACATCCGACAGCTAAAACCAGACATTGTAACACACGACTATTTTCATTTAAATAATTAATAGTGTTGGGATATTTCATAATGTTTTTATTTTTAATACTATTGTTTTTGTCAACAGGTTTGATTTCTCTAGTGGACAATAAACAGTCTTCTTCGGGACAATAAACGAAGAAACTTCCATCAAAAAACAATTAAAATAGCTTAACGTATCACGTTCTGCAACTACTTTATTGGTTTTGATAATGAAGTATAGGTAGGGTAAAGTATGTACGGTGGGATGGAGGCGGTCGTGGCCTATTAGTAGGGACCCTTCCCAGCAATTGCCTCGCGACTGCAGCGAAACCGCAGAACAATTAGATAATTGGGTCTTGAAAATGTACAGTTTTCTTTTTCGATATGGATTATGTAGAACCTTAAGGCCGTTTTACATAAATCGCGTTTCGCGTTTTGCGTTTTTTTATTGATCCATTAAAAACCACCGAAAATTTTGCGGCGCGCGTTTTATTTTTAAACCGCCCCATCTCGATTGTATGGTGATTTTTTCAGTACCGCGCGTGGCGAAAATGACGTCACTCTACGTCAACTATAAAATAACAATAAAATATGAATAATGTTAAATATTGCTTACCAGTGCATATTATTCCATCTAATAATATCTAATAACACCCACATTGTTACTAACAGTAATAATAAATACGACTTGGCTGGCGTGGAGCGACCGCTCCACTAGATTTATATCAACATTCTGTTTTCGACGGCCTCTTCTAGGCGTTATAAAAAAAAGAAAGACGCGAAAACGCAAAACGCGAAACGCGTGTTATGTGAAACCGGCCTTACACGTGAAAATGTTCTTGCCAATGTGGTGTTTAAAAATAATGAAACTTTACTACAATCGTATTTTGATACAGATGACGTTTCCTTTCTAGGTGAAAACTTCATAGAATTACAAACTTCAACATTATCAAATGTCTAGTGGACAGAATCGTTGAGAAATGTCGTGTCTTAATGGAAACTCCCACGCTATACGCATGTGCAGATATCACATTGTGTCACGCCGCAGTAATCACTTGGAATAGAAAGTAGCAGACAATTCACATGACGTCATTCTCTACCTCACACGCAGAAGGCCCGATGTCCATGCCACCATTTAAAATAGGGCTAGGATGTATAGGATGTTATTTTTTATTTGTATTTTCATCTAAAAATTATACATAAATATGTTTCATGTGTTCCTGATTTCAAAAATAAGAGTTTAATTTTGCCTGAAAATGCTTTTCTCTCAACATGAATTCAATCGTTTTCTGGTATTTTTGTAATTTTTTAATTATTGGGTAAAATAATTTCAAATATTTTGTTTTAAGGGGGGATGCCCAAGTAGTGGTCTCCGATAGATATTTGAATTAATATGCTTATTTAATAGATAATTTCCTTAAGCACCATATAAACGCAAGAAAAAGTGGGGTAGCCGAACTAATTTCCAAGATATCTCACTTTATAAATTTGAGTTAGCCCTATCTTTAACATGGTAAGTCGAAAAAACACGGTAATTTTCCTAGTAAATATTAGATTTAAACTATTTTCCACCGATAGATTTTTTCTAAAAACTAATATTATGTGTATTAGACATTAAGGTATTTATTAAGATTTTTATATATACACCTAGCCGTACGTTTTTAAAAGTTAGGCGCCAAATTCTAAATAATTTTCCTATACCTCCTGTGTTAAAATTTCTTAATCTTCCGAAGACATCATATTGAAAACTCAATATAATTCGAGAGTTGCAAGTTACAAGACATTTGATGAAACTTTTACATACAAATATAGTTGAAATGTTGAAACAAATAATAAAAGTCGTACATTTCAACAAAAAATATTTTCGGAAAATCTACTCGGGCATCCCTCCTTAAGTTACAACTATTGTTGTCTTCACAAAATGTTCATCCTCCACTTGAATGACCAACAAAACAATGATACTTGACACATTGAGACATTCGTACAATCCAAATTCCTAACGAAAAAATCGAATAATATGTTGACGAATAATACAAAGCAACATTTCATTGGTCCTTCTTCGGGATTTTATTTATGGTTTAATGGAGACAATTGACTTCCGGCCTTCTACCTCTGAGGTACAGCAATGATGATACTTCGTGGTCTAGGTTGTACTTGTAACTATCCCAGCAAGGCGTGTAAAACTGTCATATTGGCAGGACAATATATAAATAAGATGGGGGGGGGGGGGGGGGTAAATATTAGCATAGTCTTGGTTAAATATTAACTTAATAGAATCCTTACAAACACTTTCAAATATTAAATCAATAAGCTGTCAAGAACATTGGAAGATACCCAAGTTTATTGTCGTTGACGTGAAATATTTGTTTGGTATTCTTAGAAGAGTCAGTCTTTCAATACCTTGTTAACTTTTATACAGTCAATTAGGACTATATTGCCATGGCAACAGCCAATGGCATTCCTAGAATGACCACTAACTAACTGTTAAGAGCTAATTGAGACTTTAGCAGAGTATTGAAAGACCGGGCCTAAGTGGAGAAAGATTCTAGAAACCCAAAGACAATTGAAAATATTGGAAATAATTGAAAATGTCCGAACCGTTGAATTAATATGAAATGAAAGATCAGGAAATTACGCCATTTTGTGTGTAATTTAAACACAAAGAATTGTAATCAATGACCCTAATGGGAAAGATCACCGCACATAATTCACAGAATATTTGTAAAAAGTGTCCATCTTCAGACCATCTTGTCCTATCTAAATAAAAACAAGTCATCGAACAATTCAATCAGTGCGAGGTGAGATTAAGTAATCAATTAAATGAGATAAGATTTGTTTTAAACTTGCCCAGTATTATAATGATTGCGGTTTTACATTACAACTGAAGGCTGTCAGTTGACATGGCAAATAGAATACAGTTCGAATCAAGAATCCAAGAACGTAATTTTAATACATTCTAAAAATAAATATATTTACAATTGACTCAAAGGAAATAACTAATCATCAGATTGGTTGAAGTACTACCTAAAAATCGCAAAACCACATTGTCACATTGTTAGAGAAATCGGTAAAATGTTCAATGTTTAGTCAATAAAACCGTGTAGCTACACGAAATCGAACCAAAATTACGTTTCTTTTAGAGCCGGTCATAATTAGTCTTCCAATGAACCGAATGAAACAGGCAATTAAGAAGTATTGAAGTCTATAACAATTTAGGTAGTTCTGTTCTCGCTTCTTTTGCCTCAATTTCGCGCCGGTTACATTTTGTTGTTCAACCAAGTGATTTTCAACTGCCACGGATGACATCATCAGATGAACAAAAATAAACGGCCGACAAAAACATAAACAATTATTTCGTAGCTACAATCGACAAATATGTCAAAAATATAGCAGTAAATAATAATAATTAATAAAAAAAAAACATTGTTGTTCTAGGGAAGCTAATTTGGCGAACTAAGGTAGATTACTTGATGAATAGGGGTCATAAAATACATTAAAAAAATTGACTACAAAAAAATAAAAAATAATAATTAGATACAATCAACAAATGACAAAAACATCACAAAAATTTAAAAAATCAGGAAAACCATTTTTTATTAAAATAATGTACTCACCCTTCTTTCTTCCCTCGGAGACTGTGTAAGTGAGATCGCTGAATCCGATGTCCACTGGCTGTCTCTTGGGCAGTCGGGTGAGCTGTTTGGGCTGACAGGGGGTGATTGTGACCTGCATTGACCCCGCTTTCCTGCCCACAGACAACATTTCAGTGTCAGTGTTATTCTCAGCTTCCTGAGCGTACTTCATCTTGCACTTCGCAGCACTTCACTGGGACCTGTGCAGGATCGGGGTAAATGACTGATTTCGTGATCGATGTAAAGAGAAGGGATGACATGACCGCTTCAAATCAACTTTGATGGTTAAAACATTGAGAATCGAACTTTTTAACAATACTTGATTTTTTACAATGATATCAATTAGTTTTTGATCAATTTTATGTTTTAATGGAAACATTTGAAATTCGTTCCATATTTAGCGTTTTTATTTACAAAACATTTTCCGGATGAGATTCTATTTTCACTCGTGCGTGAAATTCATAAAGTTTTTGGTTAAAATCAAGTGGATGTCGTTAAAACTTTGTACACTAATTTAAAACAATTACATGATAAAACATTACTTTCCAACAGCCCTTAAAAAATTATATCATGTAGGTACCTAGTTGAAAGTGAAACCCACATGTGAGAATGTGCGTTCAATCAATATAAATAGTTAAACTTGATCAATAAATAGTTGAACGTGATAAATAGTTGAAGCCGAAACCATTAAATTTGTATGAAATTATTTTTCTCCCGCCGATTAAATTAAAAATGGTCTTCTGCACATCGCGTATTCCTATACTCTGGGATTCGAACCCCGGTCTAAAGACCTGTATTATTTCAATGTGCAGTTCGCCTATCAGCTGCACTTATAAACAATGTCATCCCTTCTTTCACTAGAATCATCACAAATCAATGCAATGCTGTGGAGAATGGTTTGCAGGATGAAGAAATGTAGCGGATGGGATTTCACCGGTCAAATACTTTTTGGCCAATTGACGATCAAACCTACTATACCTATATTTGAGTAAAAAGAGATCGATCCACTTAGAATAATGTAAAAAACGAACAAATACGCACCGACAAAATGTGAGGAATTCGCGTAATTTATGAAAAACCTCCAAGAAAATGTAACTACCATTTTGGCTTGTTTTACTTTAAAATCTTATTATCTTTAAATTGAGACAATTTTCAATATTCTCTCTAATTCTCTAATTAATTTATTTAATTCTAATATTCTCGAATTATTCAGGGATAATGTGACGTCTCCCTAATGTTATCTTATGGGGTAAAAGTGGAAATTCAGTCAAGAATAATATCACGGTAAGCGGCAAATCTTTCTTGCTAGTTATATAAAATGTATTACGGTTTCATTGATTATGAATTACTACTTCTGACGCTTTGTCCGTCAGTTTCGTCGATCACCGCGAGTATTTGACCAGTGCATTGGAAGGTGAAGGAAGAAAACACAGATGTTAAACACTTGCAACGACACACGATGCACTCCACAGGGAATGACGGGCAGAAACACTGGACTAATAAACACGAGCTGTTTGGATGGACAGCGAGGATAGACTGACAATCATGCAATAGGCTCAAGGACACGTGCGCGCGCACCTGACCTTAGTCCACTCAGTCACGTGTCAGGGGGGGGGGGGGGGGCTTAAGGGGGGGGGGGGGGGCATTTGTACACACTCAGGGAGGCCCAACAGAAGGAACAATATGATTAGGACATGATTATTTTACATAGTTAGCTTTTATTTTTGTAAAAATTGTTTCCTAAATTTTTTTGTCTGGGGCTTAACGTCGCACTGTTCTGCAGCGAGGCTAATGGCGACGGATGAATGATTATGATGATGATGATTGGGAGATGATGGTGAAGAGTAGGTAAGGATGGAAGGTGGGAAGGAGGCGGTCGTGGCTTATTAGTAGGGTACCTTCCCGGCATTTGCCTGTCGACTGAGGGAATATCACGAAAAAACCCCAGTCAGGAAGGATGGCCGCGGGAATCGAGCCCGGGCCTCCGGAATACAAGTTCAGAGCTTTAACCACTCGGCCAACTTGTTCCGTTTGTTTCCTACAACCATCCATCTGTTATGTCAAATCGAGTGTCAAATGCCTGATAATTAGTTTACCGAAAGTAGACAAAATATTGAATTTGTATAAAATATAAGAGTTTGTGAAAGTCCAACGAAGTTTATTTTATTAATTAATCTCCAAACTAAGAACAGGAACTTTGATGATTAGGAAGATCATTGGATAGTGGGAGGCGTTCGTAGGAAACGAAATGAGAATGATTGACTTTTAGTAGGAAATCTGCCGGCTTTTCAGAAAAGCCACGAAATGGAATGCAATGTCATAATAATGATTTTGATGTCTTCTTATGGCAAGGTATTCTTATGGCAAGGTATTCTTATGGCAAGGTATTCTTATGGCAAGGTATTCTTATGGCAAGGTATTCTTATGACAAGCAAGGGTACGACGAGACAAACGAGTCAAAGTGTACGAGTCAAATGACCAAACTGTTCATTATAGTACCTATCGACTTTTTATAAAAACTGTAATTGTACCAAAAGATAAAGTTTGCAATCAGTTGGCAGTTGGCACATACAGAGAATGAATGATTGGAATACTTAATAAAATAAAAAAATTGTATTCTACTACTACTCTACTACTTAATATTATTGTATAACATTATTTATAAAAAGTAGTACTGGGCTCAGAAAACATGAATTTCGGATAAAAGTGCGAAAAACCGAATGACTGACTGAAAGAAATTACAAGTTTTAGAAATCAGGAGAATTTGTGGCGAACGACTTTCCAGGCTTTCGTAAAACCCACTGACACAAAATCTCCGTTCTTCTCCAAACATAAATCATACTATAAACATGATGGAACGCGAAATGTGTGTCGCCTATTTGACCTGTCTCAGCTGATTCCTCATGGCTTCGAATGTGATGTGGAAGTGAATGTGTCACGTGACAGCCGACTGACGCGTGTGAATCACGAAGAGGAAGTGAGACGGAGATAGTGTTATCTGTGACTGTGACGTCAGCGGCCAGGACAGAGTGCAGAGTGCATCCTTGTCTACAACATAACATTCTCCTTGTCGAACTATGACTGCGTGTGCAGCGATCAAACATAAACACCCGTAGCCAGGGTTGGAATGATTTTCCTCGACCCGAAGAAAACCGACGAGGTGTTTACCAAAAGTGTTTTTTTCAAACAAAAATCATAAAAAGAAGTCTAAGTCGTTACGATATTTAACCGTTATTTATTTCAATTTCAAACACTTCTCAAATTAATAAAGAAAAGTGAATAGTTTTGTTATTATGTAAATATTCATAAGGTTAAATGAAAGAGGGGGTAGTTCCTGACCCAATGTACCAAGGAATCCCACTTAGTCAGAACAATTAGAGATAAGGTACCTACTCAACCCTAGATCATGATTTATATTGAAAAAAACATTCGGTAGGTATACAAATTACAAAAAAAACAAAATCTGAAAGAAACGAAAAAAACACTTAAAACCCCCACTGGGCAAATAATTTTTGAAATAACCCGTTTTTTTCCAACCTTGTTCGGATCCATTATGGACATGTTACTTGCAGTGCAGTGCTTTGGACGCGGAAATGAATACCATATCGAGTAGGTAATGTACTTTATGCTTCTACTTAGCTTCTAGGCTACTGACATTCTCGAGCAATTAAATGCCAAAACAAAACAAAACAATCAAACAGTTGTCTAAAGACGAAACCAAAAACGTCAATAAAAATTCAAAATGTGGCATAAAGTTGCATGTCTTCGATTTTTTACAGCCCGCCTATTTTTAGATTCTCTGTTCTACAACAAGGCTTTATAAATGATTATGATGATGAAGTGGCCTATTAGTGGGTCTACCTTCCCAGCATTTGCCTCTCAACTGAGGGAATTTCAGACAGGAAGGACGGCGGCGGGAATCGAACCCTGCGAACCGAACACTGTGTTATATTGAAACTACTGGGTACTGGATACGAACTCGGTACTTTCACCTGCCGGGCGAAAGCCCTTTCAAAGCTACTTGAACAGTTTTAATAATTATCATTGAGACTTGTTGGCATTGTTGTCAAAACGGAACAATAGATAAGTACTTTATCTAGTGGAGCGGTCGCTCCACTCAGCCAAGTCTTACCGTACACTCACAGTCACTCTACATATACCGTAAATGCCTATATAAACTGAGGAGCAGACCAACTACTTTTACTGTAAGCAACAACATAGCATTTTCGGCCAACTGGATCTCAACAATGGAAAATCTCTCATTGTTGTGAAATGTCTTAATTTTGAGCTATGGCCCACCTGACAACATATACATCACGCGACAACAACCAGTCATGCCGTTTACGACCTAGAGGGCAGTGAAAATCGTGAAATTACACCGCTTTCTTCTTCTTCTTCTTCTTCTTCTTCTTCTTCTTCTTCTTCAGATGATATCAGAAAAGGTCGCTGTCACCGCCACAGCCTACCCTGCTGAAAAATCTTAGCAAGATCTTGCTAAGATCTTGCCAAGATCTTAGCAAGATGTTGCAAACAAGATCTTGCAAGATCTTGCCAAGATCTTAGGAAGATCTTGCAAGATCTTGCAAGATCTTAGCAAGATCTTGCAAGATCTTGCAAGATCTTGCTAAGAGATCTTGCTAAGATCTTCCTAAGATCTTGCTAAGATCTTGCAAGATCTTGGCAAGATCTTAGCAAGATCTTTTACATTTTGCTGCCAAAAAAACGTTAAAATTTCATAAAAAAATAAAATTTTCTATATTTATGAATACTCATTTGCATTCGGGAAACCTCTTCTGAAGTATTGGACAAGGTTTGATTACACATTTCAATTATAAAATCCCGTGGAACCGCCGTGTTTTGAACCTGCGATCTCGTGGTCCGTAGTCGAGCGTCTTACCGAGTAGGCCACCGGTGCAGACAAGACTTAGCTGCGCTAATAGTGATCATATTGAGTTTTCATATTTAAGTGAACATATTTATATTATTTAGTGTATCATTATATTGTTATTAACATGATAAAATAGGAGAAACGATAAATATTAAGATTTATTTACAAAATAAATTGATCTGTGATATTTCCCCATAAAATATATCAGCTCACGCTCTGTAATATAATTACTATAGTTTATTTTACTAGGTGATGTGGTGCAAATTTTCTAAGTCAATGAAGTAAAAATTCTGTAGTTTATATACCTTACTACTACAAATACTGTAGTAAAAAGTCAATGAAGATACTTCAGAATTTACTAAACTACAATATAAATCGGCTATAGTAAACATACTGTAGATTACACTTTTCTTTACTACAGATGAGATACTATAGATTTTCAATGAAGTATATATACTACCTATAGAACTTACTATAGCAAACTTATTCTGTCTGTAGTCAAAGTACTCTAGCTACATACTTCGAATTACTACAGTGAAGTACGTTCCCTATAACTTTACTATAGAAAACTGCAGTATATATCGCAAGTAGTAAAAACACTATAGTACATACTTAGAATTATTATTATTATTTATTTATCAACAATTACTACAGTAGGTCAAGTATATTTACTCCAGAGTAAAAAACAGTCTATTTCAGCGGTAGTAAAAATACTGTAGTTTATACTTTAGTTTACCACCGATACTGTAGAATTTACTTCAGTAATCTATGGTATTATGGAGTAAGTTTTTGCATGTACTTCAAGTACTATAGCACATACTATAGTTTACTACACGTTATTACATAATACTTTGGAATACCTACCTACTTCAAAATATACTATAGGAAATTTTCCTAAGGGCCTTAGCAAGATCTTGAAAAAATCTTGGTAAGATCTTGGCAAGATCTTGGCAAGATCTTGGTAAGATCTTGGCAAGATCTTGATTAGGTCTTGTAAAGATCTTGATAAAATCTTATTAAGATATTACCAAGATCTTACCAAGATCTTACCAAGATCTTGGTAAGATCTTGGCAAGATCTTGGTAAGATCTTAGCAAGATCTTGATTAGGTCTTGTCAAGATCTTGATAAGATCTTATCAAGAAATTACCAAGATCTTGGTAAGATCTTAGCAAGATCTTGTTTAATACAAGATCTTGCAAAGACCTTACCAAGATCTTGTCAAGATCTTGGTAAATCCAAGATCTTGATAAGATCTTAGCAAGATCTTGGCAAGATCTTGGTTAATACAAGATCTTAGCAAGATCTTGCAAGATCTTGCAAGATCTTGGCAAGAATTTTCAGCAGGGTAAACGGCTGAACCGATCAACCTGAAATTTTTACCACATATGCACTTTTGGCGTCTGATGATACCTTGCCTCTTGTGATTTTTTGTGCCGCCATTTTTAAACCGGAAGTGACGTCATATATGAAAAACGGCTGGACCGATTAGAACGAAATTAGCGCCATTCGATTTAGATGGTCATCTATATGAAGTATGTTACTTAAAAATATAATTTTCTTATATTCTAAACCGGAAGTGACGTCATAAATTTGCAATATTTAGCTTATTTCATCAAATTATACTTTAAATACACATATAATTATCTTACATTGTAACATAGACAATACAAAATAATTATAATTTAAATACAGTGTTCTCGGTCGCCATTTCTGAAACCGGAAGTGACGTCATATATCGAAAACACCTGTACCGATTGCCACTGAACTAGCTCCTGTCTATGCATTCTGCAATCTTTTTGAAAAATCAATTGGGATAAATGAATATACAAATAAACGGTACCGGAAATGGCGGCAGGAACTACTAAATGAAACCGGAAGTGACGTCATATATTGAAAACGGCATGACCGATTTGACGGAAATTAGCGCTAAAGAATTCAGAAGGTCATTCATGAAGTATCAACTAGATAGAACTAGATTGTTTTCTTATTACCTATACCGGAAATGACGTCATGAATATGCTAAATGACGCCATTAATATGCTAAATGACACTCAATTCCCCAATCTATACTTTTAAATAGATATTTAGAAACATACATTGTGAATAATTATAAATTCAAGATTGCGGTGTACTCGGCCGCCATTTGCAAAAACCGGAAGTGACGTCATATATCGAAAACGGCTGTATCGATTGTAACCAAATTTTGGAATTGTGTAGGACTAATAATTATGAATTCAAGACGACATTATTTTTGGCCGCCATTGTTTAAACCGGAAGTGACGTCATATATCAAAAACGGATGTACCGATTGCAACTAAATTATGTAATTATGTAGGACTTATATTTTTGAATTAAAGACGACATTATTTTCGACCGCCATTGTTAAAACCGGAAGTGACGTCATATATCGAAAACGGCTGTACCGATTGCAACTAAATTATGTAATTATGTAGGACTTATATTTTTGAATTAAAGACGATATTATTTTCGACCGCCATTGTTAAAACCGAAAGTGACGTCATATGTCGAAAACGGCTGTACCGATTGCAACTTAATTATCTAATTATGTTGGACTTATAATTATGAATTCAAGACAACATTATTTCTGGCCGCCATATTTAAAACAGGAAGTGACGTCATTTATAGAAAACAGATGTACCGATTGCAACTAAATTATGTAATTATATAGCCCTTATATTTATGGATTCAAGATGACATTATTTTCGGCCGCTATTTCAAAACCGGAAGTGACGTCATATATCGAAAACAACTGCCGAGATTGCAGCTTAATTATGCAATTATGTTGCACTTTTATGAATTCAAGGCGGCAGTATTATTGAGCGCCATTTTTTAAACTGGAAGTGAAGTCAGATATCGAAAACGTCTGGACAGATTGTAACGAAACTCAGACTATTCTTCTTGGATAATCATTTTAAGCTTGTACCAAATGCAACTTTTCTTACTAACCAAATCGGTTGAGGCGTATTTTTTTAAAGAAATTAGTCCTTGGTAGGACATGTGCTACAAGCTGTATGAATAAACTAACAAAAGAAGTGATATCCCAGAAAAAAACACTCCGTGTAAAAAAGGCAGCCAAGTCTCTTTACATTAAAAAAATTCAACACCGAAAAGGAGTGATATCAAAAAAGAAGCCAAGTCAATGACATTTCCAAATATTTAATCGTATCTTTGAAATAAAAGTATAAACACCGAGAAATACTTTACAAAAGGACTTGGCGCATCGTTTTTTTAAAGACATTTTTCTATTCATAAGCATATGCCATTTATATACAACCGTCATTTAGAATTTTTAGAATAATAGGGACACATCTTTCAATTACATATTATACATACCTACTGTAAAATATTTTCTATTTGAATATATACGCTATGAAACTTGTTGCCTATGTTTTCTATAAATACACAATAGTTATCTTCGTAATATTGTTTCGTGGTCAACATAATTAAGTCTCATGCGTTATACCTTCGCATCATGAAATACATTTCTATTAATCCGCATTTTATAACAATACATTTCACAAAGTACACAGAGACGGCACATAGAATTTCTTTAAATTTTTTAACTTTATACACTTGACACTTCAAAAATATATAATAGTGTTCCAAAGACAGTTCGTAATTATTTGACAACGTTTCATGAATTCCTTCAGTCAAGATCAAATTATGAAAAGATACCATTCTAATATCACCATATTAACACCCTGCTGAAAAATCTTAGCAAGATCTTGCTAAGATCTTGCCAAGATCTTAGCAAGATGTTGCAAACAAGATCTTGCAATTGCTAAGATCTTCCTAAGATCTTGCTAAGATCTTGCAAGATCTTGCCAAGATCTTAGCAAGATCTTGCAAGATCTTGGCAAGATCTTAGCAAGATCTTTTACATTTTGCTGCCAAAAAAACGTTAAAATTTCATAAAAAAATAAAATTTTCTATATTTATGAATACTCATTTGCATTCGGGAAACCTCTTCTGAAGTATTGGACAAGGTTTGATTACACATTTCAATTATAAAATCCCGTGGAACCGCCGTGTTTTGAACCTGCGATCTCGTGGTCCGTAGTCGAGCGTCTTACCGAGTAGGCCACCGGTGCAGACAAGACTTAGCTGCGCTAATAGTGATCATATTGAGTTTTCATATTTAAGTGAACATATTTATATTATTTAGTGTATCATTATATTGTTATTAACATGATAAAATAGGAGAAACGATAAATATTAAGATTTATTTACAAAATAAATTGATCTGTGATATTTCCCCATAAAATATATCAGCTCACGCTCTGTAATATAATTACTATAGTTTATTTTACTAGGTGATGTGGTGCAAATTTTCTAAGTCAATGAAGTAAAAATTCTGTAGTTTATATACCTTACTACTACAAATACTGTAGTAAAAAGTCAATGAAGATACTTCAGAATTTACTAAACTACAATATAAATCGGCTATAGTAAACAATAAACATACTGTAGATTACACTTTTCTTTACTACAGATGAGATACTATAGATTTTCAATGAAGTATATATACTACCTATAGAACTTACTATAGCAAACTTATTCTGTCTGTAGTCAAAGTACTCTAGCTACATACTTCGAATTACTACAGTGAAGTACGTTCCCTATAACTTTACTATAGAAAACTGCAGTATATATCGCAAGTAGTAAAAACACTATAGTACATACTTAGAATTATTATTATTATTTATTTATCAACAATTACTACAGTAGGTCAAGTATATTTACTCCAGAGTAAAAAACAGTCTATTTCAGCGGTAGTAAAAATACTGTAGTTTATACTTTAGTTTACCACCGATACTGTAGAATTTACTTCAGTAATCTATGGTATTATGGAGTAAGTTTTTGCATGTACTTCAAGTACTATAGCACATACTATAGTTTACTACACGTTATTACATAATACTTTGGAATACCTACCTACTTCAAAATATACTATAGGAAATTTTCCTAAGGGCCTTAGCAAGATCTTGAAAAAATCTTGGCAAGATCTTGGCAAGATCTTGGCAAGATCTTGGTAAGATCTTGGCAAGATCTTGATTAGGTCTTGTAAAGATCTTGATAAAATCTTATTAAGATATTACCAAGATCTTACCAAGATCTTACCAAGATCTTGGTAAGATCTTGGCAAGATCTTGATTAGGTCTTGTCAAGATCTTGATAAGATCTTATCAAGATATTACCAAGATCTTGGTAAGATCTTGGCAAGATCTTGGTAAGATCTTGGTAAGATCTTAGCAAGATCTTGATTAGGTCTTGTCAAGATCTTGATAAGATCTTATCAAGATATTACCAAGATCTTGGTAAGATCTTAGCAAGATCTTGTTTAATACAAGATCTTGCAAAGACCTTACCAAGATCTTGTCAAGATCTTGGTAAATCCAAGATCTTGATAAGATCTTAGCAAGATCTTGGCAAGATCTTGGTTAATACAAGATCTTAGCAAGATCTTGCAAGATCTTGCAAGATCTTGGCAAGAATTTTCAGCAGGGACAGTGCTATAAAAATATAAATGAGCCCACTTCCAATTGTTATTTAATTCTTCCACCCTTACATTACTTATCTATTACAACATGAAATCTTTCTTCTATCGCCATTGACAAAACTATAAAATAGCCATTACTAAAAGTAGCTTGATTCATAGATACTGGCTCTAAAAAAAAGAGGAAAATGTACCTAATTGTAAATTTCTTTCCACTTATAGGATAGAATGATGTCTTTAAAAAAACGATGCGCCAAGTCCTTTTGTAAAGTATTTCTCGGTGTTTATACTTTTATTTCAAAGATACGATTAAATATTTGGAAATGTCATTGACTTGGCTTCTTTTTTGATATCACTCCTTTTCGGTGTTGAATTTTTTTAAAGTAAAGAGACTTGGCTGCCATTTTTACACGGAGTGTTTTTTTCTGGGATTGGATCTTCGCCAATGCAAAGTTAAATTGCGTTTCTTTTCGGATGGAGTAATTCAATTGCCAAGAATAATGAAAAGTGAATGGAAATGAAGGAAAATTACAAACGCTCGCAAGATATCTGGCGGTTGGGGTGGGGGGATTTACAAACATCTACGTCAAGTGGCGGAATAATGTTATCATTGACCCTTGTGGACATTAACCTCTAAGGGTCACTTTCCAGCAACTTAGCATAGTAATTTCAACTTACTGGCGAATGGCAATTAAAAGTCGAAAACACAATGTTGAAATGTAGGTCTGGGAAGAAATTGGATCAATTCGGTCATGGTGGGGTTAATTAATTTACATTATAACGCTCAAGAGGCACAAATATTGAGCATTTTGTCCATGTGATCAGTGATCACTTTCTGCAAGCAAATCTTCTCTGATTCAACATGGAGAAACTTATCTAGTGAAATATCTAGTTACTTGGAGTGAACGAAGCATTGCATAACAAGTCTATGAAATCTGCAGGTAGAAAGTGAAGGAAATACAGTGTTAATGATTTGGCATAAATTTGCACCAAGTCCATTTCCTTAGATCTAATGTAACCATGAACTATGGCATTAACTATGGATGTAAATTAATTACCTAGTAAACTTACCGATTGTTGTTTAGAAGAAATGAATCCATTTTCACAACACACGAGGCAAAGTGCAAAAACAAGCCTTCAAGCAACGTAACCTACTTTACAAGTTCTCTTCAACAGACCAACCAGAAGCGAATGAAATGAAACTGTCGAGTATGGACGTTCACAGGGCATTGATCTAACTGAAAGAATAAACACGCAAACAACTTATAGACTACATGAAAACTTATGAAAAGATAAACAAAGCACGAATAAGACGATGTTTTGACACTGTTGCTTCATAACATCACGTCAGATCTGTTTCCGAACAGCTGATTGGTTGAACAGCTGTTCGTTAGTTCAGGTACCAGCATTAGGAGCGACACTTCCTACAGAAGATATTTTAGAGGGAACTTTTAAAAATTATGACTTTTTTCAGAGTTTGGTTCTCCAAACTGTCCAAACATTATTACTAAATCTAATGTTGATGAAAAGCTTAAAGAATGATGAGAGAATCTAATATTATATTGAATGAACTGGTAATAAATTATAGCCTCTGATATTAATTGTCAGTTGGGTAATAGCTTTATTTGGCACACAATTTTCCTTGATTATTACAATCTGAAATAAATGAAGCTCAAATCAATCATTCAGTTTATAAGTTACATTGCACACAAAGTGAATATTAAACCTAATAGAAATCCGTGAAAGAGGGAGACAGTCTTTTAAACATACAGACAATCAGCAGGGTAAACATTTTACAATATTCGAGAAAATAAGGAACACAACTGACCTCTGGTGGATTTTGTGGTACTAGGTCAATGGCGGCTATCAAGGGCGCATTTGCATAAATATAAATACAAATATTTTGATAGAGTTGTTTGTTATGGCCAAGAAAGTAAATTTACAGCTAAATATCAATTTCATTTGTATTTTGTTTTTTCACACCTTTATGGAAACACGAAATGTAAAAACAAACACATTAATATGGGGACCTGATAGTAGCCATCTTGCCAGAAGTGGCTCCATCACGTATCACTTATTTGTGGGAATACATGAGCACTACACACATTTTATTATATTCATTAATAAAAGTCCTGACAATGTTATAGTCTCTGCTAAGAAAGAAGTATCAGACATAATTTCTGCAAATGCAAATACCATCATTAGGGCCGGTATTACCAAAGTTAATCTGAGCCGGATTAACTAAATATTGCACTAAATTGGCGGCACAGCCAATCAGATACCTCAAAATGATTGAAACAGTTGAATTTAATCCAAAAGTTAGTTAATCCAGGAAATTTAACTTTGGTAATATGTACCGGGGCTTACTAAATTTAACGTTAGGAACATATTAAAAAAATTACACAAGATTTAGGTATACCTATACACAAAAAAAAAACTATCTATCAAAAGAAGCTAATTCAATACCACATACAATAATTTGTATCAAACAGAAATGCAATCACTTCCCTGCTTACGCTGAGAATGATTCAAAATCCCAATCGCAATAAAAATGCGTCTCCATCGAACTCGATCGTGATCGAATCAGAGGTTCGACACAGAACTCACAGAATCATGCCCTAATTTACATGAACGTAACACGCATTTTAAATTTTACTTTTAAATTTTCCGCCATTTGATTTTGATTGCAATTGAACTGTTCAGTGTGAGCAATGTAGGTATTACCTAACATTGAAATACAAAGAAATAAGAATGCAATTCAACCCAAAACAATTAGGTGTATGCGTGGTCAAAAGCGAGTTCTTTTGTTTCAACTCTCTTCCCTTTCTTCTTTGCCGAACATAAACGCGGTTGTTTGCGAGGTTTCTTCTTCGCTGGCCCAGAATTCCTATTCAACAGAAGTAAGCTAGACACACTTTCCAAATGTCCGTTAACAAGTTCCAAGACACTGTCGGGGTACGAATGCCCATCTATGAGTTGTTCTAAGCAAATCTCCAGCAACTCCCGAGTTTTCTGGATGTTTATCGAGCTCTCTATATTGTCCAGCAAACCCGCGCAGTCGACGCTGACTTCATCGTCACAAAGAGAGATCCCGAAGCTCGCACGGATGTTGCGCAGATCCTTCTTCGTCAGCAGATGTTCTTTGTGGATTTCGTCTTTCGCTGTCGCTCGCAGATCGGCCAATACTCTTTGGTCGTCCAAACCCTGGCCCAGTTTCTCTGGAACATCAAGTCAGGCCAACTGTAGATGCAGACATTGATTATTCAAGTATTGTGGCAAGATCTTGCAAGACCTTGATTTGGCATTGATAAGGTAAACCTGCTTTTCAGCAGGGTAGTTTCATTGTCCTTCACCTATGCAGGCACGTAGGAAGGGGGAAGGAGGGATTATCCCCCCCCTCCCCACTGCCCAGCAGGCTGACCCCCCATTCACCGTACAAAATTAAGTTTAGTGTTCAAGAATCACTTAAAAATTGTTAAAATTTAAAACAAAAATTCCCTGCAGGACAAGAATTGGGGGGTGTTTGATATAATTTGAGCAGCCTAATAATCGATTTAAAAATGTTTAGATCCGAGAAAGTGCCCTGTGGGGCAACAATTGTGCCCCGCAATTATTTGTGCGTTTGTGCACAAGTATAATTTGTTTACAATTTGTGCATCTTAGAGCCCCAGAATCACTTTTAAATAGATTGAATCCAAAAAAATGCCCTGGGGGCCTATTCTATAACGAAAACGAAATCATTCCGTAAGGATAACATTGATCTGAAATGATTCCAGGCCGGAATGATTTCGTTTTCGTTATAGAATAGTCCCCCTGGAGGGTTATTCTAAATTTCCTTGTCGACTCGTATTAATTGATACGGCGTCACCACCATGTTAAATAGATAGCACTCCAGTGTGCAGTGAGCCCGTATCACGTGAAACGAGACGACAAGGGAATTTAGAATAACCCTCCTGAGGGCTCTAGCTGGGGCGCCCAGATCCCCCAATGAACGATGAAAGTAGTTCCTACTATTAGTGCTTCAACTTTCCATTACTAGGTACCTTGTTAGATATCAGACATAACTCACCAGCGACTTGACTGCGAATTGTTTTGGGTAATCTCAAAAGTCCGAGAATAAATTCATGTCCTAAATGTTGAGAGCGATACTGAACACTGCATTGTCCGTTCAGTTCGACCAGCTCGATATCCGACGGACAAGTGACACCACTCTTGCAAGTGCCTTGAGATTTCATCTGTCTGATCCCTTTCCCTTGAGTGGTGAAGCAGCCGGATCGATTGCAGACCAAGTAGGACTTACGGCTGCCATCAGTCAACGTTTTGGATGTACGAATTAGATAGTTGGCGTTGGTTTTGCTTTGTAAATCTTCGATCCATGATGTGTATTCTGAAATAAATATCATTAGGTTTAGTAGGTAGGTACCTAGTAAAGTGATAGATTATTATTACACATTACACATTACACATTACACACTACACATTATTTTGATACTTACCACTCTTTGTTTTAAACGTGTGGCTTTCTACTGGGTTTTCAAAATGATGTTCATCTTTCAAATGATCTCGGTACTCTTTCACTCGATTGAATGTAAAATGACAGTCTTCATAAGCGCATCGGTGTTTACTGGATTGAACTTCTACAACATTGTGGCGGCGCTTAATATGCCTCTTGGAAGAATAGTTTGAGGAGAATTCTATGTTGCATATATTGCATTTAAACATTGTGAAGCAATTGGTTTATGTAGAATATGAACTGAAACGAAGTACCTAGGTAAACAAACACCAGTTGACAGCTCACATAACCCAACTTCGCCAATATCCATGTTCCACTTGAATCATCACGGCCTCCTTGAATAATTCCTTGTATAAAATGAATTTCATACGTTTATGATTGCCGCGCCATCTATCGGCAGAATTTGATATCATCACAGAGTATCGCCGAACTATTGCTCCAGATGGCGATGGCAAACTTTCACCTCGTAAATTAGCATTAATTTATATAAATCTACTATAAATATAGCGATTATTCATAAATGTAATAAAAATTAATATGATAAAAATATAATTACGTAAAATAAAGTCAACATATTTGAATTTAATCCAGTAGACAAATCTCTAAAACTGTTTTACAAACTGCCTTGTCTACTTTGTAGCTTGCTCCGATGTGGTAAATGGGCGAAAGAATCTCAGAAGACTTTTCCTTGAATTTATGAAATTCCTCAAAACGAAAATAATTTTTCGGCAAGAAGATTTTTATGAGAAGAATTGGATTGATTGATTTGAAGATTTTCTTGAGAAGAATAAAAAGAAGATAAGAAGAGAATAATAAGGTTTCAATTTAGAAATTCCTTATTGAAGTTTTTATTTGATTGGTTGGTACTACTATTGTACTTTGCTGAAGATTGAAGATACTCCTCTGATTTTTGAAGATTGAAGACATTTGCTTGATCTAAAGTCACAGCACTTATTGATCACTATGAATCCTCGAGTGAAATACGCTATCCTAGCCATATCCATCCTGATTGTTGGTTGGTTGCTTCGTCCCTATCTTGGCCAGCTCTTCAACTTCGCTCCCCGAGTTAAATACGCTCTAATAGCCATATCCATCCTGATTGTTGGTTGGTTGCTTCGTCCCTATCTTGGCCAGCTCTTTAACTTCGCTCCTCCAGTTAAATACGCTCTAATAGCCATATCCATCCTGATTGTTGGTTGGTTGCTTCATCCCTATCTTAGCCAGCTCTTTAACTTCGCTCCTCCAGTTAAATACGCTCTAATAGCCATATCCATCCTGATTGTTGGTTGGTTGCTTCGTCCCTATCTTGGCCAGCTCTTCAACTTCGCTCCCCGAGTTAAATACGCTCTAATAGCCATATCCATCCTGATTGTTGGTTGGTTGCTTCGTCCCTATCTTGGCCAGCTCTTTAACTTCGCTCCTCCGGTTAAATACGCTCTAATAGCCATATCCATCCTGATTGTTGGTTGGTTGCTTCGTCCCTATCTTAGCCAGCTCTTCAACTTTGCTGTGGCTCAATTGGTTGCGGCATTCCTCCAACTTCTCTACAACATTCTGAACACGATCGTGGTTCAAACTCTCTGTGATGTCGAACATTCCCCGGTCTGCGTTGCCATTTCGCTCGGCTGGGACGACCTTCTGTTCGCGCCACTCGGACTGACACTCGGACAAGGCCGGGTCGAGAAGAGAACGACGTGGACTTTCCTCGGATGTCGGTACGACTTCGTTGGTCGAGCAACTTGGACTTCGGTTGAAGCGCGACAGATTATGGTCTTCGTGGTTCGAGTTCGATACGACGAACTCGAGGGTTCGTAAGACCGGATTCATTGGCAACTGGCACTCAATTTGATTCGAAGCAGCGGGAAAGCAAGACGACATGGGTCAATGATTGAGCTTGGAATCATGATAATTAATCATGTTGAAGAAAAAAGTGATCACAATCAAAAAAATACTACTTGACCTACTGTACATCCAACAAGTCACAGAATGGTCAAGTTGGAGCGGATTCAAAATAAAGCGACAATTTAAGGTTTATCATCGGTAAAATTCCTAAAAAGGTTGCTTTTAGACTACTTCGATAGGATCCATTTCTCAGACGGCTACAAGAACAAACCTGACAGGAATGGAAGCCCCCGTTTGCGAGAACATCGCAGTTCAGGCGGCAGTTTCCTTCAACAACCTGCCGATAGATCCCATTGCTGAGAAAAATATCACCGACTTCAAAAAGTGTTGCTACGCGACGTTTCTGCACAGCAAAAACTGACTCGATTTTACATTGAAATTAATTTACTGTAGCTCATTTTATTTTATTTCCTGATCATTTGATTTATTATTTGTATATTGTTTACTTTTAGAGTAAACACTCTTTTTGCTGGTTTTTCCCAAAACCAGCAAAACACTACGTAAGAGTAGTTGATATAATTAAACTATTAGTAACCAATTATGTAAAATGTAAAAGTGAATAACAAACAATTGTACTGTGTATTGAAATAGCCTTGGCTAAATAAATACTTTACGAAAAAAAAATCAATCTAGTATAATTCATTAGCCTGTCAAATCCTGGTTGGGTGCTTAAGCATGTTTTAGGGGCAAAGATTTAATAATACACTTTAAAACTTGTGAAAGCCCACTGACTTTACCTTGAGGTTTCAAGGTCAAGTCAGATCTGTCAGTGAATCCTACGTCCACGTCCAATGCATGACAGACACTAGGTGGTCGTCAAGAGGGTGACGCGAGGTGGACGTCAAGAGGGTGACACATAGGTGGCGTCTTGTAGCTAACGGAAGAGGGCGGACACTAGGTGGCCGTCAAGAGGGTGACGCGAGGTGGACGTCAAGAGGGTGACGCGAGGTGGACGTCAAGAGGGTGACACATAGACGTCTTGTTGCTAACGGAAGAGGACGGACACTAGGTGGCCGTCAAGAGGGTGACGCGAGGTGGTCGTCAAGAGGGTGACACATAGGTGGCGTCTTGTAGCTAACGGAAGAGGGCGGACACTAGGTGGTCGTCAAGAGGGTGACGCGAGGTGGACGTCAAGAGGGTGACACGTAGGTGGCGTCTTGTAGCTAACGGAAGAGGCGGACACTAGGTGGTTGTCAAGAGGGTGACGCGAGGTGGACGTCAAGAGGGTGACACATAGGTGGCGTCTTGTAGCTAACGGAAGAGGGCGGACACTAGGTGGTCGTCAAGAGGGTGACGCGAGGTGGACGTCAAGAGGGTGACACATAGGTGGCGTCTTGTAGCTAACGGAAGAGGGCGGACACTAGGTAGCCGTCAAGAGGGTGACGCGAGGTGGACGTCAAGGGGGTGACACATAGGTGGCGTCTTGTAGCTAACGGAAGAGGACGGACACTAGGTGGCCGTCAAGAGGGTGACGCGAGGTGGTCGTCAAGAGGGTGACACATAGGTGGCGTCTTGTAGCTAACGGAAGAGGGCGGACACTAGGTGGTCGTCAAGAGGGAAAGGTTATCGTCAAGAGGGCGAGGACGGACACTAGGAGGCCGTCAAGAGGGTGATGTGGCTACAAGGTGGCCGTCAAGAGGGTCACACTAGGTAGCCGTCATGCAGCTAACGGAACGGGGTGGACACCAGGTGGCCGTCAAGAGGGTGACACTAGGTGGTCGATAAGAGGGTGACACTAGGTGGTCGTCAAGAGGGTGAGGGCGGACGCAAGGTACACATCATCAAGAGGGTGACATAAGGTAACCGTCATGCAGCTAACGGAAGAGGGAGGCCACCAAGTGGTCGTCAAGAGGGTGAGGGCGGACGCAAGGTGCACGTCAAGAGGGTCACACAAGGTAGCCGTCATGCAGCTAAAGGAGAGGGTGGCCACGAGGTGGTCGTCAAGAGGGTGACACTTTGAAGGTTGTTAAGAGGTGGAGGGCGGACACATGGTTCACGTCAAGAGGGTGTTTACCTCTTCATTTATTTCAGTTTTTATTCTCTAAAAACGAATTGATTCACAAGATTCTCTTCAAACTTTTCTTGCAGGAGGCATTCTCAGCTCAGCCACAATGTTGTACCAACAGTTCAATGTTCATTACAGTGAAAACAGATGTGCTTATGAAGAATGTCCTTTTACAGTGCCGAGATCACCTGACATCATCGCTCAAGCTGGGGGTCTGGGCGGCACAGGGTGCTTTTTTATAATTTAATCCATTTAAGAGTTATTCTAATGCACAAATTGAATAATAATAATAATAATAATTCTTTATTTAGCGCAAGCACTTTCTTTCACAAATCAGTACAATATACAAAGATACTTAAAGATACACAAATAAAGACACAAACCAAAGAATTACACACTAAAACACCGAACAAAATAATTAGGATGTCAACATAAATGTTTCCGTCATTATAATTTCTTAAAGTTTGCTCTTAAATATGCCAAGACTCCTCACACTTTTAACACTAAGTGGAAGAGCATTAAAATAACAAATCCCAAGATAAAATAAAGACTTGGCAGAGGATTGTTTATGAACATGATTTAGAAAAAAATTATTATGCGCTCTCGTGTAATGCTGATGGACATTTTCAACTTTTTCAGTGTTTGTAAAATAAGCAGGCAGAAGACCATTCTGAAGTTTGTAAACCCACCCAGTTGTTGCCCCACAGCCAGGGCACTTTTTCGAATCTAAATTCTAAACATTTTAAAATCGATTCTGGGATGCCGAACTACTCAAATTACAACAAACAACACCCTATTCTTGCCCCGCAGGGCATTTTTTAATAATTTAAACAATTTTTAAGAATTCTCGGACGCTAAACTTAATTTTGTATAGGTAGTGAATGAGAATGGGGGTCAGGTTCGAGTGGGGGGGGGGGGGGATAATCCCCATCCCCTTCCTACTTGCATACATAATCTATGGTCATCTTGCAAGATCTTGCCACAATACTTGAATAATCAATGTCTGCATCTACAGTTGGTCTGACTTTATGTTCCAGAGAAACTGGTCCAGGGTTTGGACGACCAAAGAGTATTGGCAGATCTGCGAGCGACCGCGAAGGACGAACTCCACAAAGAGCATCTGCTGACGAAGAAGGATCTGCGCAACATCCGCGCGAGCTTCGGGATCTCTCCTCGTGACGATGAAGTCAGCGTCGAGGATGAAGAGAACTCGAGGAACGTCGAGAAGACCCGGGAGTTGCTGGAAATGTGCTTGGAACAAGTTAAAGATGGGAATACGTAATCCGCGAGTGTCTTGGAACTTGTTAACGGACATTTCGATAATGCATTGAACTTGCTTCGGTTGAATAGGAACTCAGGTGATGATCGGTTGGATTCACCTGATCGGATGGAAACTGTTGGCCCAGAGAAGAAGAAGCAACCACGTTTATGTTCAGCAAAGAAGAAAGTGAAAAGAATTGAATGCTGACACAAAACAAAAGAACTTGTTTCACATTTCGCAGTCATAGGAAAAGTTATTGATAGTAAACAGTAACATATTTATTTTCACAACTTTAACGTCCAATAAACAAAATGAAAACACTATTTTATTTTAACTTATCATAACGGCGTAGCTTCCTTCTTCTTTCCATTCATCCGGGATGTCCTTGAAGGAGGAGTTAATGTGTCGGCCTCAACTAAAATAATATAAACTGTGGTCCTCATAGTGCCAAAGATTTGGTTTAAGTGTTCATACAATAAAATGTCCCTGGGAGGCAATCTGAGATATTGCTGAAATCACTAGAAGTTAATAAAAAAAACACTATATTTTTAACTTTGATTTCTCTATCAAATATGTGTCTACTGTTTTCAATTCTAATTATCTCAGATATAGGTACGACTATACAATTTTAAGCCTTTCAAAAATAAAGTATTATTTTGCAAATTTAGCATTACATCTAAAATCCTTGTAAGTTTCATGCAAAGGAATTTCTCTGGGAGTTTTGTACGAGCCATGGTCCAGAAAAAAATCAACAACATCTTGATTAACTTTTATTTTAATACATATTATAATATTTACAGTAATACTTATAATTTAGTTCTTGTACAGTCATTGCTAACGAATGAGTAAATTGCAATAAGATTAATGTTAAACATCATTATCTTAGCTTGGCACAGGTAAACATCTAAAATACAATTGTTTAATAACAGTTTCTAAACAGTATTAGGTGTGTGATTTCATCAACCACTCGTCAATTATCTACGCAATTACAACGATTTCCTCGCGAGACGGCGTACTTTGCAAGTACCCGATGTCTCGTTAAGCCGACAAGTGCTTTCTTTGCAGGGCCGTCGGTTCGCCCTGTTCGAGTATTTACTCAGAATAAATTAAAACGGAGAGGTACAAAAATAAACGTGTACAATATAATTACTCCGTATCAAACGTCGGTAAATGCAGGCAAGAAAGTAGAAAAAATCGTTACATAAATTAATTTGGCAGTAAAAGAATTAAGAGAGCTAAAAAAGTTTTTGTGGCTGTTGGCGTGTTGCCAAGTGACATGGAAGAGGAATGTGATTGGCTGAAATATCAACCCTCGTTCTCATTGGTCTTCTTCCTAAAGCACAGAGAAACAAAAACAATCATGCTGCTATCTGCTGGGAACAATCTCAACTGGAGGAAGAATTACGAGGGAATTCACATGCTACATTTCAAAACATTGCAATTATAATAAAACTAGCAAATTACAGCGACATTGGGATGTATAAAAATACTTAGAATGTCAGGCATTTTTAATTCAACAGATTTCAATTTAAAGGATTTGTAAACGAGTTATTTCGTCAAACTTAAAAACCTCCACAGAATTAAAACAAGAATATGTCTGAAACGTTTGAATTTTAGCAACAAAATATTGTAGGTAAAAAGAAGTTGACGCAAAAGTTCAAAGAATTGGCATAAATGTAATAATTTATCGTGGACTCAGATCTGAATAAGTTACAAAAAGTCAACACAGCAGGAACCTGATTTGTTATAAATTATAACAGTTATAATTAGAACTCGGGTTAAAATGATGTCTAAACGTAACATACATCTGTTGGACAATACTTGAGCCTTTCGGGAGGGAAGCAATTTGAAAGTTCTTCAGTCGGCTTTCCGAGGTAAATATTTGTGACTCTATTTCATTCGTCGTAGCTTTTCAACAATTCAAACTATTAACAATGTGATTAATAGTTTGCTTAGGTTTTGCTCGAGACAGCCTGACTTGCAAGTTTATGTTTTTCTCATTTGTTTGGAGTTTTCATACTAACATTACAGAAGTTGGTGGTAATTTGTCTACGTTCAACTCAAACCACTTTGCACATTTGCATTCATTACAGTGATATTCATTCCATAAACACAATGATTTACCTCAGCGCTGACTTCAAAGATGCGGGTTCAAAGTGTTCCATTTCAGTTTTGTCTTCACAACAGAATTGTATCAAATCAATGAGAAGGCACATTTCAAGCTCGCTCTACTAAATGACAAACACTGGAGTACATCACGCTCTACATAATGAATAAGAACATCATATTTCACACTTCAAGAATGTATGTGAGATCTTCTGGCAATATTTAGTAGAAAGAGTTTGAAATGGACGTAGTTATGCAAAAAGGAACCAAGCCGCAGGTATCATGAACTGATATTAAGGGAAACGCGTTTTACATCATAGTTTCTTCAATTTATGGACTAAATCAGTGATTTTTGTGTTGTTTGATCGGCAGATTTTTATATATTTTTTTGTAATTACTAATTACTAAATATTTAAAATACACTGTGGTTACTTCAAAAATTAATGAAATGTTGCTTGGTTCCTTTTTGATCAAAATGATTATTGTTGTTACTGTGTGAAAAGGAACCAACCCTCAAATATGTGGATTGGTTCCGTTTTGTTTATTGTAAAGGTAGAGACAGGGCTTACTAATTCCTCTAAGGATAGGGCTTGTGTGGCATAGAAAAGCTCAATAAATATACACTACACAGCAAATGTGGGTTGGTTCTCTTTTGAAAATTAAAGTTTAGGTCAAGATCTATCAGGAAAATGAGGAGGGCTAATTTTTTAATTTTGAGAGTTGGTTCCTTTTTGTATAACTACGTCCAAATGTGCTTCACCAATTGTTTGTTTACACACTGCCAGAGCGAAGGCGGAACGGAAAGAGAGTTTGCGTGGGGCACAAAGCGAGGGATCTTACGCATGCGACGGGTCACCGAGACAACATGCGGTAGAGAAGAGCCAGCGTAGCCGAGTCAACCAATCCCAGGCCGGCAGACACCGGGGCCACGCCCACTTCACATGCCAGCCAATCGGATCTGGAGGAACACCGCGGGATTAGGACCTGGGACACCCAATATGGAAGATGCAAACGCTTTCTAATGCCGTTAAATTACAATATTTCAAAATAACTACACATGGTAAATCACACTATATTTTCAATCTCAAAAGTGTAAATTTTCATTCATAAATATAAAATAAAAAATCAGAGTAAATATTTGGTGAGATATTTAAGTGATGTCATGTTTTATAGTAACCATGGCAACACCATTGTTGGTTGACATCCTATGATTTTGAATTTCATAAATTTATGAATGAAAAATTTACACTTTTCAGCGTGAAAATAGTGTGTTTTATTAGCAAATATATTCTTATTTTGAAATATAGTTCTTAATAAATTCATGCATATTCCTTATTGACATTATTTCATCTTCAAAATAACTAATAATTGGACCCACAGTTGTAGAATTTCATAAAATGTAGTTCAATTTGTATAATTAAAATCAACGTTTCGCTTATATGATTATATCCGTCGAAATGTTGCTTTTATTAATTAAATAATTGCACTAAAGGAATTACATTATATGAAAATACTATCCATGTAATTTTGACTTGGCAATAATTTACTGATTCCTTGGTTTTAGATGTCGGATTTCGCGACACAATCTGTTTTGTCGGGCAAAAGCCGTGGAATATTTCCAGAGCATTTATAAACCAAACCAAATGAGATCGAAGTGAAAACCCAACACATAATTATAATTTCAGCTCAAGTGAAAGAGCGAGAGAGAAACATTGAACAAAGAGGAAGGAAATAGAAAGTGCAAAACAGAAAGCCGCATTCAGTCCACATTCTTGTTTCACTCATTAAGTCACCGTATTTAACCCAACTATTTCATTTCAACTCTAAAAATACAGGGTCAGTCCGACTATATTATTAAAAGTTCTACATTAAAATGCATGTAATTTGTACCTACACAAGACTCAACCCTGTTCAACAAAACTATAGTTCGTGATTTACCAATCTGTTCAGTTTTAAATGTAGTATGAAATTCCCAGAATTATCCATTTTTTTTCTACTTTAATTGGTTTTTTTAAATTAGAACACCCAAAATAGGGTTGCATTTTATATTCAAGTAAAGACGGTAGGTCTTAGAAATGCAGAAAGTACGAAAATTAGAGACCAATAAAATGTAAAAAAATTGTTCAAAAACTGTCTGTGAAAGTTTAGAAATATAAACTGATAAATTCAAACGTCTGCTGACATTGTTCTTGTGACACTGAGCTTTATACACGGCCTTACAGCTAGCTCCTCCAACGCAATCCAACGGGAAAACATTGATAAATCAACAGTTTCAAGACAATACGTAACAATGGACAAGTAAAACTAACGCCAACATGAACTGGTGCGAAAGACGTTCAAATCCGATTATAGCATCGCAATGGGCAACAAATACCAAAAGATTTTACAATAAAACAACAGCATTAGTTACGATAACAAGATTGGAAAATCCAAGATGCGGGGGAAATTCGGATACAAATTTCATTAAAAATTGACTGTCTTTCATATTTTAGCATCAAGTTTTAATAATGATATTAGTACTAATTTGGGTTTCATTTTCAGCATTTACCATTTCAATAGAGGATAAAAGACAAATTTAAGTTAAGTCGGCTGGGTAGTGAGTTTGACCTTGAAGAGTTTTTTTAATCGATTTTTATCAATATCTTTTTCCAATGCAATTGTTAACAAAATAGGGCTATAATTCAGAACAGTTTAATGAAAATAATTTCATAGCTTGGAATAAGTTATTAGTTTTATTTTGTCCAGCAGGCGTTTAGAACCCAAAAATTTTTCGGAAAAATACGCGTTTTTTTTTTTATGAAAATTTTTTTGGGTTCTAAACGCCTGCTGGACAAAATAAAACTAATAACTTATTCCAAGATATGAAATTATTTTCATTAAACTGTTCTGAATTCACGTCCATAGCCCTATTTTGTTAACAATTGCACTGGAAAAAGATATTAATAAAAATCGATTAAAAAACTCTTCAGGGTCAAACTCACTACCAAGCCGTCTTAAAAGATTGCTTTCTTAAAAACCTTGGGCGAAAACATGAAATGAGGTTTTGTCAAATAACCTTTCAAATGTATCAGAAATGTACGAATGTGAACGTCTTTGCACCGGCCATGCTTGGTGATAATATTTATCATTAACAGTTCAATTGGAATACAAAGTTCTTGATAAACTTGATGAATCCTACAAAACAGTGAGATTTCTCAACCAAATCTTTGTATTGTTTGTGAATGTAATTAAACCAACAATCTGCCATTAAACTTGGTTAATTAATATTCCTTGTCGTTTAAGATACATTATTTGCTGAAACCATCAAGATGTTGAAATGATTCAGATGACAAATGTCAAGTTAAAAACTCTCGGTTAATTTGGGCCTCAAAGTCACTTTTAGATGAATCAAGGATTACAAAAGATTTCAAACAGTAGGTAAATTCACAAATTTCTTTTTAAATGAATAACAAGAAAACCAATCTAAAGAAAATCCACGGATTTGCAATTTCAAACCTAATAAAACCACCGAGAGTTTTCCAACTCGGATATATTTTAATCAGTAGTTTAGGACTCCATTGCCACTGCAACAACCAATGACATTCCTTCAATGACATAAACTTAACAGAGTATTGAAAAACTTAACTCTTTTTGTCACACACTGAAACTTCTGTATTGAATATTGATTATTTAAATTTTGTTTTGAATATCATCAACAAATAGTCCATCTTTAACGACAAGTTACAATCTGAATGTCCCAGTGTAACACGGACACAAATGCGCAACAGAAAACAACTGCTCGACAGGTTTTGTGACGCGTATAAACGTTGACGCGCTAATTGACTACGTTGCTCCACCGTCCGTTTGCATCGTAAAATATCTCTACTCCGTTCTAGTTGTCTACTCGCCTCTACTCGCGGCCGTTCGGGCTCTCCGTTCGCTCCGTATCCAACAATTAACAAGGCTTTTACAAGTATTTCATGACTTATCTTCCCACCAACAGATTTATAAATAATGAAGTGTAACACACATTTGAAGCTAAATCTACTGAATATATCAAACACTGGAGTAAATTGCGGCCTAAAGTGTTAAATGATAGGAATATTTTATCATCATTTTGTATTCAACACTTTAAGGCCCCATCAGAGGTCGTTAAAACTCCAGTTTATGGAATTATTCAGTAGAATTCACTATTTTGTTCTTTATGAATTGTTTAATAAAGACAAATTAATGGTAGGTACAGGGAAAGAATGCTATGAGTTACATTCGGATGAAACTGAGATAAACAAGGTTTTATGTTGAAACTTGAATCGATCTTCCATACAGATCGATATTTCAATAGCGTTTCTCAAGACTTTGTGGCAATGTTTTCTAAAAACCGAGGGTATATTCGTAATGCTCATGAAAAATCACTGCAAGATTACACTTTAAACTCATATCTTTTTAAAAATGGACGCAGCAATCTTCCCCTCACCATTTGCTTCTGAAGTGGCACTATTTTGTACTTTAATAGTAATGCTAAATAATAATCATCTTTCCGCTGGTTCCAATTCAATGGGTCAGGGGGTGGGTGTTCCCACCAACACTAGGGCCGCAGGACTACTGGAGACCGGCTGGCCACGCCTGGCGTCTCCTCCTCATCTTCTTTTTCTTCCTCCACTTCCAATTGTTCCACAAACTGCCTCCACATTGTTCTGTCCTCCCACTGTCTCTCAGCCTCCAACTCACTCCAACTTCCTCCTCTCTCCAGCACATCATCCTTGATCAGTCCAATCCACCTGTCTCTTGGTCGCCCCACTCTCCGTGTTCCCACTGTAGCCGCTTCAAACACCCGCCTTGGCACTCTGTCGGTTCCCATCCTCTTCATGTGGCCAAACCACCGAAGCCTCTCTCTGCCCAGCTTGAACCCCAATCTTTCAACCCTCAGCTCTCTTCTTATCTTCATACTTCGAACCCTATCCATTCTTGTCACCCCATTCACGCTCCTCAAAAACTTCATCTCTGCTGCCTGAAGCTGATCCACTTCCTTTCCTCCAGCTGACCATGTCACTGCCCCGTATGTGAGAATTGGCAGGAAATACATTTTAAACATGATCATTTTACACACTTTTGGAAATTTCTCATGCCACAGCAACTTCCTCACTGCCTGATAGAAACCCTCTGCTTTCCTTCTTCTTTCCTGTACTTCTCTATCTACTTTTGCCTTGTTGGTGAGCAGGCTCCCCAGGTACTTAAATTCCTCTACTTCTTTCAGCCATCCATCCCTCATCTTGATTCTGGCATGTCCTTGTCTTATCTTTTTCCGTTCCATTGTCATTACTTCACTCTTCTCTTCGCTTATTCTCAAACCCATCTTCTCTGTCTCTTCACTCCACTTATCAATCTTTAACTGCACTTCCTCCCTAGTTCCTCCCCACACCACCACATCATCCGCATAAATCAACGTTTGAGTATCGATCCCCTCATCTGGCTCTACTTTCTTCAGTAACTCGTCCATTACTATGATGAACAGCATTGGTGATAGAACACTCCCTTGCCGAAGCCCTTCACTAATATTAAACCATTCCGATCTCCCCACTCCCGACTGCACACAACTCACACTGTTCCGGTACATACTTTTGATCCGCTCAACCAACTCCTTGCCTATTCCTCTCTTTACCAAACACTCCCACACTCTTTCCCTTGGCAACCTATCATATGCCTTCTCCAAGTCCAAGAAGGCCATATGCATTGCTTGACCCTTCTCCCACTGCTGCTCCATCATCTGACGCACGGTGAAAATTGCGTCAATTGTAGACCGCCCTCTCCTAAATCCATACTGCTCCTCTCTCAATCCCTCTTCCACATAATTCTTCAATCTACACTCCACTATTTTCTCAAACAACTTCGCACACTGGCATAGTAATGTCACTCCCCTATAATTACTGCATTTCTTGCGATCCCCTTTCTTGAAAAGAGGGACAATTACTCCTTTCTCCCAGTCTGTTGGAATTTTCTTCTGTTTCCATGCTGCTTTAATCACACGGTAAAGCCATCTTATACCCGCATCCCCCGCTGCTTTCACCATCTCTATCGTCACCTCATCAATGCCTGGTGCTCGGCCATTCTTCATCTCTTTGAGGGCTCTTGTTATTTCCACCTCAGTAAGCTCCTCCTCCATTCCAATTTCTTCCACTTCCTCTCCAAACTGCTGCTCTCCTTCACCCACTGGTACACCTTGTTTCTTTCCTACATTTAGGAGATTCTCAAAGTACTCTCCCCACAAACTATTTATTTCTTCCACGTTACATACTAGGTCCCCGTTGTTATCCTTCATACTCTTTAATTCCTCTCTTGTTCCCCTTTTGCCTTTGATCAATCCATAAAACATCTTCTTGTTTCCTTCAAAATCTGTCACTAGTTTTCCTGCTAAATCTTCCATCGACTTTTCCTTTTCCTCTACAACAATACTTCCGACATTTCTTCTACATATTCTATATCTTTGTTCATTCTCCACAGTTCTCTGTAGCTCATAATTCTGCCACGCTTGTCTTTTCTCTCTCACTGCTTCTTTGACTCTACTGTTCCACCATCTTGTTTCCTTCTCCTTCCTTTTACCCCCTGATCTTCCACACAACTTTTCAGCCTCCTTGACCAGAGCATTCCTGAAGTCCTCCCACTCCTCTTCTACATCTCGCAACTCCCCCACTGGCTCTCTGCTCCTTATCACTTGACAGAATTCATTCTTCACCGCCGGGTCCTGCAATTTCCACACTTTGATTCTTTTGTGTGAGACAGTTGCTACCGGCCTATGTACTTGCACCCTCAACGTACATGCCAGCAGGCGATGATCGCTGTCGAGTGATAATAAAAAATATAATAATTGTAAAAAAAATGTGACTTATTCACGGATAAATTTAAAATGAAGTAAGTGTGTTGGCAAACTAAAGAATGTCTTACACTTGCAGATACGTCCCTGTAAGTCTGAGCGACACGGAAAGCGCGAACGCCGCGTCTAGCGCTAGGTTCAACGTCTAGAAGTACGTAGTTCGTCGGAGGCATTCAGCAGACAGAGACAGACGACCGGTGCGTGAAGAAGAGAGAGAAGACACCACAGAACCTCCCTCGGCGGCCATGACACTTCGCAGTCGCTTCGTCGTTCATGTTTACGTCTTTATAGGAGTTACTTCATCAAATATCCTCTACCAATGCAATTGTTAATGAAGAGGCTTTGAATCGGTCTTCAGAACTGGTCAATGAAAATTATTTCATGGCTTGGAATGGTTTATTAGTTTTATTTCGTACTACAGACGTTTAGTGCCATATTTTTACTAATTTTCATGCACTACAAAATGGAAACAATAAACCATTGAAAACTTTAATCGAACAGTTCTAAAGACTCGTACAAAGCCTTATTTTATTAACAATTACATTGGTAAAAGATTTTGAAAGAAATCGATTAAGAAACTCTTCAAGGTCAAACTCACTGCCCAGCCGTTTTAAGAATAGGGAAGTCTCGTGATTTCGGAATAATAGTTGCTTTATGAAAGTTGAATGTTGCTGAACACAGATGTGGTATTGTTTTTGTTGCAGGACAAACAGTTTCAAGATAAGTTTCATAGATTTCATCTCATTTTAAAACAGGAAAATTGAAACGTCATAATTCTAGTTACATTCCGTTTCCTCGTAACAAAGCGTCCCGTGACATTTCAAATTCATTGTTTGAATGAAATTGTATATTTCTCGCGTGATATGTGCGTATTAGGTAGGTACGTTGATATTTACAAAATGACTGCGATAAAACATCACGAGACTTCCCTAATGTTTTAAAACATGCACCGAAGTTAACTTAATAGTGAGTTTGACCTTGAAGGGTTTTTCATCAAATCAATATCTTTTACCGATGCAATTGTTGATAAAATCAGGCTTTGTACGAGTCTTCAATGAAAGTTTCAATGGTTTATTTGTTTTATTATGTCCTACAGATGCTAAGTCTCATATTTTACAAATTTTCTGGCACTAAACATCTGTATGAATGGTCATCAAAAAATCTTCCAATTTGTGTCATTATTTAGATTGAACCGTATTTAGCCCGCCCTATTTCATGAACAATTGCATTTGTAACAGATATTGAGAGAAACCGAGTGTAAACTTCATTGACTTAGCGACCGAACGGAAGCGCCTGCGAGTGTGAAAGTAGCCGCCTCACAACACACATGCTGAGAACACCCCCATCATGCGTCAGCCGAGCTCCGGGCCGGGACTGACGTTGCCTGCGTAGATGGCGGCCCGGTAGCTGTACCTGTTGCCCGGGGCGCGCCGGTCCGGCACGGGAGGCGCGACCAGCTGGCGCGTGTCGTCCGCCAGGTCGTCCGAGTCCAGGCGCGACCGCAGCAGGTACGAGTACGTCTTGTAGCGCTTCAACTGTCAACATTACAAGCCTTGTTAGGAGTACGTCTTGTAGCGCTTCAGCTGTAGACATTACAAGCCTTGTTAGGAGTACGTCTTGTAGCGCTTCAGCTGTAGACATTACAAGCCTTGTTAGGAGTACGTCTTGTAGCGCTTTAACTGTCAACATTACAAGTACGTCATGTAGCGCTTCAGCTGTCAACATTACAAGCATCATTACGAGTACGTCATGTAGCGCTTTAACTGTCAACATTACAAGTACGTCATGTAGCGCTTCAGCTGTCAACATTACAAGCATCATTACGAGTACGTCATGTAGCGCTTCAGCTGTCAACATTACAAGTACGTCTTGTAGCGCTTCAACTGTCAACATTACGAGCATCGTTACGAGTACGTCTTGTAGCGCTTCAACTGTCAACATTACAAGCCTTGTTAGGAGTACGTCTTGTAGCGCTTCAGCTGTAGACATTACAAGCCTTGTTAGGAGTACGTCTTGTAGCGCTTCAGCTGTAGACATTACAAGCCTTGTTAGGAGTACGTCTTGTAGCGCTTTAACTGTCAACATTACAAGTACGTCATGTAGCGCTTCAACTGTCAACATTACGAGCATCGTTACGAGTACGTCTTGTAGCGCTTTAACTGTCAACATTACAAGTACGTCATGTAGCGCTTCAGCTGTCAACATTACAAGCATCATTACGAGTACGTCATGTAGCGCTTCAGCTGTCAACATTACAAGTACGTCTTGTAGCGCTTCAACTGTCAACATTACGAGCATCGTTACGAGTACGTCTTGTAGTGCTTCAACTGTCAACATTACAAGCCTTGTTAGGAGTACGTTTTGTAGCGCTTCAGCTGTAGACATTACAAGCCTTGTTAGGAGTACGTCTTGTAGCGCTTCAGCTGTAGACATTACAAGCCTTGTTAGGAGTACGTCTTGTAGCGCTTTAACTGTCAACATTACAAGTACGTCATGTAGCGCTTCAACTGTCAACATTACGAGCATCGTTACGAGTACGTCTTGTAGCGCTTTAACTGTCAACATTACAAGTACGTCATGTAGCGCTTCAGCTGTCAACATTACAAGCATCATTACGAGTACGTCATGTAGCGCTTCAGCTGTCAACATTACAAGTACGTCTTGTAGCGCTTAAACTGTCAACATTACGAGCATCGTTACGAGTACGTCTTGTAGCGCTTCAACTGTCAACATTACGAGCATCGTTACCAACAGCCTTTACTAGCTACAAATCAGTGCCTTGTTATTTGGATAAAGCTACACTATTTATATACAATCTTTTCTACTTCTCGACAGAATACAGATAATGTAGGTACTCAATTATTTAAAACACTTTACAACGACACAAAAAAAAACAAATCAACATTTTAAACATCCAAGTAAATAAATTGTGGATTTGAATTCACGTCTGAAAAACTGTTTATAGTTTGCATGGGAAATATCTCATAGTTTACAGTTTACACCATCTTGTTGGCACCATTCAGAGTAGCTATGATATTCTACTTCTGAAAGATACCGATAGATACTTTCTGATGCTTTAAGATACCTAAGATACATACCTACATTTATTTCCAAAGCTGTGTAAAAATAAAATAATAATAAAATAAAAAAGTTAAAGGTTTTAATGTATGACTGGGCATTTGAACTCTCCGAAGAAATCTTTAGAGGATAACTTGACAAAAATACATCGATTTACCTCCATTATAAGTTAAATTTTAAGCGCCAACGTGCATAAAAATGCCAGTCTTCAGGGAAAACTTCAATTCTTTGCATTGCTGATGAAAAACAAGAGAAGTTGATGCAAACTATGAACACTCGCCGTGTAGTGTAAGTGTAATACTGACCTCGTAGTGTAAGTGTAACATTGCTAATGACCTCGTAGTGTAAGTGTAACATTGCTACTGACCTCGTAGTGTAAGTGTAACATTGCTACTGACCTCGTAGTGTAAGTGTAACATTGCTACTGACCTCGTAGTGTAAGTGTAACATTGCTACTGACCTCGTAGTGTAAGTGTAACATTGCTACTGACCTCGTAGTGTAAGTGTAACATTGCTACTGACCTCGTAGTGTAAGTGTAACATTGCTAATGACCTCGTAGTGTAAGTGTAACATTGCTACTGACCTCGTAGTGTAAGTGTAACATTGCTACTGACCTCGTAGTGTAAGTGTAACATTGCTACTGACCTCGTAGTGTAAGTGTAACATTGCTACTGACCTCGTAGTGTAAGTGTAACATTGCTACTGACCTCGTAGTGTAAGTGTAACATTGCTACTGACCTCGTAGTGTAAGTGTAACATTGCTACTGACCTCGTAGTGTAAGTGTAACATTGCTACTGACCTCGTAGTGTAAGTGTAACATTGCTAATGACCTCGTAGTGTAAGTGTAACATTGCTACTGACCTCGTAGTGTAAGTGTAACATTGCTACTGACCTCGTAGTGTAAGTGTAACATTGCTAATGACCTCGTAGTGTAAGTGTAACATTGCTACTGACCTCGTAGTGTAAGTGTAACATTGCTACTGACCTCGTAGTGTAAGTGTAACATTGCTACTGACCTCGTAGTGTAAGTGTAACATTGCTACTGACCTCGTAGTGTAAGTGTAACATTGCTAATGACCTCGTAGTGTAAGTGTAACATTGCTACTGACCTCGTAGTGTAAGTGTAACATTGCTACTGACCTCGTAGTGTAAGTGTAACATTGCTACTGACCTCGTAGTGTAAGTGTAACATTGCTACTGACCTCGTAGTGTAAGTGTAACATTGCTACTGACCTCGTAGTGTAAGTGTAACATTGCTAATGACCTCGTAGTGTAAGTGTAACATTGCTACTGACCTCGTAGTGTAAGTGTAACATTGCTACTGACCTCGTAGTGTAAGTGTAACATTGCTACTGACCTCGTAGTGTAAGTGTAACATTGCTACTGACCTCGTAGTGTAAGTGTAACATTGCTACTGACCTCGTAGTGTAAGTGTAACATTGCTACTGACCTCGTAGTGTAAGTGTAACATTGCTACTGACCTCGTAGTGTAAGTGTAACATTGCTACTGACCTCGTAGTGTAAGTGTAACATTGCTACTGACCTCGTAGTGTAAGTGTAACATTGCTACTGACCTCGTAGTGTAAGTGTAACATTACTACTGACCTCGTAGTGTAAGTGTAACATTGCTAATGACCTCGTAGTGTAAGTGTAACATTGCTACTGACCTCGTAGTGTAAGTGTAACATTGCTACTGACCTCGTAGTGTAAGTGTAACATTGCTACTGACCTCGTAGTGTAAGTGTAACATTGCTACTGACCTCGTAGTGTAAGTGTAACATTGCTACTGACCTCGTAGTGTAAGTGTAACATTGCTACTGACCTCGTAGTGTAAGTGTAACATTGCTACTGACCTCGTAGTGTAAGTGTAACATTGCTAATGACCTCGTAGTGTAAGTGTAACATTGCTACTGACCTCGTAGTGTAAGTGTAACATTGCTACTGACCTCGTAGTGTAAGTGTAACATTGCTACTGACCTCGTAGTGTAAGTGTAACATTGCTACTGACCTCGTAGTGTAAGTGTAACATTGCTACTGACCTCGTAGTGTAAGTGTAACATTGCTAATGACCTCGTAGTGTAAGTGTAACATTGCTACTGACCTCGTAGTGTAAGTGTAACATTGCTACTGACCTCGTAGTGTAAGTGTAACATTGCTACTGACCTCGTAGTGTAAGTGTAACATTGCTACTGACCTCGTAGTGTAAGTGTAACATTGCTACTGACCTCGTAGTGTAAGTAGGCCTCCTTCTCTCGGTAGTTCTGGACAGTGAGCGTCTTCGCCCCGCGCTCCGGAGGTCTTCTTCTGTGCTCTTCCAGGTCTCCTTCTAGCCGCTGAACTCTGCCCTCGTGGTCTCTCAGCTGGTCTCTCTGAAACAAAACAATTATATAAGTACAACGAGCATCAGAAAGTACTGACCTTGATTCTATCAATATCTGTCGCCAATGTAATTGTTATGAAATAAAGTTTCGTATGAGTCGTCAAAGTTATTACCTACATAGTTTCCAATGGTTTAACAGTTTCTTTGTGCAATACTTTCAGTAAGTTTCAGGCACTGAACGCCTAAAGGAAGAAATAAACTAATAAACCATTCCAAACTACGAAATAACAACAGTTCTGAAGACCGTTACGAAACATAACATTGACGAAAGATATTTATAAATATGATTAAAACCCTTCAAGGTTCCCTGAAGCTACATATTGAAAAATCATCTCGATAGAAACGAAGCTTCATCATTTCTCTTCCGAGTTGCAACAGTTCTTACATTTCTTGATTTGTCTTCGCACTAAACAAACTTTAAAAATGCGAGGAATTAAATAACGCCACACTCTTACATTACAAACTGTCACATTACAACCTCAACAAGTTAAGTGCCGAGTAGTGAACGTGGCTTCGAAGAGTTTTTAATCGATTTTTATCAATATATCTTTTACCAATGTAATTGTTAACAAAATAGGGCTTTGTACGAGTCTTCAGAACAGTTCAATGAAAATAATTTCATAGTTTGGAATAAGTTATTAGTTTTATTTTGTCCAACAGATGTTTAGTGCATTAATTTTACTAATTTTCGGGCACTAAACGTCTGTAGGACAAAGCAAATCTATACAAGCTACGGAATTATTTTCATTGAACTGTTCTAAATACTCGTACAAAGCCTTAATTTTGTTAACAATTACATTGGTAAAAGATATTGATAAAAATAGATTAAAAAACTCTTCAAGGTCAAACTCACTACTCGGCCGTCTTAAGGTTGCATGAGGGGATGAGATTTTAAAACCCAAAAGTGACTGAAATTTGGACTTTCACAAATATTTGTTGTTGAACCTGAAGACTCACGGCAATATAAAATAGCTTAGTCACACCGGGCATTATCTGGCTATTTTATGATATTTAAATGAGTTCTACCAATTTGCCCTAATTAGAATGCAGGTTGTACGAGTGAGTACACTTTAATGAAAACTTCATTCGGGCCACCTGCATAAGAAAACGGCTGAATATAAAAAATCGGTATTTTTTGTGCACATCCGGAATCATTACAATTTGTCAGTCTGCTATTTTATAATGTAATGTCATTAATATTTAATTAGGAAAAAATTAAGTACTGAAATAAAATTAATTGTGATTATGTTAGTGAGGCCTCAAATATTCAGTACTCCCACCCCTAACTCAAGAGTTTCATTGTTTACAGCACGTTCCATAGTCATAAATTTCCCAGACCCTCATAAAATAAAACCTTTTTCATACAACCATTTTGGTTATTGAATAGAAATTGACCCTCGCAATATTGAACACTTTAAGTGCCAAGACAACAATGTCAGGTAGATTGGCGGAAGGATTCGAACCCCCTTAAAGACGATTTGTCAGGTAAAATTGTGTGCAAAAGTGCTCAACTTTTAAAACTACATTAGTGCAAACCAAAACTACAACAAACTCCCTTGTTAACAAGAGTCAAGTGTGAAAGAATAAGACAGTGAAGCGGGCCGCACCAGGTTGAGCTTGGTGTGGCTGCAGGGCAGAAGCGGAGGCTGGAAGCGGCGCTGGCTGCCCACTCCGCCAGCAAGCGGCTGAGCGGAATAACTCGCGCAGACGAAGTTGATCGTGTCGATCCACGACTGAAGCTCCTTCGAATCACTGAAGCAAAACAACACTCAATCATCTTGAACATTACTCAATCATACTTTACAACTTCTGTGCAAACACTAAGATAGAAACTAATGCGTTTTAAATAAAATATCTTCCGAATCAAAAGTTGAAAATTTTCAGAGGAGTTAAATTCTATGAAGAAGAAAACATTCTCTTGACTTTTAGTTGCACAACGATCAGTACAGTTTTAGACTTTTAGATTTAACATTTTTAAAGTGAAATAAATGGTTGATAATCTAGACTCTGTTCTCAAATGTTTTGCAACGAATTTGGAGTCCTGAAAACTCATTAGAGTAAAAAATGTTGTATTATTTAATTCGAAATGGAGCATATCCCTGTTTATTCTTTACTGTTAAAAAGATTTTTGACAATACAGGTTACTGCTGGCTGAGGTTCAAGTGGTCTTGAAATAAATGGTCTTGGAACAACTGGTCTTGGGACAACTGGTCTTGGAACAACTGGTCTTGGGACAACTGGTCTTGGAACGACTGGTCTTAGGTTTTCTTGCACAGTGCTGTACAAGAAACATTTAATTAATTTTATTAACAGAATTAAAAATAAAATAGTCTCAATTTAATTAATCTAGGTGATAATCTAGCTGAGCAGCCCTTTTCCTGTCTTGTAATAACTGGTCTTAGAAAACTGGTCTTGGAACGACTGGTCTTGGATCAACTGGTCTTAGAACGACTGGTCTTGAAATAACTGGACTTGGATCAACTGGTCTTAGAATAACTGGTCTTGGGTCAACTGGTCTTGAATCAACTGGACTTGGAACGACTGGTCTTGGAACAACTGGTCTTGGGACAACTGGTCTTGGGACAACTGGTCTTAGAACGACTGGTCTTGGAACGACTGGTCTTAGAATAACTGGTCTTGGATCAGCCTAGAGAGAATAGAAACACGTTGCCGAGCCAGAGAATAGGAAGGTCGCACATTGTTCGCACATGCTACCTGCTTTTGGGAGGTCTTCAAAGGCCCCATTACATTAACCAAAGTATAAAATTGGCGCCAAAATAAAACCATGGTGTTACAATGATGATTTACAAGACTATCCAGAATAGGAATAATTACGAGATTATAGAGTTGGATTATATTTGTTAACTTATATAATTTTTGGAAATAAGTTGTGATTACACTCATAAAATTTCATAAAATTTTATTTCAAGGAAAATTATGTAATTAGGTTATATTGTTCTACTACTTGAGGACTTTCCCATTTTTTATCCCAAAAACTTCTGAAGAAAATTATATAAACTACATTATTTTTACGGTATTCCTGAAGCTTCCAACTTTTTTGACATTATGTGTAGAAATCAAATCTGCTAAATAGCCGCCATTTTCTTGTTCACAAAAACGTTTTTTTGAAAATTTTCACTACAGTTTGTTTTTCTGAGCAAATTACGAGTACATCATTTGATGTAATATTTACCCCGAAAAAACACTCCGTGATAAAAAGGCAGCCAAGCTTTAATTAAAAAAAAATTAACACCGAAAAGGAGTGATGAAAAAAGGAGCCAAAGTCAATGACATTTCCAAATATTTCATCGTATCTTTGAAATAAAAGTAAAAATACCGAGAAATACTTGACAAAAGGACTTATAGCTCATCGTTTTTTTAAAGAAATTTTTCTATCCTAAAATCGGAAAGAAATGTACAAGTACATTTTCATCTTTCTTTTAGAGCCAGTATCTATGCATCAAGCTACTTTTGGTAATGGCTATTTTATAATTTTGTCAATGGCGATAGAAGAAAGATTTCATGTTTGAATGTAATAAAAGGATGGACGAATGAAATAACAAGGAAGATGGGCTCATATATTCGAATAATGATGATTGCGTAGTTCCCTCAGTCAAAGAGCCAATGCTGGGAAGGTGTACTAAAAAAGCCAGGACCACCTCCTTCCTTTCAGCTGTCCATTATTCCCCTGTATTTTAATCATCTCTAATAGTCACCTATCGTCTTTATGAGCCTAGTTGCTGAGAAGTGCGACGTTAAAACAATTAGGTGTATTATATGAGCGACAAACTGTCTTTTGACTCTTTTGTCTCTGCGATCTCTCTTTTTTTGGTTCTTGATGCGATCGTTACAAATCACATCTTTTGGCTAAAATATTGCAGTATATTTTTTTGAAGATAATTGCCCAATTGGTTGACAAGTCAGCATCATCAAGACCAACTTTGTCAAATATTATTTTAAAAATTATAGCTGCAGTGTGCAGTCCAATGTTTATATCATTCTCAAGTGTTGCTGAAGCTTGGAGGGTATAATATGCAAATACTACCCAACCCAATTGGTATTGCATGGAATTTTTTATTCTATACATCGATATTTGAGGATACTGATTGCTGAACTATGCATTGGGAAACGCTGCAAAGAATTATTTTGATCAAGATGTTGCGCACATATTCTATTATTGACAGTATTCAGTATTCAGTATTTTTATTTAGTAATAAATACATTTGTGTTTACAGTGATTTCTTATACCCCAGTAAGAAGGAACTTCTTGTGTCGGGGTAACGAAGAAAACGTTACGTAACGAAGACCGGGGCAACAGAACGATAACATGACAATATTTGAAAATTATTGCATAAACTTGGCATTGGATAAACGTCAAGAGCCAAATGCTGGGAAGGTTTCACAAAAGGGTCACGATCACCTCCTTCCCTCCAGCTGTTCATTCTTCCCCTGTATTCAATTTATAGTCACCCGTCTTTATGAACCTAGTTGCTGAAAAGTGCGACTTTAAAACAATATTCTATTATATATAAGCGACTACTGTCTTTTGACTCTTTTGTCTCTGCGATCACTCTTTTTCCTGTCTTGATGCGATCGATACGAATCACACCTTTTGGCTAAAATATTCAAATTTATTTTTTTAAGATTTTTGATCGAGATGTCGATTGATAGAACGATAACTTGACAAATATTTGAAAATTATTGCATAAATAATTTTGCATAAACTTTATTCTAATATAGTTATGTACCTATATAGTTTCTACACATGGTAGAAGAATATATTCCTGTTTACGGAGTGATCTTTACATTATGGTTATTGGTTTCTACACCAATCTTCTAACATTTTGTCTTTACTCTTTCCAGTGTTTGAATCATGGCGGGGTCAGGAATCTAGGTAGCAACAAACACAGAATAATTCGAAAGGGGAAATGCGATGTATTCTTGTAATTCTGCACCCAGATCCTTGAGTTGGGTCACGTTAGCTTACTATTGAATCAGAATCACTTTACTCGAATATCAAATTAATTCATGAATACATTCATAGACTCCTGTTAAAGGATAAAAAAACTAAATGTACACAATTTTTGTCGGAGTGTAAGGTCGAAATTGGCATAGAAATTGAATAGAAACTGGCCCTTAGTGACACAAAATGTTTTTAACCGGGCCGTTCGAATGCAGTCTAAAATACGTATTATATAATGTCATGAGACCTTAAAAGTGTTGGCAACTTAAGGATTGAAACACTCGATTCCAAAGTCCATCAACTATGTCTACACGTATTTTACACGTCGTGTCCGATATCAATCATTAGAAATCGTTTTATACGCTTACGAAGCGTGTGCGTACTTTTGCGCGATCCTTCCAATGATCAATCACTAAATCGGCTATAAATCGACTCTGACATACACCTAGACATCGTACTCTTTTCATTCGCTCTGCCAAAGTTCCCCCTACACGAATCACTGCCCCGTTTGATCATTTCGTCATTAGTATGACTTGGAATAATTCAGATTTTATGGAATTATCATTCTATCAACAGAGTAGCCTTGACTTTATAGTAAAGATGAACTTGGGTCTTTAACGATAATTCCCGTTAATCAAAGCATTTCAGATAAAAGAGGTACAACAAAACACATTTTTTTTGCAGGAAAGTGCATCAGTAAGAAAATATCTACCTAAATCTCTTCCAGACAAACTTAAAAGCCAACTTTGAATTTTTACGTCGGATAAGGGTCATTTTACCACTGAAAATCATGTGAATGTCGCCCTTAGACCTGTGCAACGCGGGAAGACTGTAGTCATGTGTAAATTCTGTCTGACGAGATAAAAACTATAGGACTCGGCTATGTGTATAACGCGTTGATAAGCAAGCCAGCAAGCCAGCAAGAGTGGATCATATTTCAATTCAATGGATGTATGTTTCTGTGCGTTTTGTACGGAATTCCTGTTGGAGAATTTGCAAGTAGGCTACCCATGCTCGCTCATCAACGCGTTACACTGAGCGTTTTCCTAGTTAAATATTTTTTTTAGGTTTGTATTATTCTTGTTAAGATTTGAAACATCATTTTCTTATAATTTTTATGTTGTGCATAAATTGAATGTATGCGACAAAACAGAATTTCGTTTGTGGTCATTATCTCGAAAAAAACTCCATTGGACAAGTTGCGATTAGAAATGTTGCTCCTCATATTATGTCCTTGATGTAAATTTTACGAAATTTTATGAAAATTTAATCACAATACCAAATTGAGTATATAGATTTTGTAGTTGTATTTGAAAGGCAATCGGTATTTTCTTATTTCCAAAAATTATAAAAGATAACAAATAATCCAGCTCTTTTATCTCGTAACTATTCCTATTCAGGAGTCTTGTAAATCATCATTTGTAACACCATGGTTTTATTTTTGCGCCATTTTTATACTTTGGTTAGTGTAATGTGGCATTTGAAGACCTCCCAAAAGCAGGTAGCATGTGCGAACAATGTGCGACCCCTGCCCATTCTCTGGCTCGGCAGCGTGTTTCTATTCTCTATCTCTAGGCTGATGTTAGAAGACAGGAAGAATGCTGCTAAATAAGACCAATTAAAATACAACATTATTTTATTTTTAATTAATGTCAATAAAGTTAATTAAATGCATCTTGTACAGAACGGTGCAAAAAGAGTTAAGACCAGTCGTTCTAAGACCAGTCGTTCCAAGACCAGTCGTTCTAAGACCAGTTGGTCCAAGTCCAGTTATTTCAAGACCAGTCGTTCTAATACCAGTCGTTCCAAGACAAGTCGTTCTAAGACCAGTTGATCCAAGTCCAGTTATTTCAAGACCAGTCGTTCTAAGACCAGTTGATCCAAGACCAGTTGTTCCAAGACCAGTTTTCTAAGACCAGTTATTACAATACAGGAAAAGGGCTGCTCAGCTAGATTATCGGCTATATTAATTAAATTGAGGATATTTTATTTTTAATTCTGTCAATAAAATTATTTAAATGTTTCTTGTACAGCACTGTGCAAGAAAACCTAAGACCAGTCGTTCCAAGACCAGTTGTCCCAAGACCAGTTGTTCCAAGACCAGTTGTCCCAAGACCAGTTGTTTCAAGACCAGTTATTTCAAGACCACTTGAACTGCTCCCGTTACTGCTGTTGATATTTTGTTTTGTTTTTTTATCTATTTGCTTTTATGTTGATTGTTGACGATACTCAATACTTTTACTATGTGATAAAATGTCCATGAGATAATGTTTAAATACAAATACAAAGTTAAATAATGAAAAGATTTTGCTCCTCTAAATCTTCTCATCTTGCAGTTGGTATTATTTCACATCGACCAACCCGAGGTCAAAAGGAAAAGCCATATTTCAGAAATACCTACAAATTTCTGAAAACACACGTGCAATTGATTTCCGCTACCTTGTCTGGAAGAGGTACTCCGCTTGCTGAGCGGTCTGCAAGCGGAAGACGTACTGCTTCTTGGTGTAGTCCGCTGCCTTGGTGGCGAGTCCGTGATGCACTCGGACCGTGTTGTGGACGTTGTCGTTGATGCCGGTGGCGCGGAAGCCGTGCTCGTCTTTGTGCAGGTACAGGACCATGTCACGCAGCGTGCAGTAGAACATGCGCCACCCGCGCTTCCCGAACACAGCTGCGCGGAAAACACAATGTCATTACATTCAGAAGCCGTGCTCGTCTTTGTGCAGGTACAGGACCATGTCGCGCAGCGTGCAGTAGAACATGCGCCACCCGCGCTTCCCGAACACAGCTGGGTACACAAACGTGAGTCAAAAGAACATTCTTCACAAACACAGCTCGAATAACTAACTAGAGACTAAACTTTTTTTAAATAAATGCAAGAAAAAGCTTTACCTACTGTTTTTTAAATAACATACCCAAATAAAAGGCTCAAGTTTTCAAAGAATCTTAATAAAAAGGCTCCGTTTTTTCTAAAGAATCAAAGGATTTATTATTTATTAAAAATCACACACTATTGTTTGATGTGTGAAAGTTTCAAAAACATTACTTCAGTAGGAAAGAAGTTACAGCTGTTCAAATTTGGTTGTCGAAAAATACGAAGAAAAATACTAAAAATACGGAGCTCCAAATAGACTGAAAAATAGGTCGAAAAACTGTAACTTTTTTCCTACAGAAGTAATTTTTTTGAAACTTTCACACATCAAACCTTGGTATGTTGGTCATAACATGTCAAAATTTCAGCCGAATTTACGTAGAATTTCATCACAGCGGTGTCTGGACATTTTTCTTTTAGCCACCCGGTGCGGTAAAAACTATGTGTTTGCACTCACTCTTCTTCCCGTTGTTGTCTACGCAGCACTTGCGCATGACGTAGCCCTTCTTGTACTCGATGGCCGACGCTGCGTTGGGGACGTCGAGGAAGGGGTTCGAGCCGAGGTTCTGTTGGTTCGTGCCGTCCACTTTGTTCAGCTGCGAAGTGCATTCGTCGCCAGCGTCGTCCCTGAAGACAAACATCCATCAGACAAGCAAACACATTTCTGTCACCTCTTGGTATTGTGTGTGTGCTTTTGACAATTTCATGTGGGAAAACAGAAAATAAAATTAAAATAATTACAAAGGTACAAAAATATTATACAGTAGGTACACTCGGCCAAATATAAATTGAACGTTGACCAAAAATTTGAATGACTGCTGGTCATGTCCCATAACCAATCAAAGCTTGTTATTATCATTGAAATGTGAGGTCACCTACTAGAGTGAGACAATGAGATCGCTTAGACTGACTTCTGATGGTGCGATCTTACATTTATCAGCCTATCAGATTTATTGAACGTTCATTTTTGTTTAGCCAAGTGTACATGTAATTTATTTTTAAAACTTGACTCTATTTTGCTACAGAACAAACCACACTTGACAGTGTGGTGAAAATAAATAAAATAAATAATACAGACTAGTGCTAAAATGCGCCTTTTATTCGAACCCAGAAACTGCAATTCCCAGCTATGTTTTTATACTTTTCAATGCAAATAACAGACAATTCTTTTTAAGTTAAACAGGCTGTACCCTAATAGCTTTTCAATGTAGAGTTTATAACTAGGTTTTAGCAAAAAAACAAACTAATATTCTACTTATGCAGATTTTTTATTATACTTTTCAATGCAAATAACAGGTATTCTTTCACCTACTATTCGCGTTTTCGGCCTGACCAGATGGCAGCACTTTCCAGGCCGCTATAACCACCATGACACTGCGCAGTAACCCGCTTTGGTTTGTTTACGTTGTTTGGTGTCATGGCGTCATGGCGGTATCGAAATGTCAGTGAAGGTGTAATAACTTGTGAGTTGTGTTGTTTACGTCATTACTTTGTTATTACTTCATTTCATCATTTCCACCAGATTCCTTACCATAATTGTGGTTCATTTCCGAAGATAATAAATACTGCCTTTCTGATCAAAATGACATTGATAAGATCAATAACAAAAGGCAGACGATACGAAAACGATGCCAATATAGCACTTATACTTTCTCACACTAGAGTGTGCCCCCTTTGCTCGAAAACGCGAATAGGTACACAGAGTTTAAATTTGTTTGATAATTTACATTTTCAAATGTGTTTTCAATACCAACATAGAATTCTAGATGTCATTTATGTTGTTTTCTTGTCTCACAACTATAAATCAGTAACCTTGGACATTTTAAAACAGTCGTATATTGTTGACATTGTTGTACTCACAGCGCCCACTCCAGTGGATAGCTCTTGATGGCCTGATAAAGCAGCTTGAGAACGTCGCGAGGGAAATTCTCTCCGTCGTTGAGCTCCGACAGATTCTCAACGAACTCCGAGCACGTCATCTTCCTGCCGATGTTCTGGCCGTGGAGGTCGGTGTTGAGAAGCATGATGGCACAAGTCAGCGTGTGTACAGCGTCTAGAACATTATACACACATTGTTACTTATGGCTGAATTACACGATTCAAGACTTGGATCGTCCAAATGAAAACATTGAAGCATTCCAAGTCTTGAATTCAAGACATCTCTGCAGCCTTTTCAATTAGAACATGTCCTATTTTCCTTCAAGTCTTGAAATACTTCAACCAATTGTTAAATTCACCGGAACTTCAATACACTTCAATATAATTTTTATACACAATAAACATTAAATCGTCTAAATTATCTTTCAAGTTTCCTTGAAATCAAGGGTTGAATTCAACCCCTTCAAGGAAACATGAACCGTGTAATTCAGGCTTTAGATTCTAGAATATTTCAAGTAACAGCTTCTGAAACATAGCGAAACAGAGTTAAACTCAATACATTGCCACAGCGAGCTTGAAACTTGCGGCTCGAATCTCTGTTTTTTGCCTGCGTGTGTTTTGCGCAGCAAAGCGAAGCGAGCTTACTCGCTTTACTCACTTTTAAAGAATGAAAGAAAAAGCTTTGCTTCCTTAAAGAATCAAAAGAAAAGTTTTAATTTCTCTGTTTTTCAAGGTCTTCATTCAAATGCCCGAACTTTTTACTGATTACTTAAACATTTCTGCGAATTGCACACATTATATTTGCATAATGTGTTCTATAATATGTGAAAGTTTGAGCTCTCTATCTGCTCTAGTTCTGTCATAACGACCTCTCAAACAGATGGGTATTTAGTACCTTGTGAGTTGAACGTGTGTGGATTGCAGTCGAGGTAGGAATCTCTTGAGAAGTTATAATTTAACAGATCGAACAGATCAAACAGAAAAACCTTTGCTTTCTTAAAAAATCAAAAGAAAAGTTTTTTTTTTAAATCTAAGAAAAAACTAGGAAATGCTTTCTTTAAGAATCAGAAAACCAGAGATAAGTCTAACAGATCGAACAGATTGAACAAAAAACCTTTGCTTTCTTCAAGAATCAAAGATTTATATTTTTTTAAATCTAAGAAAAAACTAGGTAGGTAATACTTTCTTCAAGAATCAGAGAATAATATTTTTAATTTTAAACAACCAAAGAAAAAGCTTTGATTTTGTAAAGAATCAAAGATTCTAAAAGATTCTTCAGCTAATGATGTAAAACGCAAGAGATTCCTCTCTGCATGGGGTCGTATCTACCTTGTGAGTTGAACGTGTGTGGATTGCAGTCGAGGTATCTCTTGGAGAAGTGAACCAACACGCGCTCTCTCTCCTGCGTCTCCCCCGCCAGCGCGAACTGCGCCAGGAACTTGCGCAGCGCAGCGTCCAGCGTGTCGGTTTCGAAGTGGAAGTAGCGGAGATATTCGTCCGCCACCGCCCGGCTGAACTCGTTGCTGCGAACACGATTACACCAATCAGATCGGATCTCTTAAGACATGATTAGATAAAAGACAAACTTTGAGTTATCCCTTGGTACATTTTTTATTTTTTGTTTCGATAATAAGTAATAATCAATTGATTTATGGTGAAAAATAATTTATTTTCTTGTCTCGGGTGCCGTATGAAATATAATTTAAAAAATGTGCCAAGGGATAACCCTAAGTTTGTCTTTTATCTAATCATGATTAAAATTTCAAATCAATTGGTTCACGGGTTTCGCCTCCAATCGTATCAGAAATTTCATAGTTTGCGCGGTTTTGTTGAATAACTGGTGCCTAATTAAGCAAGAATGAAAAAGGCTACTAATATACAATCAGACTGATCATGTAAACATCCTATCAAAGTTACACCCACTTATGAAACAATTTTTCTATCTCCATTTGCTAAAACGGCCGAGCGTTTGCAAAGAGGAAAATGTTGGGATCTGTAAAATGTCTGCTGAACGTACTTCTTGCTGAGATGTCTGGAGACGTCCGACTTCTTGAACCCGTCCAACGCGAAGAGTCTCTTAGCGAGGCGAACCGCCGACGGAATGTCCACGGCCTTGGGATGGAACTGGAAGCTGTGCAGACTGTCCAAGTCCGATTCCTCTTCCGACATCGGAGGAGACACCGGACTCTTGGCGGCCTGCTCGCTCAGCTCGTGGCACAGCAACTAGCACACAACATGGAAGTTACAGCAACTGACACACAACATGGCTGTTACACTCGGAGGTAAACATTGGGACAACTTTTCAAACATTCATGTGAAAACTAATTAATGTAGCTAATTTTTTATTCGACTTTAACACCGACTTTAACAACATTATTTGTGCCTAGACTCATGGAAAATCTGAAATTTCTCTTATTTTTTCAGATATTCCATGATGTCACACTTCCAAGACTCAAATTTACATTTTTATTTATTTTTGAAACCGAAAAATATGATTTAAGTTTAACCTATTGAAGTTGGCTGAATAATCAGGTAGTAGGTAAGTGATGTTTAAAGAATAGTTTGGAAAATCAAAATTCATTTGGTCAGAAATCCAAATAATACCTATGGTATTAATTTTCTTTTTAAAGGGGGGAGGGGGAGGGTCTGAAATTTGTGACGCAATTACGGAGGGGGGTAGTTGACTTTGTGACAAGTTGTGACATTTGGGTGAGGGGATTTGAAGAAGGCATATAAAACTGTGACGTAATTAATGAACGCGCCCCCCTCCCCCTAAGGTCAGGTAAAAAATTAGCTACACTTTTAGTTTTCGCGTCTTGTTTCATAATTTTCATGGTTCAAAAGTTATACCAATATATAGGATTTATTATATCCAATGTTTAACTTTTAGTACAGGTAACTGAACATCAGAAATAACTTCAACCGCAGACATAAACCTCGTCAAAGTTACAATATGTCACAACAATTCCACTTAACTTCTTCACATGAAATTAATTGTATTTTAAATTTACTCAAGATGTTTTGGAATCATTCTAAGATACATTTCAATTTACAGGCTCAGAGAAACTAAATGAAATATTGTAAATTCACCTACGAATGATTGGTTCAAATGCATTTTCCAGAAGCACTCATTTTCTTTGGACAAAAACACATTTGCACAAACAGAAACTACGGACTAGAGAACTAATTACAACAACCAACACAAACATGCAATCCAAGCCCAACGTACAGTACCTTACAAACCCTAAGTACGCCATTACAAACCCTACGTACAGTATTACAAACAATTAAGTCAGTTTTGTTTATTGGACAGAGTAACATTGCTCTCAAAATTGCACAGAATATTATCTATAAGATATCAGTGACAAGTTATTTCATACAAAATTATATGTTTCACTTTTACGTGAGGAAAATACTGGAATACAAAATAATAAAGTAACAAAACACAAGGACAATTATTTTATTTATATATGCAAGGTGCTGATCGTTGAACCTGGATTGCATCTGGGGGTATTCTGTAAGCCATTTCCGATGGAAAGAATCGGAATCTGATTTTCATAATTTCTTCCGAGATAAGATTATAGCTGTTTCCCTTCCATCAGGAAAGAGTAAGAGAAACTCTTATAACCTAGAACCTAGAACCTGTTACCTAGAAGAGGCCTGCCACCTAGAAGGGGCCTATTACCTGGTATCCCTGACACTCGGGGGTCTTGTCCCCTGGCCCCTGGACTTGAATGACGATGCGATGTTTCTCCTGACGATCGCTGACGAGCAGCGTGGAATCGCTGTCGCTCGGGTCCGAGACTTCCATGAGATCGCGGCTCGAGAGGATATCCAGCGTCTCCTCCTCGTTGAAGTCCGGACTTGAGATGTTGGAGATGGCTTCTGATTGGCTGAGCTCGGGCGGGGGCGGCGACTGCGGAACCATTATAACTCACTACTTGCCGGGGATCGTGCTCGGTAGGGGTGTGCGAATATTCGAAAATATTTCAATCAAATATTCGATTTGGTATTCGGAAAAAGTTCGAATACTTCGAAAATATTTCGGGTTGAATATTCGATTTGGCATTTGAAAAGAAAGTATTCGAAATTTAGAATACTTCTAAAATATTAAGGTCGAATATTCGATTTGGTATTGAAAAAGAAAGTATTCCAAATTTCGAATACTTCTAAAATATTTGAGTAGAATATTTGATTTGGTATTCGAAAAGAAAGTATTCGAAAATTCGAATATTCGACAATTTTCGAATATTTCATGTCTTTTTATTAAAAATTATCCCACCATTTCTCATATGGGGGTGTTTTTCAATGCTGCCAACTGCTGCTAGTCTAAACTCCAACCGAAACTAGTCATGGCCGCCGTTTTGATTTTGAGGGAATATTATTTGTAGGTTATTGTTCCTCAAAGTTGAGCTTCCTCATACTCCTTTTCTTTCTTGAAAATGAAAAAGAGTTTGGTGGATAATTATGTTCTTTTATTTGATAGTAGTACCTAAATCTTTGAATTTAGGTTCCAAATATTCGATATTCAAAATATTTTTGTCAACTATTCGATATTTGTATTTGAAGTAAAAAATAACTATGTATTCGCACACCCCTACACAAAAGCATAACTATTCAATTTATTTTTCATTTGGTTTGTTTTATTTCGAATTGTGTATTAAATATGCTAAGCTTCCCATTTTACTTGTCTTGAAAAATAAGCCTGACTTTGGAAAAATCTTAATTTTAAATTACCTACTTAAAAGTTCTTTAGTCTGGAAATATGTCCCATTTGAGCAACGATTTATTCACTTTTTCATTGTTTACTCTGTTACAGGCTACGGAATAGGTAAGTGGATGACAACCTCAAAATACCTTCGATAAATAACATTTAACATATCGAAAACCTTTCAATTAAATATTTATTTCTTATGTTTCAAATTATTGTTCATATCTAAAAGGAACAAAAAGTGAATACCTAATCAAATCAGTAAAGGCATATTATGAAATAATTAATATTTATTAGGGCTGTGCGGGTACCCGAAATTTCGGGTTCGGACGGGTAGTTGAAACCCGACTCGAAAACAAAATATAAAACTCGAAAAAAGGGTTTTTTCGGGTAGTTTGAAATTGCCGCCAAAAGTCTCCAGAACGTAGTTGCGCTTTTTCCCGCTAGGTTGCACTAGTCCGCGGTTGCGCTAAGCGCCTGCGCCGTGAAGTCGGTCGTCCGCCATTTTGGAATTGACGAGATGAAAACACTGATGGATGAAAATATGTGCGTCGTCCAATTTACAGTTTGTTGTTGAGTTTCTAAATTATGTAAAAGTGCCAAGTGCAATGAATATTTTTGTTATGGATAGTGATGAGCAGGGCGAGTTAGTTGACAATGATTTTTTGCGACGTAACGTACCTAATAGTCCAAGACCAGGTACAAGCAACGGACGGTGCCAATCGGTTTGTTGTGGATAGGGATGAGGAAGGCGAGGTATTTGACAATGATTTGTTGCGACGTAATAGTCCAAGACCAGGTACAAATGGTACAAGCAACGGTACCAACAACAGTAGGAAGGCTTCTTCATCATTTGTTCATGGTAAATCAAACTAAATACTACCCTAGAGAGTTAACAATGATTTTTTTAAATAAAAAAATACCCGAAATTACCCGATCGATACCCGACGTATTTTTACTACCCGACTCGAACCCGACCCGACCTCCAAAAATGCTACCCGCACAGCTCTAATATTTATTAACAAAATATTTGAAAATATAACAAATTATTGTCCTGAATTGCACATTACTAGGTATTTCCATCAACTCCTAACATTTCGGTTTCGAGTGCAATACGAATGAATGTGTTGAAGGATAAAGTAAAGGCTCATGCTTTTAGTTGTTTGTAATACAGTAAGTAGGAAATCTACTGGGTCATTCCATCACAAACACACTGTTAAGAAGCAATGGCTCAACTGACATTTATCAGGCAATTGTATCACGTAAAACAGACAAATGTTCAACCAAACAGCCACATTGGCTGAAGTGATCAAACCATTTGGATTGACATCGTGTTTTTCACATTTACTACCATAATTTACCTGAATAACTGTGATAAAAGTCAGTTGAAATGTCATATTGAGAGCTAAGAACTAATACCTCGAAACTACCAAATAACAAATGAGCAGAGAGAAACTAACTATTGAACTAATTCTGCTAGCCAGAAGTATAAAATGTACTTTGGTAACTTCTTTGTGTTCAAATAATATTGGTCAGTCACTCAAGTTGTATAATTTGATTGATTGAGGGGTTTCATTGAATGATTTGGAAATGCAAATTCTGGATTTAATTTTAAATCTACAACACAAAAACAAACCCTCCAGATAAATCCAAGAATATACAATTCCAAATCTAACAGAACACTCGAGGACTCAAGATATAGCTCTGTGATTGGCTTAAATTAGGTAAATAGATTGAAAATTGTAACTTATTCCCAAGAAAAAAAATATAATATGAAAAATATTAGAGATGAAACTAAAGAAAATATACCACCACTAAATAAAGTTTCCATCAAATAGACCACACATCTTGTAGTTAGCTCTGCCTTTAAAAAAATTACAAACCCAGTTCAAGTTTCTATAGTAGGCAGCAGGCAATCTGTGGATTCATTTCACTTTTAAAACAAGTGTTTAATGAACTCCTTAGTTCTCTCAACCTAGAGTCTGGAACTAAATAATAGAGATGATTCTAACAATGGAAATGGTTCTGGACTCCAAGTTGACTCAGGTGTTTGTAAAATAACGGTAAAATAACGGCCTGCTGCCTACTTTAGTTATCTGTTTATGTTCTTTAAAGTTTAAAATTTAATTTGTGTCATCTAAAAAAAACATTCTTGGGAATAAAGTTTCAATCTAATGTAGAAGGCGCAGATCCGAGGTATTATCTCTCTATGAACACTACAACGTGTATTACAAGTGTTAAACTCACCCGGGGATGCTCGGGCAGGTCTGTCGAGGACATCACCGACGATGACACCGAGGTGGGGGAGTTGGGGCTGAGCGAGCGCTGCGGCGACGAGGAGAACGAGGAGGAGGTGGACGAGGTGTTGGGCGGGCGGGGCGCGTTGTAGGTCCACACGATGCGCTCCGGCGCGGACACCGCCTGCTCCTGGTGGCAGAATAGTGCAACACTTTCAGTGGCGGAAAACTTTGCTAGGATATTTTATTTAATTCACTCTTCGAAGCATAAATTGTTCACATTTAAAACAATTTTAAGGGTCAGTTTTTCTATACTCTGCTAAATTTTAAACAGTGTTTAGGAATAAATTAAACAGTTGTTAAGGACTAGATTTTTAAGGTGGTATATTTTTAATACTACTGTGCTTCTAAGAGTTAAACGTTAGGAAAGTTAATTTCTGTAATTTGTCGGAACACACATAAAATGTCCTTAAAACGTCATAAATGTTAAAATTATGACTGAGAGATTACTCAAAAAATGAACAAAAACACCTAAAATATTGGTCATGATGACAATGGAAAATTTTAGGTTGATCGGTCAAAAGGTTCCAGTTTTATTTCAAAATATCACAGGATCCTGTTTAAAAGTTCAAAGTCTATGGCAAAGTGCAGTGTTTTATTGTTTTATACCAAAGTAATGAAAGATATTTTAAAGTATGTACTTGTAAAGATTGTGGCCAGAATTGGAACAAAACTTCATCTTTCTGGTCACAGCTGGAGCTTTCGGCCATTTTGTTTCACACGTTGAAGTTTATCACACAAATTGATGGCAATTCCTGTCAAATAACATGCGACTGTCTTTTGTTTCATGTTCCTGTCTCAACAGGGCCTTTGTTTATTCAAAATCAAATACACATATTCTCTAAAAGTAACGACAACAGTCATTAAATCTATCGGATTCCAAATTTAAAAGAATTATTAAATGAAATATCTATTCGAAAAGAATTCTGTGCTCAAATCCCAAAATTATTATGATGAATCTCATGACATCAAATAACAATATATTCACCAAATTATCTTCGAAAATATATATTTTATTTTTAAACTTAGGGTTTTATTTATAAAAATTCAGTGGTAAATATTGTAAGTTCAGTATTAGAAACTATTTAAAAATGTATAAGTTAAAAATAAGCAAAAATGAGCATAGTGTCGGAATATTTTAAACCATGAATCTTTTAGAATAGGTAGGTAATTGAAAATGAAACTTTAAATGATTGTAAAATCGTTACAAAATTCTGGAAAATCTAGGAACCTGGGAAAATCTGTGAATTTAAATAAAATTGTTTAAAGGCTCTCTAAAGTTATGCTTAAAAGTGTGAGGAGCATAAAAATGCTGTATTATCACTTTTTTAAGAGAATCTTACATAGATACTAATTAAGAGCTTTTCAATTCACTTTAACTGCTGATTGTATTGTACATTGCCAGGATTCCAGATTTCACTTGTTATTCCTACCTGAGAAAACTAACAATATTGTACAACAAAAATATCAGATATAACATCTATGGTCCGTTTCAGACCTAGAGACACTCATTGTTCTCACTTACATTGGACCTGACCCTATCGTAAAAACGTAAAAGTATCAAAACAAACCTCAGCTGTGGAATGCTTTCTGTATCAGCTCTGCCGCAGAGCCAATAGATCCTCAAATGTGTCTACATTTTCACCCACTCAAGGTCCATATCTTTGGAACGGATTTTTACAACCCTCAGAGGGCTAAGAGTAACAAGGTTGTAAATGACATCGAACAAGGGACGGACAATAAATGGTTGAGGATACAATGAGAGCAAATGATTTTACGATACATTATAAACGAGAACAATGCGTGTCTCTAGGTCCGAGACGGACCATAGTTCCATGAGTTTGCCACATTACTTCGAGTACCGATCACTAAAAAAAAATTAACTATTCAAGATTAAACATTTAAATATTTCATGAATTTAAGGAATGTTTGGGAAATGTGTTTTTTTTAAATAAATCCGTCGGGCTTTACTTCAATTCTTTTTACAACTATATCCAGGAATCCATGAAATAATGAAACCAATCCCAGTATATTTGTATTTACCTCCGTATCCGTGTTGTCCTGCCTCGTATCCAGCAGGGTATTTAGACTGGAAGTGCAGTCGTCTTCTATATCGATGTCCACGGCGCTCATCGCCGCATCGTCTCCCTGGAGGTGGGGGTCGGATCTCGAGGTCCGCACGTAACCGCCGGCGACCGCGTGGTAGCCGAACGCGTGCTCGGGGGCCGGGGGCGAGGCGGGGGCCACGGGCGACGTGGAGCAGCTCGTCGACAGCTCTACGACAAACAACGCGCGGAGGTAGAGACATGAAACTTTCACACGTTATAGAAGAAATATGGAAGTAGAATGTGTGCGATTTTCAGAAATATTTGAGTAAGGGGAAAAAAGTTACGGACATTTGAATTAAAATGTTAAAAAACAGCTTATAATGGGCGACACAAAAAATCATCCGTTTGAGAGGTCGCTATGACAAAACTATCAAAGATAAAGTGCTGACACTTTCACACATTATAGAACAAATATGGAAGCATAATGTGTGCGATTTTCAGAAATATTTGAGTAAGGGGAAAAAAGTCACGGAGATTTGAATCAAGAGGATAAAAACAGTTTATAAAGGAGCAGAAATCAAAATCAAATCCCCTGTTTGAGGCGGCACTCCGACAAAACTATCAGGGGTAAAGAAATGAAACTTGCATACATTAGAGAACAAATATGGAAGTATAATGTGTGCGATTTTCAAAAATATTTTAGTAATAAGAAAATAGTTACGGACGTTTGAATTAAGAGAATGAAAAACAGCTTAGGTATACCGGGTAACACAAAAAATCATACTGTTTGAGATATCACTACGTGACAAAACTAGCGGACAAAAAGAGCTGAAACTTTCACACATTATAGAACAAATATGAAAATATATCATCTGCAATTTTCAGAAATATGTAATAAGAAAAAAGATACAGACCTTTGGATGAAGACTTTGAAAAATAGTTCACATCGGGTGGAGCAAAACAACCTGTTTTCAAGTCGTTAGAAGTACTTCAAAAATGTCTCCTACCGGCTGGTTCCGCTGCTCTGACCGCTGACTCGTTGGGACTCGTCGGAACTGACGTGGGTCTCTCGGGTATCCGCTGTCGGTGGTGAGATCTCAGCGAGTCCACTTTCTTCTGCCTCGGGAAGATGCCGGGCGTCTGTTGCGTGCGCGACAGATTCAGGATCAGGTCTCCCGTCATCATGAAGGCTTCGAAGCGAGGCGCGCGCGATCGGAACTTGTCTCCCGCGCTCAGGGGCTCCCACGCCACGCGCTCGCCTTCCTCGAACCTGCGCGCAAAGCACATTATCAGTTCACAGGAGTACAAACCGCTTCAAACAAACAATACTCAAGTGAGTTTTTAATGGAAAAACATAACTTAAATTACTTCAATGTTGACAAATAAAATAGAAGGATTTATGAAGAAGATTCTATTTTTCATAAATTTGATCCAGTAAATCTACGTTGAACGTTGAACGTCCATAAAACAAACATATCATGGAAAATTCTACCTCATATTATGTGAAGAAGAAAAGAACAGCCTTCTGAAAAACCTTGTAAAATGACACCAGTGTTGACAAGTATTATTGAAAATAAATAAAAAATAAAATTCAACATTTCAATAATTTGAGGTATTCGATTGGCTGTGCCGCCAATTTAAGTCCCATTTACACGGTAAAATTTCCTATCAATCTTGTATTTAAAATCTTTTCGTCAAAGAAATGTGTAGGTGGCCCATACTTTTTCTAAACGGCTTTACCGATCATCTTCAAATTTTCACAGATTATAGATCTAGAGAGTAGATCTGTGTCTCCATGAGTGGTCTAAAAGTATTATTTTTTGTTTAGTTATTAATCAGGGCAGAGGTGCCAAAAATATTCATATATTGCCCATATTGGCACCTCCTCAACACGAGATTTAGTTTTGTTTTATTATTCTTTTGAATCACTAGAGACACAGATTTACTCTCTATCACTGCTGTTAAATTTTGAATTTTGAATTTTTTTCAAGCCGTTAAGAAAAAAGTAGGGCCGCCCTTTTATGTTTTTTTTGTGGTTTTCAATATTTGAATTAAAATTACTTACTTCACAGCAGTTATGCAAGATGCAGCACACGATTAAATGTCACAAATGTCACGTACAGCCCATTGCCAACGCATTTTCATGCATTCTAGGATTTTTTTTACATCTGAATCGAACATTTCCGCGAGTATTATCGACTCTTATGATATGTTTCCGATGAGCTGATTCCTCACCTGTCCTGCACCGTGGGTATGACGTCGCCGTCGTGGCTGCACGAGCCATTAGTGGTCTGTTCGAGCCGGTTCCGATGCCGGTCCTGGGCTCGGTTCCGATCCACGTCGCGACACACGAACTCCGTCATGTCTTCGTCCAGCCCTTGGGCCTCCAGGTACGTCTGAATGCGGGCCTTTATCACAGGGTCTGCAGGACAACGTACATTCTTCATTCTCCCGGCACAAATAGTTGGGTTCATGTTAATTTAAAAGAAAAATATTATTATTTTTATTAGGACTCTTCACAAACTTAAGAGGCAAACGGAAGCGAACGGGAATCGCACGGTTCGTCAGAGCGTTTTTTGAAATTGTGTCTTCCCACATAAAATTTTTAAAAAATCATATAGTAACGACCCATAACAGCTTAATAGACTAAATAATGCCGCACACTGGAGCTCATTATGACCTCTGGTGCAACCTCAAAGTGTTAAATACGATATTTTTAATAAAAATAATCGAAAATAATCGTATTTAACACTTTGAGGTCGCATCAGAGGTCATAAAGTACTCCAGTGTGCGGCATTATTTAGTCAATTAGGCTGTTATGGGTCGTTACTATCTGATTTTTTAAAATTATTAAGTGGGAAGACACAATTTCAAAAAACCGCTCTGACGAACCGTGCGATTCCCGTTCGCTTCCGTTTGCCTCTTAATGTTTATTTAGGAAATAAACTCAGGAAAAGGTATTGTTTTCGTTCGCAGACGAATAAATGAAATATTGAATACCTAAATAAATATAAAGTTTGCGAAGTTTTAATAAAAATTGTTTTTTTTAGTAATAATTTCTTAATTTATGTTATTTTTTTATATTATTCTTTAATTTTCACATGAAATTTTTATTTCCTTTGTCAATTGTTTATGAATTTGTTGATTGATGTCTTCATTATTATTTCATTTATAATTTTTTTATTTTATCCATACATAACTTACCTATTTTTTTTAATAATACAAAATTACATATAAAAAAAACATAGGTACAAGAATAATAAAAAATATCATCAAAATAAAATATTCGTAAAAAGCAAATAAAAAACCACATAGCTAACATTCTAAAAACTGTGTATTACGTCTGGAAATAGCTCCGCAAACAATTTGTCAAATATTAATTTAACTCGGATGGCTCAAAAGTTGATATGAAGAGTAATATCCATTCCTATTACAAATATAATTATTGTGATAGCAAAAAGATAGATAATAAAATAAAAAATCAATATCACAGCTTTTAAACTTTGTGTAAACAAAATTACCTAAGAAGTTCTCGTGAAACTCAATTAATGGGAATAAAAATACAATACAAAGTCGATATATCTGGAATTGATTGAACCTTGAGATCGCACTTGATATTTGTCAGCAATTAGCAATTAGTCTAGACCGTATAGAACACTAATTACTAATTAGTTAATTGCCTCCAGAAGCTGTCAGTAATTACTGTTCTGTTTCATATTGGCGAGGTATTTCAAAATGTCAAGAAATCCAAGTTCTTTGTAACCAGCAGATAAGTCATAATTATCAATAAATAGCGCAGTGTACACTTGACAGAAGTAAAAATGGTACGGATTGGCTGATCAAGTTGTGATGTCATCCCATGAAGGCTGTGCTAACGCGTCATCTAACTCTAGTAAGTGAGCTCCGATTGCATTGATAAACAAGGTTGTTCATAGTCCGGTTTTACTTTGGCTGAGTGTCCATTCAGAAACTGGTGGATTAACAGAAGTTCAATTCAATTTTATAAATAATAATGACAAACAAATTTAAAATATCAAGTCATACGTAAATAGAATTTAAATTTCAAGAGACATATTCAGTAATATGGAAAAATACGAGAAATATGACCAACAATTTGCTACCTTTGTGAAAACTTCGGTGCAAAGATTTAAAACGAAATGTTAGGAGTCAATGTAGATTACTGTTTTAAATTCATAAGAATTCTATCAATTTGTAACAGATTCCTTGAACACTATTCCTTATTATAGTTTAATTATGTTTAATAAGGTATTATAGTTTAATATCATAACATCAACATCATTCTGAGAGGTATTCCAGGAATCCATGGATTAATCCCGGATTGATAAGATAAGGTTAATACGACGCGATTAACGAATCATAATCCAATGAAATATCACGTCCTGCTATCACGTTGAGGACTTTGATAAAAACCAAAGTGCTTAAAAATAATATGATAAGTAAAGCAAAAGCAAGGCGATAAAGCAAAGCAAAACAAAACATTTTCCACAACACAACATAAATGTAGGTCACAAATCAAACTAAAACTAGGAAAACGCTCTGTGTAACGCGTTGATGAGCGAGCACGGATACACGCAACACCTCGAACCGAAATTATGTCTATCGAATGTCATTAAAAGCCAACAATTCTTTAGTTTCGTCACAGACTTGTATAAAAATCTCCAAAATCTCCAAAAATATTGGTGCTTATCCTTGCTAAGTTTTAAGTTGATCGATTAAACCTTTATGATTGGACGGTTCCTTGTTAATTTTCAAAAATCACAGGATCTCGTTCAAAAAATATACCTGGGACCACCCATATGATATGATATGTAGTGTGTGTACACAATATCAGATCAATCTGTTGAACGGTCATTATTAGTTTCATATCGTTTAAAACTTTCTGCTCTAACTACCTTGCCTTGAACTGTAGATTCGAAGTCGCCGTGAATTTGACAGCCAACACGCAAAATGTCCCTAAAATGACAAAAACTTTTGAAAATAACGACAGATTAGAGTGAAAATTGGCAAAAATACCTTAAATGTTGGTACCAATGACCATGCGAAGTTTTTAGTTGGTCGGTCAATCGGTTCCAGTTTAAATGTCAAAAATCACAGGAAAAATGGTTTCAAATTTGAACCAATTGGAGGATTTGGCTGAAATTTTTTTTGATTGGGTACAATGTTGGTTGCAATGACTTTGCTAAATTTCAAATTGATCGAACCAACCAATCGAAAGATAATTTTTATAAAATTTGAATTAATCACAGGATCTCGTTCAGAAAAGATCCCAGGGATCGCATAGATTACGTTGGTATGTGTACAAAATTTCAGATCGATTGGTTGTGCGGTTTGACCTGGGCAGTGCAGGCAAAAAAAAAAAAAAAAAAAAAACACACACAGAGAAAGTGCCATAAGAGTACCGTGGTGACGCTCGCTACGCTCGCTCAATAAACATCTTGAAGAACGGGTTGAAATTCACACAAATACATCAAATCCATAATTTTAAATTTTCCTCATATTCTGAAGACATACGTAAAATTAAAGCTGAAAAGGTTGTCGAAAGTTGCAAGTTACAGGGCATCAACCTTTCATACTTAAATATACTAAATGTTGGAAAAAATGTATGCATATTGTTTATTTCAATGAAACATATTTTGTTTTGCGAACCTAATACCTTCTTGTTCACCACACTGAGGATTCGAAACTTGAACATGCTTGTCCAATGTACCAAGTCATAACACTTTCCATTCACATAAGAAGGGATACTACCAATATGTATAGATGATAATTTATATTGAAAATGACGAATAATTAAAAACGTTAATACAAAGTATACAAATTCTAAAAAAAAACGGGAAAAAACATAGGGTAAATTATTTTTGAAAAAAAAATTCCCAACCCTGCGTTCTTGATCTTCCAACTTAAGGTGGCTGCATATCACGTGACTTTTCAACCAAAAAGCTACACATTTTCATTTGGAAGGGTTCAGTTTAGCAAATACTTCTCACTCATCAGATAAGTTAGGACACATCTGTTGGAACTAATCTACGCAGAAAAGAACTGCGAAAATAACATATTAGATGATTTTACTTCCTTGCACCTAAATATTCTCAAATCAAGACCTGAAGTTTAAGGAAATCCTACGAGTTGCCAAGAACAGCAAACTTTAATCTAATAAAAGAGCACATATGCATCACAAACCTGACACAATTTTGCCAACAAAACATGCGCTCTTTTTTCATCTTTCCAACGAAATGTTGAGATATTAATTATATCCACTATTATGAATGTAATGTTTAAACGAACAGCACTTGGTTTTGACAGCTTTAAAACGCGTACGTATACACGATATTTGTGTTGTTTTTATTATAAAACCACTGCAAAATTAAATAATATTGACTGTAAATATTGATAAGCTCCAGTATGCAGTGAATTTCCTTCATAAATCACCTTGGATTACTCAACATGAACGATGTAAGGTATGTACTCATAGGTAACTATTTCTTTTGATCGGATGTAGAGAAATAAAGTCACGTGATATGCAATGGCCTTAAGCTCGATGTTGTACAAGTTCTAGTGTGAACAGGGTAGGTCTGAGCTGTCCTCCACTAGGAATGTTCTAGTGTGAACAGGGTAGGTCAAAACGGAATGTTCTAGTGTGAACAGGGTAGGTCAAAACGGAATGTTCTAGTGTGAACAGGGTAGGTCTAAACGGAATGTTCTAGTGTGAACAGGGTAGGTCTAAACGGAATGTTCTAGTGTGAACAGGGTAGGTCTAAACGGAATGTTCTAGTGTGAACAGGGTAGGTCTAAACGGAATGTTCTAGTGTGAACAGGGTAGGTCTAAACGGAATGTTCTAGTGTGAACAGGGTAGGTCTTATCGGAATGTTCTAGTGTGAACAGGGTAGGTCTTATCGGAATGTTCTAGTGTGAACAGGGCAAGGTCTAAACCGTCCTCCACTGGCTACGGGATATTCTCACCTCGCTTCAGTCTCAGGGTGATGGGGTCGGCCGACAGTCGCAGACATTTCAACACTGCAACAGACATCAGAGCATGACCCACGCCACGCCAAGCAAATGCACGGGGAACACACAGATAACACATTGCAGGGGCACAAGCATTGGGACACAGCGGCGGCGAAACAAACGCGATTGATTGTTTTGAAAACAATTCCCTACACATTTTTAAAGCAACTTTTGGTTGATCGTCAACTTTGCTCTGCACAAGCGCGTAGGCAGGGAGATGGAGGGCAGTCACTATACAAAATTAAATTTAGTGTCCAAAAATCACTAAAAATTGTTTAAATTCCAAAAAAAACGCCCTGCGGGGCAAGAATAGCAGTTTAGTATCCCATAATCGATTTTAAAATGTTTATATTCGAAAAAATGTTCTGCGGGGCAACAATTGGCGCTCTTTTGGCTTCAGTTAGTGCGTTTTAGAGCCCTAGAATCACTTTTAAATGGTTTAAATCCTAAAAAGCGTCCTGCGGGGCTAAAAGCTCCCCCGCGCCTGGTTCTGCGCATGTGTTGGTTTCAATTTAACAAAAATATTAAAAAATACTACATTTAAAATCAATCAATGCAAAATGCAATATTTTCGAGAAGAAAAAGATTCGTTCAAGAATGAGACAAATATCTTCGTAAATAGACGCAGATGGACTTTGAAATCTGATCATTCGGATCTCGCCGGGGAAATCATGTTCAGTGGTCAACATGTGCCAGTCACGTGGTACAGCACCGCAAGAGTTTTAATAATATCTTTGTCGCTAGGCGTGGCAAAGCAGCGTACACACCCGTGGACACATAAACTCACCCTCCTTGGTGCTGAAGCAGTTGACGTCGGTCTCGTTGACCTGTAGGATGACGTCACCAGCCTCAACCTGCAACGTCAACAAGATCCAGGGGTTAGAATAATACTTCAAGTATCAGGAGCACAGAAGTGGCGAGGAAGTTGCGCAGGAGGCTCACTTCTGGGGATATAATCACGGTCTTCTGGAAATTTCTACAAATTTGCAAAGAATTTCGAATTTCTAGAAGGCCGTTTTACCATGGCAACACACTTTTACATGTAAAACTGCACTTTTCAGATGGAAAAACGTAAAAATAAGGCAGTAAAACCCTCATAGCTCGGTAAAACGTCCACGAAGGTATACATTTAAAAATGTTGTAATAAAATATTGCATCTGATACAGTAGTTTTTCAAAAAATTCTATAGGTGGGAAAGCAGCCAAATACGCTTTTAAAAATATCAGCATGATTTTTTCCGTATGGTCGCAATGTTATAATGAGACAGAAACTGTAACTTTGAAGCGATATATCTCGAAAATTAGTTCACGTTGACCACTTTTTCTCACCATATTATGATGCAGAACATAAGAATCTATTTATTTGCGAAATTTGACCGATTTCTATACATAATTGAAATTCGGAACAAATGAAGAAACACATTAAAAAGCTGTATTTGAAGTCGTCAAGTCAAGACGACTTGAGCCGTCGAGCTGGGAATTTGACCTTGGTCCATAAAGTTATCACATTGTCTATGTGTATAAACCCATACATTTTCTCCAATCCCTCAAGTGTCAATCAATGGTCCGATATCTTCGCTGAAGTATTACTCGGTATCAGGCGCACAGAACAGCAAGGGACGTACAATCCTCCCGATACTTCCCACTGTAGGCAAATGCCGGGTAGGTTCCGCAACGTTCGTCTAAAATAACATCCAGAAGTTTTTTATATCACGGACTTGAACCCAAATGAATATCGGTTCCGGTTCCATTTTGGTTCCATAAGTGTTCCAATCGGTTCCATCAAATTCAGTCAATAATTCATTTTTTAAATGGACTATTGGGAAGTTAAAAATGCTCAGAAATGTCTAACATTAATTTGACTCTCGTTTATTTGAAACACTATAAGTACAGTGATATTTCATATTTGAAATGCAGTGGCAGTGAAGTAAGAATTCAATGAAATTAGTTATTTAATGTGATCTTATCAATGGTTCTCTTATGGAACCGTTATGGAACCCAAAGAATCGGTTCCGGTTCCACTATTCCAGCTCGATGCTGAAATGAAACTACAGCCTCGTAAATCATCCCTCGTCTTCAAACAACCAAATCCAAGTGAATTCTTGCAGCAAACAGAGATTGTGATCAGCAAGACGACAAATAAACAAAACATTAGAAATCTCTCATCCGAAAATAAGAGTCTACGATACTTGATGAAATCCATGTTTTATGAAGCACAAAAAGGCGGCCCCTACTTTTTTCTAAACGGCTTTACGGATTGTCTTCAAATTTTCACAGGTTATAGATAAAGAGTAGATCTGTGTCACTAGTGGCCCCAAAGTCAAATTTTTTGTTTAGTTATTTCGGGGCAGAGGTGCCAAAAAGACTCATATATTGCCCATGTTAGAGCTTCCTCAAAACGAGAAAAAACATTTTTTATTATTTTTTTGATCACTAGAGATACAGATTTACTCTTTATCTCTATGCTGTTAAATTTGTTTGAAAACAATCGGTCAAGCCGTTAAGAAAAAAGTAGGTGCCGCCTTTTTATGGTTTTTTGTGGTTTTCAATATTTCAATTAAAATAACTTACTTCACAGCAGTATATGCAACATGCAACACACGATTAAATGTCACAAATGTCACGTACAACCCATAGCTAATGCATTTTCATGCATTTCTAGGATTTTTTTACATCGGAATCGAAATTTTTTGCGAGTACTGTCGCCTCGTAAGTCTTGTGTTGCCAGAAAACAACATGACAAAGCGTAACAGCTGTTCTGCCAATCAATAGTTCAATATTGGACATGAAAATGAACGCAGATAATCTATTGAAATTGATGCGAAGAACGGAATTTCCATTGCCTTGGCATTGCAAAATCAGAACAAAACTTATTAGTGATAAAACTAGGACAATATAACACTTTGGGTCAGATTGACAAACTCTGCCAAAGTATTGATTACATACCTACCTATAATAATTCAGTTTCGTAAATAGTTTTAAGGCCAAAGATTCTCATTTCATGGCAATTCATTCACAGCTTGCACGAACTTTGTTTTATCAGCAATGCAAAATTATTTAATTTTCCACAAATACTTAATCACAAATTCTTGTAGTGTGAACAAATTGGCAGGATGCGTAGCTGCGTTTCAACTGTAATAATATGATACTTGATAAAACACTCAATTTATAGTAAGGTCTGACAAGTTTTTATCTGCAATTTGTATCAAAAAGTATGTATATTGCACGTATAACGTATATTTGATGATATTTTTAACCGAACCATGATTTCACCATGGATTTATAATTTTACAATAAAACAGCTGTCGAAAAACACGCAAAACAAAAACAGAGGTCGAGCCATAAGTTACATTTCTCCACCTTCTCCGAGCCTTGTTGCTTGTTTGCTCTCAGTTTCTGCGTCCGCGGGTGTATAAATAACCCGCCGCCAGGGGAGGGAGGGGTTATCGATCAACCCTGACGGGGGCGGGGGAGGGGAAGGTCACGGGAATAGGTCAAAGGTCGGCGCTGACCAACAACATTGACAGATCGCGAGGAATTCGCACGCTGATGACGTAGAAGATTAGCGGCTTGTTCGCTTCATTTCGAGACATTGGACACTGTTTACTCGACTCAGCTTTGTTCTTTTCACATTACAAGTCGACGATACGGATCAGAACGTATTTATTTGATCACAAAACATTCATTACTTTTGGGAATCATTACTACTAATTTTATTTGAATGAATTATGGTATATTTTTTTCTACTCAAATTATGTTTTAAACCAATTAAACCAATTATGCCCATGCATGTAAGATTGGGCCCGGCTTGATGAATGATCTGATGATGATTGGGAGATGATGGTGAAGAGTAGGTAAGGATGGAAGGTGGGAAGGAGGCGGCCGTGGCCTATTAGTAGGGTACCTTCCCAGCATTTGCCGTCGACTGAGGGAATACCGCGGGAAAATCCCAGTCAGGACCAAAACGTTGAGAAACGAAACGATGCGCCAGTCTCTGGGCGTTCACAAGAAAGGGGCTTACCCCCCCCCCCCCCCATTCCGGGATGTCCGAAAAAGTTAAAATTTTGGTAGTGTTTTACGTATAGTTTTACATTTCGTAAGCAAAAAGCACACGTAAAATTAATTTCATTGTGACAAAAAAACTGTGGGGCAAGTTGGGACAATCACGAGGCCCTCCACCACCCCCAAAGAGTCAAATTATATAAGAAATATTGCATTTTTAACAAAATACGCCGAAGGTCTCAAAATTGATTTAAAAGTGTCCAAAAACCAAATATAATGCCCTGCGGAGTGGGTGGGCGCCCCCCCCCCTCACCGCCACCCCCCTTATCCAGAGGAGAATTGTTTTCCTCATCATCATCAATGTGTTCCCTATCATGAGCTAGTTGGAGAAGTGTGCGACGTTAAGACACGGGCTGTCGAAGTGATTTCCTCAAGTGAAAGTTAAGGGGGGAAGACCGTAACCCCCACTTCGATAGAATTTGCTGTAACTTTGCATTCTTATAGACAATTTCATTCTACACCAGAATATGGCCCCCAAAAACTAGCATCGTGAACTAGTTTTTGAGATAAACCCATATGTCTCCCAATGTTAGCTTATGGCAGCCAAGAAAAATCGTGCTTTTTTTACGCTAAAATGAAGATGTAATTTTTTTGTGTCGATAGATTTCAACAAAAAACTTATTTTCTAGTAGACATATGGATATATTATCAGGAAAAAAATATAAAACGATACCATCCTGAACTATTTTAAAAGTTAGACAGCAAAAACTAAATCATTTTCCAATACTTCCTGTGATAAAAATTTCCTCATCTTCTGAAGGCATCAATTTGAAAACTCAATATAAGTCATGGGTTGCAAGTTACACGACATTTTATGAATCCTTCATACTTAAATATAGTTAAAATATTGGAAAAGTTATTAAATATTGCTAATTTCAGTAAAAAATATTTTCGGGGTGTGGCATTCGATGTCCCCACCTTAAGGGCAGGTTTAAAAGCAGCTAAGTGTTGGTTTCAGGATGTTCTGAGAATAGAACGTGAAGTCTGAATGTCCTGGGTTTAGTTCCCTTAGTTCAGTCAGAAGCCAAGTGAATAACTCACAACATACAATAGCAACTGACAACTCAAACATCAAATAGGCAGGTAAATACAAATAATCGGAGACAAATCCAAACATTTTATAAAAAAAATATTAAAAATCGAACTGGAAATAAAAATGTTCCACAAACTCTTGAACAGCCCGATGAAGGCCATTACAAGTCATTTGGTTGTGAATAAATACCAACTGCAAGATGAAAAGATTTCCTTGAGTGAGATTCGAACCCACGACCTCCGATATCCAGTCAGATGCTCTACCAACTGAGCTACCAAGGCAGTTCAAATTGCAGCAAGGAAAATCTTTTCATCTTGCAGTTGGTATTTATTCACAACCACCTACCCTAGGTCATAAGGTATAAAGCCATTATTTCATGTTTGTAGTCAAATTGTCAGATTATACAGCAATATTTATTTACGTACCTAAATAAATGGATTTTGAAAGCTTCCACGAAAATACAATTTGAAGTAGGTAAAACAATGAATTCAGATACCTAATGGCGACGGATGAATGATGATGATTGGGAAATGATAAGGTGGGAAGGAGGCGGTAGGTCAGTGGAACCTTGCCATCATTTGCCGCGGCATTACGTCAAGGACGCGGGAATCGAACCCCGGTCAACTGCCGGAGCGTGTTTCCTACGCACATTCTCCCGCACACTTCATCATGTCCCACCCACCTGATCTTAGCACAAATGTTCGATCGTCTGTATTGATCGGATACGAATAGCGTGGAGAAATAACTCTGCATGGTTCCTACCGTTGCCCCTCCATCTTGAGCGCACGCACGGCCGGCTAGACTGTGTCAAGGTTAGAGATGTGAGCAAGGTCGCTAGACGGGGGACGTACGTAATGAGGATGCACGAGGAACTGATCTCATTCATTCCACGCTCATTGCACATGTCAACCCTTCCCTTCCCTCGCATTGTAATTCCCGTGACAACACATTGCCTGTATGCAAGGGCGTATTCAGGATTAAAATTCGGGGGGGGTGGGGGGGGGGGTGGGGGGGGGGGGGGGGCGGACATTACTAATATTTCGAAAAATCATAGTGGAAAACTAGGGGTTCGGGGGCGCAGCCGACGAGAAAAATTTGGATCAAGGTCATTCATTTAGGTGCAATTTTGAACCGCAGTGTATAGCTATATTTTTGAAAATTATAAATTACCTACAAAATATCAAAAAATTGGAAAAAAAAATTGGAATTGTAACTCAATTTTAACCATTTTGGAACTTTTTGACATGATCTGTCTATTTATAAGTTTTTTTTCACATATTATTTTCAATGTGCTTATTTTCTTAGATGAAACCCTGATTTCGGGGGGGGGGGGGGGGATGGCCCGCTCGGCCCTCCCCTGAATACGCCCTTGCCTGTATTCAAATACCTCTCTAGGTACAAGAAATGATTCTATATATTCCGATTCCCAGAATGTCTTCATCTGAAAGTATTGTCGGAATGTGTACAGTGTTTTGGTTTGTTGTTGATTGGGTTGCAAGAAGGTTTTACTATTTGTATGAAACCTCCTAAATTATAAATTATCTGCGATTAACCGGTAATAGTTAAACCGACTTGTAAAAAAGGGTACCATGTCAACACATTTTACATCTTACAATGTAAAACAAAAGACGCTCGTGGCAACCACGAATGCGTACCTTCATCATAAGGAGCCTGTTCCACAATGTACTGTTTGGTATCATATTCATTGATTCCTATAATAACACTACCTACATGAAACGCGTCTTCTTTCTTTCGGTTTTTCACACTTTTTCCGAATTTCAACAATTGTTTTCTAAATCTAGTAATTTTTATCTATAATTTAATACAAAAATTTTATGCCTGGAAGTAAAGGCCCTGCTTTCTTTATTAGTTTTTAAATATTCATATAATTAATTTTTCTGTATATGCCAACTGCGATTGTAAACCATGTATAGTCAGGGAAACTAGATGGTTAATACTCTGCCTCTCTCTGACCCATAACATAAACTTGTTTTATATGGGTCAGAGAGAGGCAGAGTATGAACCATCTAGTTTCCCTGACTGTACACCCAACAAATCATAAACGGTATTTGAACGAAACTGATTGGCTGCTGGTCAGGTTCATTGTCAATCGATCCTTGTTATCAATGAAATCAGAGCTCACCTACTAGAGGTAGATGACGAGTAAGCATAGATTTCATCGGATGATGCCATCACATTTTATTCAGACAATCCATTTCTTTCAAATACCGTTTTATGAATTGTCGAGTACATGTGTAAATAAAGATTTCATATAAAAACGCGTCTTCTCTGCGACTTCAGGTTGTTGCGCGGAACATTGGCAGGTCAGGGCGGGATCACTGCGCATGTGTGGGCCTCATTGTCTTGCTTCTCCCACGCACCATCATCTGACCCACTAACTCATTGCGGAGACTCCAGACGATCAATCATTGAGGCGAGAGTTGACTCACATTCAAACACGACATCCACATTGGCTTCATGCAAATAATGCAGCACGTTTTATGTGACATCTGTGTAGTGTTGGGACTTTCATGAACATTTTCAATGTTTTAAATCCCGAGGAAGCCGTTATTTTTAATTTTTTATTTATTTTTCTTGTAGGTGCACCGACATTTTTAAACGTATTTCTATCACGCATAATAATGTAACACACCTCCATTAATACTTTACAATAAATGAGTATTTGCATGTAAATTTTCAACAGGTCATAAAAATTTTCATGAAAATCTTCACTTTGAAAATTTTCAAGTCCCAACACTACATCTGTGTACACTTTACTACTTGTTTACATTTACTAGAAGTCAATTGTTGGAGACTCAGAAATACATCATAATTTAGGCCACTGCTTTTCATACCAGATGATATTACATTTTATTTGTATGAATGGACATTTAAATTATTTCGTGTAAAGTGTGTTTGCCTTGAGCTTGACTTGAGCGTGTAATATCCTGATGTAACGCACGCTCTAGCACGCACGTGCTGCGACTAGAACATCTGTTCTACGTCTCTAACAACAAGTACTGCGTCTAAACAAGTGTCTACGTCTCCAGTAAGCGTAACAACATAGGTCGTAACTAGTGTTGGGACTCAAAGTGAAAATTTTCATGTACAACTTTTCAAATCATGAAAATTTTCATGAAAATACTCATTTACAGAAGACTTTTTAGCATATTTTCAATTATTTTATTTTGTAAAGTATTAATGGAGGTGTGTTACATTATTATGCGTGATAGAAATACGTTTAAAAATGTCGGTGCACCTACCAGAAAAATACAAAAAATACAAAAATAAATTTACCTTCCTCAGGATTCAAAACATTGAACATTTTCTTGAAAATTTTCACACAAAAAATGTTCATGAAAAATCCCCACACTATGTACGACGCACGCTCTAGCACGCACGTGCTGCGACTAGAACATCTGTTCTACGTCTCTAACAACAAGTACTGCGTATATAGTGTCTACGTCTCCAGTGCGCGTAACAACAACATTGTCGTACCAACAAGTACAGTGTTTATTTACATCGTATAGACATGACGCTAAGGTCATCATATTCGTTTACTATACATTCTCATTTCGTTTCATATTGTTTCTCATACTAGCATGTTTTTTAATAAGTTTAGAATAATGATTTTCGATTTAGGTACACTACGTAAATTACGTAAAATCCATTCACTCTAAATTGCCTAGTTTACACGGTGTATTGTGTCATGAATTCAATTCATTCAATTCAATAAAATCGTAAAGAAAAATAGGACCAGTTCTAAATGAAGCATACTTTTGCTTCAATATCGCGTCTACACGGTTTGGTACATTCGTTGAACCAAACAATTGAACTCAATGAATTGAATGAATTGAAACATAGAACCGCGTAAACTAGGAATTGAATGCCATTTTAATTCACATTCATCAAGTGCACCAAATGATCAGTAGGTACATTTTCTCTCCATCAGCCTTACATTGATATTTACATTCCTGATGCTTGATATTTTATTTTAGAAGGGAGGGGGGAGGGACAAATATTGTATCTCCAAGAACGCAAAAGTTAAACTTTTACAAAAACACCTAAAATGTTTGTCCATGACCGTGCCAAATTTTACGTTGATTGGTCGAGCGTCAAGTTTAAATTTCAAAGAACGCAGGATCATGTTCAACAACTTATTAATAAATAGACTGCTTGGTTTATAAACCCTTTTAACAGTGTGCAAAGTTGCAGGCCGATTTGTTGAACTGTTTGTCCTGGACACTTCTGGCAAAAACGAGCCTGGAAAATGCATGGACGGCCACATTCTCTCACTTTCTGAATTGGTTTGTTCTTATCGACACGTTTCATATTATACATTGATTTTATATTGAATAAAACACTAGCCACACTTTTATTCTATCATTCAAATTCATTACACATGTATTTTAGTGAAACTTCGCGTGAAATATGATTTAAAACACTTTTTGACAGTTCTTCGTTTGTTTACACCGGCCATCTTGGACATCGGCCTGGTGGATGTCAGTCCGCGGAACCAAGCTGAACATGCAGTCAGCCACCAGTCATGTAGGAGGCTGTGAAATCGGACCACCGAGCGTCAATGAGTGGAAGAGACGGTCGGCATACCCGCGGACACCCGGACTAAGACGCCTTGAAGAATTTATCATTGACGATCGGAAGATCGGAAATACTATTCTTTCCGAATACATCAGTTTTCGAGCGGCAATTTTGAAACTTGGAACGATCTTCAAAAACTGACGTTTTCCAACTTGTAAAATCCAAATCAATGTAGATAACTTGTTTTATTGAAAACAACAATGTGTAAAATCCGGTTCCCACAGTAATTGCTTACTTTAACTGAGGTATCGGTATACTTTAATAATGTATTAATATAAATACGTGGGGATTTTGATGAATATTCATGCCATATTGAGAGTACGTATACTATACATTGAGACCCCGAAATTTCATTCATAATAACATTTGAAATCTATGTGAATGGCAGCCTGCTTTAACTGTATTCGTGCAAATAAATCAAAGTTGTTTCTATACCTCAACTGTGAATTATTATAGCGTTTAACGTCGCACTTTTCTGCCACTATGCTAATGGCGGAGGATGAATGGGGGACCACCCACCCCCAAGAGGTGACTGTGCTATAGCCTATAGCACCAAATTTAGATAGGTCGGCACGCCACTGGATTGCTCTTGTAGGACAAATATTACAGCTGTTCGAATTTGGTTGTCGAAAAATCGTTTAAAGTTCGTTCACGTTTAGAATATCACGGCCGTGTAGATACTACTGTAGTCAAATGAACAATTGTATTCCTATACACACATGTAAATATCAATATAATAATCCAAAAATATGTATAATACGACTGTAGATAAAAATAAATCAATTTTATTGAATTTGTATAATATTTTCTACTATTAAAAATTGTGTATTTCACTTAATTTATGCAATTTCAATAATACAGAGAAGAAAGTCTTGCCATTGACAGGGCAGTGTTCATGCGAACGACCAATGAACGACGTGATCGACTAAAACGTCAGAAATATTCGAACTTTACTGCGCTCAAATCGACGTGTCTAGAAAATGCCCGATGAGAAATCCGTTAAAACAAATAAAATTACCTCAAGTATAATAAATAAGTAATTTCAAAAATCTCCATTAGAAGAAGAAAACTAGGAGGTCCACGATAATACAATACAAGAGAAATACATTCAGACATTCGTGTTGAAGTCTACTCCACAACTTACAAAGTCATTACCTTATAAACCCGCTACTTGGGATTCGGCTGCGTATTTCCACCCTCATTAGAAGCCTCAAACAGGACTGAACCCCCCCCCCCCCCCCCCCCTAGCGCGTAGTATCGGAAAACTCAACGCAAAAGTGCTGTGAAAAGTCGCCGTGTAATTTCCCGTCACGCCAGATTCTCTGTCAACTCATTGCTGTTCAGGCGCGTAGGAAGGGGGCGGGGAATGGGGGGAAATCCCCCCCCCCCCTCTGATTCAATTCCCCTCCCTATGTTCAAATACATTTGTGTCAAGAAAAAAATTGCTTAAAAAGTGTTAAAATCGCGTAGAAATGCACCAAATTGATGTCTGAAATTCAAACATTTACCGGGGCTGTGCGCCCCGGACCCGCATTTTGCTAGGGGGCACTCCCCCCAGACCCCCATTGTCTACGTGGACACTAGTATTTCCAGCTCAAGTTATTTTACATATTATTCCTCCCATTGTAAATTTAGTTCCTACGCGCCTGTTGCTGTTCACGCGTTGGGAATTCACATGAAGTGTCTCAATGTCTGATGCGATTAATTTGCACCCTTACTTAGGACGATGCAATGGAATCTCAAGGGCAAAGTCATGTGTTTTAGCAGAGAATATAAAGAAACTGATCGCAGTCAGTCACTGACGTAGCCAGCGATTTTGTCGCGTGTTGCAGAGATTTGGACACGATTGAAGACAAAATGGGTTGACGAAATGATTTGAAATTTTAGTGATTAGATAAAAGACAAACTAGTACATTTTACCTTGCTAAACGGAAAATAAACTTGAAACTTGAAAACTTGGCAAATTTTCATTTTTTCGCTTTGTTAATTAGTAAATACTAATTAGTTGATTTTTGGTGAAAATTTGTATACCAATTTTCTTGTCTCCCTGGGTGCCATTATGAAATTGAATTTCAAAAATGTGCTAAGTGATACTAATTGTGTCTATTAATCATGATTAAAATATGAGATCAATGGTTTTAACGGGTTTGGTCTCCAATCGTATCGGAAATTTCACAGTTTTGAGCGGTTTTGTGAGTCCTGTTAATACTAGATCACATTCCTGTGTTCCCTGTTCCTGGAAGAGTATTCCTGGAAGACTCAGCGGGGCTCGAGCTGACGTTCCAGAGAGTTCATTCGTTTAGACGAACTTACAACTGTATTCGTGAATCGTGCTGTTGATTTAGGTTGGGTCAGCGTCAAAGCAGCCAGAAGCCAGACAAACCCACATCTTGGTAACTTAGTTATGATGGGAAACCGAGGAACGTGGTTTTAGGGTTGACGTTTGTATACGTTTTGGACAATCAATACGGTAATTGTGAAAAATAATTGGCGTAGGTACTTAGGTATGTACAAACTAATTTTTGAGTCGATAGTAATAACCAACATCTTATTAGGTAGGTACAATATTTGTGTTCTGTGGAAAATCTGAAAAATAAATGAATACGTATTTTATTTTCCCCGAGAACACTTTTGAAGGTCTTACAATATCTCTCTCTCCACTTGATATTTCAGCAGGTTGCGATGCACGGTGGGAAGGAGGCGGTCCCGGACTATTAGCAGGCACCCACCCATCATTTGCCTCTAGCCCGCTCAGGTAAACTACGCACCAACTGCAATGTTAACACGGCAGGGTAGTGAGCATGGCATTTAAGAGTTTTTAATTGATTTGTATCAATTTATCGTTTACCAATGTAATTGTTAGGTATTGAAATAAAGGCTTTGTACGAACTTTCAGAAAGTTGTTATGAAAATAATGTCATGTAGTTTAGAATAAGGTTATTAGTTTTATTTTGTCCTACAGACGTTTAGTGTCATATTTGTACTAATTTTCATGGACTAAACGTCTGTAGGACAAAATAAAAATAATAAACCATTGAAGATATGAAATATTTTCATTGAAACTGTTCTGAATACTCGTACTTAAAGCCTGATTTTATTAACAATTACATTGATTAAAAGATTGATAACAATCAATTAAAAAACTCCTCGAGGTCAAACACACTACGAGGCGTGATATTTCGAATCATGCATTGCGTATTGATTGTTTCCAATGTTGTAACACAGCGGCTATTTATATATTCATTCCCCCAGCTCTACATTCCCCTCTACTCTGTATAGATGTAGCAGGGTGGTCTTAGCAGCCTCTATCTTCAAGAGTGCTGACGGCAGATAGCTTGAGTGCCACTCACAGTCTCTAGTGCCACTCACACTCAGACACTCACTTGCAGCGTTAATGACGCACGGATGTTCCCTCGGTTCTTCGCATCATTTGTTTTAGAAGTCGTCTAACAGAACTTTAATATATATCATCATAGATGTAAGAAGGGTTAGGTTAGATATCATGTTACACTCACACACACCCAAACCAATAAAAATCGGCACCTACTCGAAAAGAAAAGGATTGTCTGACAAATCCATGATGGCATCATCCCATGAAGTCTATACTTACTCGTCATCTAACTCTTTTAGGTGAGCTCTGATATCATTGATAATAAATAACAAGGATTGATTGTCAAGGAACCTTACCAGCAGCCAATCCGTTTCGTCAAAATACCGTTATTATAATTTGTTGGATGTCAACTATAGTCCCACAAGATCTTCCCACAAGATACAGCTCAATATTTTTTGCAGCAGGTATTATCGTAATATGTAGGCTCAAAGTGAAAAAACCATTAAAGGTCCTAGATATTTTGCGAAAAGATACCGAAAGTGTTTCTCCTAGCAATTGCATGCGACTGCCACGGGAATTATTCCGAAATTATATTTGTCTGTAATCTCTAGCATTTAGGCAGGGACTGGAGCCGGAACCTATTCATTTGGGTTCCCTGGATTTAGGCAACATTTTATAATTTTGCTAGCACATGTAAAAATCAAATTAAAATGAAACCAGCCCTGAATCTGATTCGTTGCCTTCTAGTGATGTTTTCACATGATTTGGCTTCTAACTTGATGTACGCAGTCAGCAATGTCAGGATCTCTTTGCACACACTCTCGAGCCATGTCAAGCTGACAACTGATCGCTATTTGCACACACTGTGAACTCTCAAGGCCGAGTAAATGTACTTAGCTAAGATCATCACGTATGTAAACAACATAACTAAACAGTCGAACCTGACGTGCGTTCAGACAACAAACATTTAGAGGCTCGAAACTAACAGCTTAGCTGCAAACGCGAGTGATTTTGCCGCGTTTTGCAGGCACTTCTTTGGATACGATTGGAGACAAAATGGTTTGTCGAAATCATTTGCAAATTTAACCATGATTAGATAATTAGTAATAATTAGTTGGTTTTTGGTTTAAAAAAATGGCTATTTTCTAGTCTCAATGTTTGCCGTGAAATTTATTTTAAGAAATGTGCCAAGTGATATACCGCTTATACTACCGCTCAACAGCTTATGAGTGTGAGAATGAGGAATTTAAAGAAACGCAGGAAAAATAAGGACATCACCGTTTTAATTATTGTTGGAAAAGTTGTTATAAATTGATAATAGAGCCGAAATTGTATGATTTAAAATGAAAACATTGACTGTTGATAGTCAAATTATCACTCTAGAATCTAGATAATTATAAAATGAAATTGTAGACTAAATTAGTCCTACGATGACTTTAACAACAGTCGCACAAGTGAACTAATTAAAACTAGGTGACGTGCGTACACTATATTTAGAACGAAGTTTGAGTGCTGTCGTACATTTAATTGTTCCATCCGTTTTAGTTTCATAGAAGAAACAATTGGCGAGTGCGGAAGCGAGGGAAGACTTTGTAACATAAAATACAAGAGTTCAAAGCTCATGAATCTACAGCCCGTGATGAAATGGCGAAAGAAAACACCAGTGACGTTTCCAAGACTCAATAAGAAGGTCTAATGGGAAAGGGAGACGAAATGAAAGTCGAATCCCACGCAATCGGCCAATCTCTCGTCTGCAGTTCACAAAGATGACACGCTATGATAGTCAATAAATACCGTAAGCGTCTACAAGTAAAACGCATTGTATTCACCGGCATATTGTCACGCTCTGGCAATTATTATTGCATTATTACTAATTAATACTCTGTCTAGTAATCTGTAACGAACTGGAAGGAGCTATGATGCACGCATAACATTAGAAAACCTCCTGACTCAACTTCTTTATTTAGTTTCGTCGGCTTTCAAACAAGTATGGCAAGTTTAAACTCAATTAGGTACTAGCCACTTTGCATGCATCAATAAAGGGGCGAGGTATGTGCTGAAATACACCTTGTTTTCCCGTCAGCTGTCACGTAGAAAGACAACTGTAAGCTTCTGTCTGAACTACGGCGTTGTATTTGTTCATCTTATTTGCGTACAGATATGAAATGGTTATCTATATTGATGCTCCACATGGAAGGCAATCTGTTGGTTTTATCAGTTTACCTAGGCTACCTGCCAAACGTCATTGGAAAGCAAAGCAACCCTCCATGCACGCATCTGAGACGGCATTTTAGATCAGTGAAAATATTAATCTTAATGGCGGCTTACCTCTCCACTTTCAGCTGCAGGTGAATTCTCGACTATGTCGTATATAATTGGTGGTAATCCAGATGTGCCTAATATTGAAAAACCTAAACCAGACGTATCACTTCTATTCAAAACCACCATCAACTCTTCAGCCATGTTGAGCTGACTAGCCACATTGAAAAACTAAATTTCTAGACTGATGACATCAGCTGCGCAGACCCTGTTGCTGATTTATGTAGGTTACTTTTATCGAATGAACCACCGAGATTATATCAATTTAAATCTCAGATTTTACCACTAGATAGCGTACGTGTGCAGAAAGCGCTCCAGATTCACTGGCGCCAACTTTTGAATTTAATCAAAATAACATTCATATTCCAGTAGAATTTGGTACAAATCTTTTTATAGCTGAAAAAATATACCAAAAATATTTGTAGGAATTCTTTATATTAAATAATAAATGAAATTTACGTAATTATGACAAACTTTATCATATGTTTGTACAACATCGATGCAACTAACGTAGTAGTAGAAATCCAACATGGAGCCAGTATCACATTTAATCAAGGTGTCCTTGCCTAATTATTTGTCAAATTTACCTATCCCCGATTCAATTGGAGGATGGTTCAAGCTGGGAGGTAATTTTCACAGCTTTATCTTTTAATTCTCTTAATTTTGCCGTCACAATCGTAGTTTTATCATTATCAAATCACTGTCCAAGTTTCAACCTTTTCGCATTTGCTCGAAGAGTTTAATGGCCTTCAGCTGATTTGTGCAAAACTTTCTAGTAGCAATGCGCACATGATCTTGTGTTTTTTCTCCTCAGTTTCCGACTGGCTGTCATTGATCCCATTCACCGCTGTGATCGGAGGATTGACTTACATGTCCTATCAAGCATTCTGTCCCAAAGCTAGAGCGGGTTGTGGAGCTTCAAAGAAGGTAGGTCAGTTATGCAGACATTGCACAGTGGTTTCAATCCAATAGTGTCAATGAACTGCATCTACTTTGAGATGCAACCAGAACTGTTGTTGACATTACATCTGGTACCTAAACGGACAAAGTGGGCTACAAAAAGGATTGAGCGATTCGTTAAGTCTTGGTGCACAGTGATTAGCGAATCCTACAGGTTAACAACCTGCTAATTTCAAAGTGTTTTCGTTGGTTCCTTACAAGAAGTAGGACACCGACTTATTGTCAGCCGTCAACAACACACCTGTTCGTTCTCTTTCATTTCTTTTATGCTGGTAACACTAATATGGGGAACTTGGTGCATATCTCATCATATTTCACCAACCTGTAATTATACCTAAACCCATCAAGCAAGTTTGCTGTTTTTTTGTCTGTCATCAGTGACAATGGAAATTTGTAAAATAATAATTGGGCGGATGCTCGGCGATGTCAGGGAAACAGCGCATAGCCCCGGGAAAATGTTTAATTTTAGGACCAAATTTGGTGCTTTTCTACGCGATTTACACAATTTTAAGACAATTTTTACTTAGTATGGAAAATAAATGGGCAGACGGCATCCACCATGAAAATAGAGTGAGGTACACTTCCGCCCTCGTCCGCCCCAAATTAACCACTGCATTTACTCCTGATTTAGATTTCATGTTCATTTCATCTTTTTGAAATGGAAATCAAATTGAAGAAAAGTCCACCAGAGTTTTTCGTTCCACTAGCTATTTGGTAATTAATCTAGTAAATATATCTAAGTGAGACTGAATATAACTGGTGAGTGGTGGATTGTATATTTATGTCAACATGCTCATTCACAAAATGTATGGAAATTATGCTCTAAAAATAGATCCTGAACTTTTAGAAATTTCATACAATTTGTAAAGTTTCTTTCTACACTGCGAATGCAATTCCATCCAAATATGATTAATTATTTATTAATAATTCTAATCCAGTTTTCATAAATTATCTAGTTAGCTCTGCTTTTCAAAAAATTTCATATGCAGTAGGTACCGTGATCCAAGTATCTATTATGGTTTTTCAACAATGGATCATAACCATAATAGATACTTGGATCACGGTAGGTAGGTACTGCATATGAAAATTTTTGAAAAGCAGAGCTAACTAGATAATTTATGATGTTGTCTATTCTCTGTTCAATTTAGTTCAGTAGGACTTGATTGCTGAGGCAATTCTCCTACGAATTTGTACCAAGTAATAATCTACCGTATTGTTTCATTTCGGTACCCATGGATTTCATTTCACTTGGCGTGCAAGTTTCAAAGAGAATGTATGTTTCTGTTTCAGCCTCCAGTGATCAATGAGAAAGTGAAGAAAGAGTCGTCTAAAGTTGTTGACAGCTTCGACATCGAGGATCTTAGCGACAAAGCTGCCTTCTGCCGATGTTGGCAGAGCAAGAAGGTAAAGAAAAGTCCAAACGCACTGACCATCAATACAATTATCTATCAGACTTGGGTAGTAACGCAACGAAATTACCTTTTTTCGTTACGAGCCAGTAATTTCATTACAAAAATTTTGAAGTAACGTCCGAGCAATTTCACTACTTTTTCAAGGTAATTTGAGGCTGGTAACGTGAACTACAAATTACTGCGCTCCCACTTTTGTTGATTTTGATTCGCTTTTATTTTGGACTTTTTTAAAGTTTATGTAGGTACCTATTTTTTAATAAAAAATTTTAACAGGATATTTTCACTGAAATGATATGAGAATCCCATTGCTTGCTGGCTGTAGGATGGGCTCCATTTCTTGTTTTCTGTTATTATTGTATGTTCATTTCGGAAATCGTTAATAAGATGAGGGGAGGGCCCATGGGCACATTTTATGGGGCTAAAAGCTTAAGTCTATAATAATATCTACCAAATTAAAACATTGACCCGTCTCCAATCACCCCCATCAATAGTCGTTCACATTTTTCAATTTATTTTTAGTAGTCTTGAAATTTGGATTGCTTAATCCAAACTACAATCCAAAGCTTATTCAGTACCATGTATGTATGCAAGAAGCTCCTAATTATTTTTAGGCCATGAAATACAACAACTTTGTGTAGATAGATAGCAATTATTGATAGAATGATGTTGGCTAGAACTGATGATCTAGAAGGCAGTGCCAACAGGAAGTGAACATAGTCTCTAGTGTGACTAGAGTGGTTACATTGATAGTTGCTGGCTGTTTTAGAATAAAGAAGACTACCACATTATATTCTTATAATTATCTGTTTCAATTAAATAACTTATGTAGTTTATTAAGTATTGATTGATAACAACACATGGTGGCGGCGCGTGAGTAAGAAAACCAGTAAATTTACGCAGTATTACGTTATTTTCGGTGTAAGAAAAGCAAGAAAAATGGTGCTCGGAGATGAGGCCAATGTTCATGTTCAACAACAGCCATTACCTCAAGCCGATTCTACTACTCAATTACAACCACCTCCAAAATTCGACTTCACCGATCCACAAACATGGACCAGGTGGATTCGGAGATACGAGCGTTTCCGTATTTCAAGTTGTCTGGACAAAGCAAGTAAGTCAAGACAGGTCCATCATCTCATTTACTGTATGGGAGATGAAGCGGAGGATATCTTACTTTCTATGGAGCTCACTGCCCTAGAAGAAGATGATTATGAATTGGTTGTAGAAAAGTTTAATTCTCACTTTGTCAAAAGGAGAAATGTGATATTTGAAAGAGCCAAATTCCATCAGAGGAAGCAAGAAGAGGGGGAATCAGCGGCTGAGTTTATAACATCATTGTATACATTAGTAAAACATTGTGCGTATGGAGCACTACAGGAAGAACTTATCAGAGATAGGTTAGTGGTAGGTCTTAGAGACACCAAGTTATCCGAAACTTTGCAAATGGATGCAGAGCTAACTTTGAAGAAGGCCATCGATAAGGTCCGAGTACATGAAGACATTCGAGGTCAGCAGAAGATCCTGAGGGGGTTAGAAAGCAATGATGCGAATGTTGATATGGTTAAATCAAATAAACCTAAGTTTCAGCATTCAGGTGCCCGTTCTCACCAGCAACAGGAACATTTCAAGCCGTCGAGCAGCTACAGTGGTCAGAATAAATCTGCAGACCGCTGTACCAGATGTGGACGCACACCATCTCACCCGATACGAGATTGTCCAGCGAGGGAGGTGAAGTGCAGAAGCTGTAACATCATGGGCCACTTCGAGAAACACTGCCGCAGTAAGAAGAAGCAGTCAACGGTACACGAAGTGCGAACCGGAGGCCAGCAACCCGAAGTATATCTAGGTACGATAGACGGGGACACCACCGACGACCCATGGTTCGTGACACTACTAGTAAATGGTAAGCGAACACAATTCAAAATTGACACAGGTGCCGATGTAACTGTACTCTCGGAAGAGGAATACAAATCCAGGTTTTCCAAGCATAAGCTTAGTCCAACGACGAAGACACTTCTGGGACCAGGACGAGCAACCTTAGATGTCAAAGGTCAGTTTAAAGCAACATTTCAAGTAAAACAAAACAAGTCTGTTCAAGACATCTTTGTGGTCAGCAACCTAAGCAGTGCACTACTGGGCCGACCAGCAATCAGAAGTTTAAACCTAGTTCAGCAGATCCACGCGGTAAAGCAGATTGATCCACTGAGCCAAGGAGACGTCAAGAAAGAATACCCATCTCTGTTCACGGGATTGGGTGAATTGAAAGGCGAGTACAAGATACGGCTCCAAGCTGGAGCAGAACCATTCGCCATCGCCGTTCCACGTCGAGTAGCAATACCACTCTTGCCAAAGGTAAAAGAGGAACTTGAGAAGATGGAGAAAGCAGGTGTTATCTCCAAGGTCGACGAGCCAACAGATTGGTGCGCAGGAATGGTGGTAGTGCCGAAGAAAAATGGAAACGTAAGAATATGTGTAGATCTTACACACCTGAATAGAAGTGTCCAGCGGGAGCGTCATATTATGCCTGCTATGGAAGAAACCTTGGGACACCTAGGTAGAGCAACTGTGTTCAGCAAATTAGACGCGAATTCGGGATTCTGGCAGATCAAGCTTTCCGAAGAGTCACGTAAGCTCACAACCTTTATTACTCCCTATGGTAGGTATTGGTTCAACAGGGTTCCATTCGGGATAACTTCGGCACCAGAAGTGTATCAAAGGAAAATGTCGGAACTACTCGAAGGACTACCCGGAGTAGTATGTCACATGGACGATGTTCTTATCTTTGGGGAAACAAGGAAAGAACACGATCAACGACTGTCAGCAGTGCTTACAGCAATCAGTAATGCAGGTGTCACACTGAATGAAGCAAAATGTGAATTTGGTGTCAGCACAGTCAAGTTTCTGGGTTACATTCTAGGAGAGTCTGGAGTGAAAGTTGATCCCAGCAAGACATCAGCAATAAATCTCATGAAAAGTCCGAAAGATGTTTCAGGCGTAAGAAGACTTCTGGGGATGACTAACCAACTAATGAAGTTCGTTCCTAATCTGGCAGTAATGACAAAACTAATTCGCGAACTCTTGTCAGGAGACAACTTTCAGTGGGGAGCGCCTCAAGAAGAAGCTTTTACAAAAATCAAGGAGAAGTTGACGACGACCCCGACGTTAATGTTCTACGACGTCAATAGGGAGATCCGTTTAACGACAGACGCATCATCGTTTGGTTTGGGATGTGTTCTGGAACAGCTGGACGAGTCCAATGTTTGGCGGCCAGTAGCGTACGCATCCAGATCACTCACCGACACTGAAACCAGGTATGCCCAGATCGAGAAGGAAGCTTTGGGAATTGTATGGGCATGTGACAGGTTCCAGAATTTCCTCATAGGTAAACAGTTCCATGTACATACTGATCATTTACCTCTTGTTCCCATAATGCTAAAGAAGTCTCTGAGCGATCTGTCACCAAGAATTCTGAGAATGAGAATGAAATTGATGAGATTTGCATTTACTATCTCGCATGTTCCAGGTAAAGATCTACATACGGCAGACACTCTGTCCAGAGAGCCGGTAGAAATTGCTTCTGCTCAATGTTGTGAGTTTGAAGCAGAGATAAACGAATGTGTTGACCAGGTCATAGGAGAGCTTCCAGCAACGGATGCACGTCTCGACGAGATAAGGAAAGCCCAGCAAGAGGATCGTACATCTCAACAAGTCAAAAGATACATTGCTGACGGGTGGCCATCGAAGCGAGACCTAGCAGCCAATGCCGCTCCATTCTTTCAAGAAAGAGGTAACCTGACTGTCCAGCAGGGACTTCTGATGAAAGACCAACGACTGTACATACCAGGAAGTATGCAGAAGGAAATTCTACATAGAATCCATGAAGGTCACTTAGGGATTAATAAATGTAGAGAGAGAGCCAGACAGTCAGTGTGGTGGCCAGGAATGAGCCAGCATATTATAGATGTAGTTAACAAATGTCAACATTGTTTGGAACACCGGGAAAATCCACAAGAACCGTTATTGACAACACCTTTGCCAGAGCGAGCATGGCAGAGAGTAGCCATGGATTTGTTTCAACTCAAGGAACACAAGTATTTGATAATTGTAGATTATTACTCAAAGTTCCCTGAAGTATTATTGTTGGATAAAACCACCAGCAAGTATGTCATCAATCGCATCAAGTCGGTATTTGCGAGGTATGGAATTCCGGAAGAAGTTGTTTCAGACAACGGACCGCAGTTCAGCTCAGACGAGTTTCGAAGATTCGCAACAACCTACGGATTCAAGCATGTGACCAGCAGCCCAAGATATCCAAAGGCGAACGGACTTGCGGAACGGACAGTGAAAACCATGAAAGGTATCCTGCAGAAGTCAGAAGATGTATATCTCGGAATGCTAGCATACCGATCAACACCACTAGCATCAGGGCGTAGTCCGGCGCAGATGCTAATGAGCCGACAGCCAAGAACAACGCTAGTAACTGCTTCGGACAACCTACTACCTAATCAAATCAACACCCAAGCGTGGAGAAGGAGGGAAGAGGCTAGGAAAGCGAAGCAGAAGCACGATTACGACCGAAGACATCGTGCCAGAGAGTTACCACCGTTAGAATTAGGTTCACATGTATATGTTACAGATCAGAAGAAATATGGCCAGGTGATAGCAGCCGGTACCACTCCGCGGTCATATCATGTAGAGACATCAGAGGGGACACTCAGAAGAAATCGAGTCCACCTCATGCCATCACCGAAACCAGATGTGCCCGGTCCGGCAGCAGCGGACGAGCCACAGGATGAACCACAGGATGAACCAGCAACACCACCCGGAGCATATCGTTCTAGGCGGGGCAGAGTCATTCAAAGACCACAAAGATTCAATGATTATTAGCATTGTCTAATTCTAACATTTGTACTATTAGTTTGAAATTTCATAAGTTGTATTCATGTTTGTTAGTACCCAAAAAGGGGGATGTGATGTTGGCTAGAACTGATGATCTAGAAGGCAGTGCCAACAGGAAGTGAACATAGTCTCTAGTGTGACTAGAGTGGTTACATTGATAGTTGCTGGCTGTTTTAGAATAAAGAAGACTACCACATTATATTCTTATAATTATCTGTTTCAATTAAATAACTTATGTAGTTTATTAAGTATTGATTGATAACAACACAATTGCAACAACTTTGTTGTATGAAATATGGTTTTACCTGACCTAGGGTAGGTGGTTGTAAATAAATACCAACTGCAATGTGAAAAGATTTTCCCGAGTGGGACTCGAACCCACGACCTTCCGATGCTGCAAAACAACATTGTTCGAACAAACCCTCACAATCTAAACGAGGGCAATTTGGAGGCTACTTCCTCTAAAATCTGACCACATAAACCATGCCAGTAGATAACAAGTCCTTATCAGATGCGTCTACTCTGTATGTATGTCAATCTCAATGTATTACAACATACTGATAACAAGCAGTTTAACTACTTTTTAGCAAACTACTGATTTGCAATTCAGAAGTGGTAGTTCATTTTCCTTCTGAATTCACATAGCAAGTAAAATGTTCTCTTTACTGATACCTGATAATGCCAAGGAATTTAGAAGTATCCTTACTGCACTTGGTTGACTTGACTTAACATTTCTAATGTGATAATGTGTGATTTTAGTGTGATTTTTAATGTGACAATGATGTTTGTAATGTTAATGTGTAATATTTATTACTGACGTGTTAATGATGTAAATCATTAATGATGTTATGAGGGGTTTTAATTTAATTTACTACAAGTGCATACTGTGTAACCTAAATGTTTTGTATCCGAGCGGAAGAGCTCTAAGCGAACAATAAACAAACTTAAACTTAAACTTAAAATTATTAAATTTTCTATAAAATTTGATAGCATTTAGTATTTATTGAAAGGTCATAAAATAGCAGTAATATCACACTTGCACTTGAACAATATTGGTGGAAAAATGCTATTTACTGTTCATTTCTTCTGGTAAACTCTTAGTACAGTCCTACTTATGCAGAAATTAACTTTCCTGTTTAATTAAAACAAAATTATAATAATCAGAGACTTGAACCCAAATAAATATCGGTTCCGGTTCCTGAAAAAATAAAAAATAAATAATACCTAATAAATAATAAATAAATGAAAAAATAAATAAAATGGCCAGCGTGAAAAATTTTTCATTATTAGGGTATTAAATGATTTGAATTTGAAATCATCAGATTTGAAATCTGATCCTTCTTTCATTCAATTATAATAATTACCTAAAAATTGAAAATATTTGTAAAGTGGAAATGAATTTGATAATAAATGAAGAGAATGAACCTATTTCGAATATATTAATAGAAATTTGAATTTTAAAAGCTACTTTTAGATTTATGAAAGTGAGTAAAATGCTAATTAAATGCTAATAACTTTTTATTTAGCACACGCTGGTATTGTTTTCAATTTTTATTATTAAAGCTGAGGTCATGACCATTCTAAAAACAAGTTTTTGGTAAAAATCTATTCATACAAAAAAATACAAAATACATTTAATACCCTAATAATGACAGATTTTTCACGCCGGCCATAAGATAACATGGAGAGAAAACTGATATTCAAATTGAAATATCTCAATAACTACACACGGCAAGTCCATAATATTTGGATGGGTTGTGTATGACATCATTATGAATAACAAGTATACCAAATATCATAAAGATCTGAGACAAAAATTCGATCGATGCAGCTACCTTAAGTATAAACTCAATGAAATTAATGATTTACCCTGATAATCATGTACAATTTCCCCTCCCGTCTCTCTAATGCCCTATTCTCTGGTTTCAGTTCCCCTATTGCGACGGCGCGCACAACGCGCATAACGAAGCAACGGGAGACAACGTAGGTCCGCTCTGCATCGAGCGCAAGAAGAAGTGATTCGCGCGCGCGGACGTTTAGTATAATTATATGGGTTTAGATCACGTTTGATATCCCGACCTCGACTAAGCTTCATGTTCTGATTTAACAATACATTGGCATGCTGGTATGTTACATGTATAGGGAATAGGTTTAATCATTGTTTGCATTGTTGGGAATATTCTTGCCTTTTTTTATTGATTATTAATATTAAATAAATCATGTACACTTGGAAATTAAATGAGTGTCTTATTAGTCCATACCTTTCTGAGTACCTATATCAGAGTACCTACACACATTTTTTTATATTCATGTTTTCTGGGATATTTTATCCCGAAAGTAATGTTTATTTATAATATAAATACCTAGTGTTGTCGACAGTTTCGATCCACTTATTGGAATCTTCTTTAGGACAAAATTAACTTAAAAAACATTACCTACAGGATGAAATAATATCATAAACATCATGAAATTACTGCAATACTGAAACTAAAAAATCTGTCATAAAATATTTTTTCTTTGAGTTCACACTTTCATTTATTTAAACTTTGTGCATTAGAGTCACATTGTTTTAACTTTTAGTCAACGATGTAAATGTGCAAAGAATATTTCTAATCTAGGTTTTCGAATTTTCATGAAACTTTAAATTCAATTTATTTCACACAACAAATGAGAGTTAATTGTTGTTTATTGGCGCTTGACCAACAAGTGACACCTCGGTGATCGAATTCAAGGTCAAACAAAAGAAAATATGAACTGTGTAAAACCAAGAACTTACCATGCCCTAATTTACATGTAAGTAACCAGCATTTTAAAGTTTACTTTTAAACATTCCGCCATATGATTTTGATTGTAATTGGACTAGATCTTGATCGAATCATCAGTGTTAACAAGGTATTTAAATTGAAATACAAAGAATGAACGCAACTGGACCAAACACAATAGGGAATATGCATACATTTGTTAAAGACCATATTTCAAAATGTCAACATATTTGATGGTGAAATAATTATTTTCACACTCAAAAGAGTAAATTTTCATTCATAATATGAAATTGAAATTCAGTTGACACTTCGATGGGAAAACAAAACACTAAACAGTATTCCTGATAATTCCTAATAAGTGATGTCATTTTTATCAACCAACAATGATGTTACCATGGTTACAATAAAATTTAACATCACTCGTTAGGTAATGTCGGGAATACTGTTTTCCTGCCAAATGTCCCAGGAATTCAATTAAGACGGCTGGGTAGTGAGTTTGACCTTCATCGCCTCCTGTTCTAAGAGAGCCACAACGACTTCCTCATACCGGGTGAGTTCTTGTAAAGCTGATGCTAGTTTGACGTGTTTAATATCGAAATATCATCTCAACAAACCACCAACTTCATCGCCTCCTGTTCTAAGAGAGCCACAACGACTTCCTCCATACTTTGCTTGCCTGTCATGTAGAAGTCCTGAGGTTCAAATCCCATCTCCAGGCAGATATTTCTTTTTATTATACTTCGAAAGTGTAGTAGTCATTGAATTTTGTATTGTCTTTATTAATTTCATCATAGAACATAACATACAGAATATTGAAAATAAGTAATAACTTAATTTGACAAGCCAGACTGACAAATTCATAGAAAAGAAAACGGATTTCTATAAAACCAATACAAATTGTAACACAACAACATTTAAAAAGGAATCCATTGTGAAATTATTTTAATCAAAGGTCTCTAGACCACTACAAATATAACTGGAAACCTTTTATTATTATTTTCAATATGTTTAGAAATTCAATGATGAATGCATTACAAATGCAAATCTTGTTACCAGTTCTATTTGTGAATAATGTAAGTGAAGAAATGAACTTAAAGTAGCTTTTAATCACAGCAATTAAGGGGTCTTTCAATGCCTTGCTAACTTTTAAACAGTCAGTTAGGACTGTATTGCCATGACAATAACCAATCACAATCCTTAAATGACAGATTAAAACTTACTGGTTTAACAGACTATTGAAAGACCGACCCAAAAACTTGCCAAGGTGTAGATAAATATATATTCTAAACTCAAAAAACTGAGTCTTTGAAAGTGATATTTCATAAGTAATAATTACATAATACTACATTAATTGTACACTATGATGATGCAACACTTTAACATTGCTACAACAGGTATAAGAGAAAAACTTCTCTTTTCAAGTCTCAAAATGCCCCTTCACTAAAACAAAATTATTCATAAACTATCTGAACAAAATGACAACAGAGAAAATATCTGTAATAGGTATCTAATTTCATTGTTATGTTTTAATTAAAGTCCTTGCATTTTATTATTGTAAAATAAGGTACTTTGTAACCTATTTTTAAATTTGTATATTTAAATTGGTTTTTAGAGTCATTAATGAATATATTAAAAATCTTTCGGATGGCACTTCAGGTCATATCCAATACTTAAAATAACTTGTAAAATCAACCATCTGATGATTGGAAACTAAAGAAAAGCTACGACTTACAAAATACCTATCTCAATTATACAAATGCTTTCTGGTGTCTTCCTTCGAAATAGAGCAGAATGTAGGTATTTTATGAAACGAAGAAATAATTCTATTCAAATATATTGAATGTTTGGAAAGAACTGAACCGAGCTACGATTGGTCGATGAGTTTTCTCGCCAACATCAAGTCCACTTTCTCGACTGCTTCTGATTGGTGGAGAAACGTCAAGCAGTCTCGAAGCTTCTCCACGGTGAGGCCTCCTTGGATCTGAAACATTAGAAGCAGAATGCTGCAAGTCCATCCAATGATTCAAGATTAAAGGTTGAATGCAGGGATTTGAAAGATAGAATAGAATAGAATTTTATTAACAGCTTAGGAATACACTGTACATTATTAATAAGATATTAAGAATATACACATGTAGATTTTCCAGTGGGTAAGAGGAGCGTAAAAGAATGGCAAAAGGTTAAAAAGGGTTTCAAGGGTAAAAACATAATTTTTACAAAATTTCAAATCATGGAAACACATTTTTATCCTTTATCTGTAACCTGTAAAATCGTGAAAACAATGGGACAAACCACTTTTTAAAAGTAGAGGGGGCCTTTTTATGTTTTTTTGTGGTTTCCAATATCTCAACACAGGATGAAGAAGGCTAAATAGTGAGTTTTGACCTTGAAGAGTTTTCTAATCGATTTTAATTATATTATCTTTTACCAATGCTATTGACAATAAAATAAGACTTTGTACCAGTCTTCAGAACAGTTCAATGAAAATAATTTCATAGCTTAGAATGGTTTTTTAGTTTATTTTGTCCTACAGACGTTTAGTACCAGACAATTAGTATTTAAGAAAAAGATAATATAAATATCTGTCTCCCGTTTCCAACACAATGTCGGGTCGGGGGGTGGAATTCCACCATCCATCTTGGGCCTTTGCTTCAGTGATGTCGGGTGGCCGGTCCTGGCACATCACACTCTTCTTCTTCCTCCTCCTCTTCGTATTCTGGTTGCTGCCGCTCCACCATGACTCTCCACCTCTCTCTGTCCTCCCACAATCTTTCTGCAGTCACTGTTCCCCACTCCTCACCTCTTTCCTCTACATCCCACTTCACCTGGTCCTCCCACTTCACTCTCGGTCTACCCCTTCTGCTTTCCCGGTCTCCCGCTCTTTCAAATTCTCTCTTCGGTATTCTCTTGGGATTCATTCTTCTAAGATGACCATACCAGCGTAGTCTGTCTCTTCCTATCTTATAGTTGAGGCTCTCAACACCTAGCTTCTTCCTTATGTCAGTACTTCTTTGCTTTTCCATCTTCGATACTCCAGCGATGCTTCTGAGGAATTTCATCTCGGCCGCCTGGACATTTTCTGCTTCTTTGTTGGTCAATGTCCATGTAACTGCACCATAAGTTAGTATTGGTATGAAGTAGGTCTTGTAGAGTAGCATCTTGCATTTGGTTGGCATGTCCTCGTTCCACAGCAGCTTTCTGACTGATTGGTAGCATCCACTGGCAAGGTGTATCCGCCTAGATATCTCTGCTCCCATCCTGGCCTCATTGGTCACTATGCTTCCTAGATATTTGAACTCCTGCTTTACTTCGAGTACTTCTCCTTGTAGCTGGATGTTAGTATTTTGGGCTTTCTTATCCCTACTCATCACCATGGCCTCACTCTTTTCTCTGCTTATCCTGAGCCCGTATTCCCGAGTTACTACATCCCATCTGTCGATCTTCTCTTGGACGAAGACTTGGACTCTTTTTTAATAATTGATTAAAAACTCATCAAGGTCAAACTCACTACTCAGCCATCTTAAATATCACGTACAACCAACTAAAGCATTGTCATGCATGTTAAGAAACCTTGACCATGAGAATCTCAAATGTCATGTTCGTAAACGCTGTCACAAGACGACACTTACGTCCGCGTAGTTGATGAGCATCTTGGTGGGACTGGCCGAGCTTCCGATGCTTCCCACCAGGTTGTCCAGCTCGAGCAGCGTTGCCAGATCTCTCCAGCCTCGGTTGTGGTCCAGGATGTGGCAGACGCTTGACATCGTGGCGTTGTCCAGAAACAAACCTGACGAGACTAAACGACAATACAAGAGCAAGATCAAGCAGAGAATATACAAGTACATTTGACAAGGAATTTGCAGCAGTGAAAAACTATTTTCTGTTTGGAATTCCTATTTTCCATGCTAATTTTGGCTATTTTTATGGCACTACCTTCCTCTCACCCTATAACAAGAGAGGAGCATAGAAAATACACATTTCAGATGTGTATACAGCATTTTATTGGCGACATTTTGACATTTGCCCTCAGGCGCTGAAAGATTTCAATTTCAATTTCATTTTCAATTGTTTCTCCTTCTTCACTGCACCTGGAAACTTGAACTGTCAAAACAAATAAAGAATGTGTAGACTGACAGCAGCCATCTTGACAGAAGTGGCTCCATCACGTATCGCTTATTTTCAGGAATAGAGATGTTATCCGGAAAATTATACATCAGAAAATGTATAGCTTCTTTTAATTCTTTCTACAATTGTTCTGGCATAATAAATGGTCACATAATAAATGGTCACTTTTACACTAATTATTTGATATAAGTCATTCATTTTAAATGATTTAATGATTGAAAGGTACAAAAGAAGTATTAATATTGACCTTGAACAGTGTTGGAAGAAAACTATTATTCAGCTTTATCTGCTCATTTATGCCGAGTAAACACTCAGTACAGTCCTACACATTGATGTTATTAGTAGAGCCAGTTTTAAATGGTGATTTTATTTCTTAAAATTCGTTTTTAAAATCATCAATTTCGTTTTTTGTGCTTTTTCTGGAAGAGGGATTTCGCGATTTTGTGGTGATATTAAATTGGTTATAAAACACACTGTAATAGCCCCCAGAAACCATAATTTGATGAAAAACATGTATGCCACTTTGGAGGAGGGATTGGAATGGGTTGGTCATGCACTATCAGTGTTGAGTAGTAACATGATACAAAGTAACATGTTACTGGTAACATGTTAACTTTTTCGAGTAAAAGTAACTGTAACATGTTACTTTGAAAATAAAGTATTTGTATTCCTAACATGTTACTTATTTTGAGTACCTAACTTAACTGATTGTAACATGTTACAAATTTATTTTGTTTCCATAGAATATTCAAGTAGGTAAACACCTAAAAGTCAATTTCAGAAGGTTAAAAAACACTAAATATTTTGAAAATGCCTCTTGGAAGGCAATTTTGTTGTCATTTTAACTTTTTTTCGGTTAATTTCATATTTATTTGTGTATTATTTATGACGTACAGGTTCAAAGATTTTTGAAAAGTAACTGTGAAAGTAACTGCTGACTTTATGCAAGTAACTGTACCTGTATCGGTGTTACTTTTAAAATTAAGTAACTTTAACTGTAACACTGTTAGAATTTTGGACAAGTAACTGTAACTGTAACACTGATACATTTTAAAAGTAACTTTGCCAACACTGTGCACTATTAGCACTGAAATAGGCGTGTCTAGAATGGCGTCTTTAATGCTCTGTACTGTCTTTTCCCCAACCCACATTTTCTCTGTATAGATGATACATATTTAAAATTTCATGACGCAAAATGTATAGTTTGACAAGATATTTTCTTTCCCAATCCAACAATTTTCAGTGCAGTATTTGTTCCAAAATATCCTTCTGTGTAAGTAGACTATTGATAAATAGTTGCGACTGGTTGAGGGTGGAAGGGGGGTTGGGAAAACCGGTCGACCTTGAACAGATGGGGGCGCAAAACAAAGCAGCCTGGAGGCATCATCAACTGGTTAGACTGGTCTGGTTCACTTTGAGGGTGGGTAGCAAAGTGTCTGGCGAGGGGGAGGGGGTTGAGTGAGTAGCACATGGAAAGAAACTGGTTTCGTTTGTTGTTGTGTGACCTGTTAGGGGATAAAAGCAGTAATTTTAATAGAAAACCTTTATTTCGTGGTCATTTCGCGGAAAATGTTGAATATCGCGATCAGGGTGCCTATTCTCGAGTTGAAACCGCATGTGGAAATGTTCACATCCGCATGCAATGGCGTCAAATCATGCGAAATCGTATTCTCGAGTTTGAAACCGCCGCCCAAATGCGAAAATGACATGCGGAAATGTTCGTTCGGTGTAGGGCCCTTGAAATCACTTCCGCATGCAGTTTTTAAGGTTATGTCAAACGAAACAGTCAAACTTTGTCTTTATTATGGACGCATTTATCATAATGCTGGTTTGGAAAATGTAGAAACAAGAGTAAATATTATAAATACCTTGGAGTATAATATAAATACAATAATTTTAATAAACTTTTCCTTTCCCTCGTTATTTGCTTCATATTTCGACAACAATGAATATTCTTATTCTAAATTCTAAAGATGAATGACAAAAGATTTCTACCTCACAGCCAGTTTTAATCAGACACGGCCTTCGTGAAATTCTTAAATTCAAATTGAAAATCTTCGTTCCCATTGGTCAATTCGTATAATTCCGAACTTTGCCTAAAGTCGACACGCCTGTGTTTTGTTGTTTGAGCGGTTGCTAAGAGGATGTAGATGTCAGTTTCGCCACGCGAAAGTAAATCTCGAGAATAGGTAAGTTCGCATCATGACTTTCGTTGACGAACTTGGCGTGCGAACATTTCCAATTCCGCATGGTTGATGCGAACTTTCAAGAATAGCCACCCAGGGTTGGATTTCGTTTTTTTTCGCGATGTAAAAATGGTAGATTTGGGATCTATACACAATGAAATGGATTTTAGTAGAAGAAAATAGTGCAATCAGAACAATTCGCGAATTCGCGCATCACCATTTAAAACTGGCTCTAGTTATTAGCTTTCCTAATGTTTAATTTTAAAAAAACTAAAAAGAGAAGAAGAAACTGTTAGAAACTATTTGGTTCACATCTTTAGATATGGGTGATAACTGATAATTGTTGATTTGAAGGTGTTTGCTGATGTACCTTGGTCTGTGAGAATGTCTTCTGGCTCGAGCTTCACTTCAAACTGTTCCGGCGGCTGAGAGGAAACCCTCGAGAGAATCAAATCCAGCAGCTGCAACAAAACAAACACATTTCATTTCAACACGCAATGACAATCAAAACAAACACATTTCATTTCAACACGCAATGACAATCAAAACAAACACATTTCATTACAACACGCAATGACAATCAAAACAAACACATTTCATTTCAACACACAATGATAATCAAAACAAACACATTTCATTTCAACACGCAATGATAATCAAAACAAACACATTTCATTTCAACACACAATGACAATCAAAACAAACACATTTCATTTCAACACGCAATGACAATCAAAACAAACACATTTCATTTCAACACGCAATGACAATCAAAACAAACACATTTCATTTCAACACACAATGATAATCAAAACAAACACATTTCATTTCAACACGCAATGACAATCAAAACAAACACATTTCATTTCAACACGCAATGATAATCAAAACAAACACATTTCATTTCAACACGCAATGACAATCAAAACAAACACATTTCATTTCAACACGCAATGATAATCAAAACAAACACATTTCATTTCAACACGCAATGACAATCAAAACAAACACATTTCATTTCAACACGCAATGATAATCAAAACAAACACATTTCATTTCAACACGCAATGACAATCAAATCAACACATTTCATATCAACACGCAATGACAATCAAAACAAACACATTTCATTTCAACACGCAATGACAATCAAAACATACACATTTCATTTCAACACGCAATGATAATCAAAGCAAACACATTTCATTTCAACACGCAATGACAATCAAAACAAACACATTTCATTTCAACACGCAATGATAATCAAAACAAACACATTTCATTTCAACACGCAATGACAATCAAAACAAACACATTTCATATCAACACGCAATGACAATCAAAACAAACACATTTCATTTCAACACGCAATGACAATCAAAACAATCACATTTCATTTCAACACGCAATGACAATCAAAACAAACACATTTCATTTCAACACGCAATGATAATCAAAACAAACACATTAAATTTCAACATGCAATGACAATCAAAACAAACACATTTCATTTCAACACGCAATGACAATCAAAACAAACAATTTCATTTCAACACGCAATGACAATCAAAACAAACACATTTCATTTCAACACGCAATGACAATCAAAACAAACACATTTCATTACAACACGCAATGACAATCAAATCAACACATTTCATTTCAACACGCAATGACAATCAAAACAAACACATTTCATTTCAACACGCAATGACAATCAAAACAAACACATTTCATTTCAACACGCAATGACAATCAAAACAAACACATTTCATTTCAACACGCAATGACAATCAAAACAAACACATTTCATTTCAACACGCAATGACAATCAAAACAAACACATTTCATTTCAACACGCAATGACAATCAAAACATACACATTTCATTTCAACACGCAATGATAATCAAAGCAAACACATTTCATTTCAACACGCAATGACAATCAAAACAAACACATTTCATTTCAACACGCAATGATAATCAAAACAAACACATTTCATTTCAACACGCAATGACAATCAAAACAAACACATTTCATATCAACACGCAATGACAATCAAAACAAACACATTTCATTACAACACGCAATGACAATCAAAACAAACACATTTCATTTCAACACGCAATGACAATCAAATCAACACATTTCATTTCAACACGCAATGACAATCAAAACAAACACATTTCATTTCAACACGCAATGATAATCAAAACAAACACATTTCATTTCAACACGCAATGACAATCAAAACAAACACATTTCATTTCAACACGCAATGACAATCAAAACAAACACATTTCATTTCAACACGCAATGACAATCAAAACAAACACATTTCATTTCAACACGCAATGACAATCAAAACAAACACATTTCATATCAACACGCAATGACAATCAAAACAAACACATTTCATTTCAACACGCAATGACAATCAAAACAAACACATTTCATTTCAACACGCAATGACAATCAAAACAAACACATTTCATTTCAACACGCAATGACAATCAAAACAAACACATTTCATATCAACACGCAATGACAATCAAAACAAACACATTTCATTACAACACGCAATGACAATCAAAACAAACACATTTCATTTCAACACGCAATGACAATCAAATCAACACATTTCATTTCAACACGCAATGACAATCAAAACAAACACATTTCATTTCAACACGCAATGATAATCAAAACAAACACATTTCATTTCAACACGGAATGACAATCAAAACAAACACATTTCATTTCAACACGCAATGACAATCAAAACAAACACATTTCATTTCAACACGCAATGACAATCAAAACAAACACATTTCATTTCAACACGCAATGACAATCAAAACAAACACATTTCATTTCAACACGCAATGACAATCAAAACAAACACATTTCATTTCAACACGCAATGACAATCAAAACAAACACATTTCATTTCAACACGCAATGACAATCAAAACAAACACATTTCATTTCAACACGCAATGACAATCAAAACAAACACATTTCATATCAACACGCAATGACAATCAAAACAAACACATTTCATTTCAACACGCAATGACAATCAAAACAAACATATTTCATTTCAACACGCAATGACAATCAAAACAAACACATTTCATTTCAACACGCAATGACAATCAAAACAAACACATTTCATTTCAACACGCAATGACAATCAAAACAAACACATTTCATTACAACACGCAATGACAATCAAAACAAACACATTTCATTACAACACGCAATGACAATCAAAACAAACACATTTCATTTCAACACACAATGATAATCAAAACAAACACATTTCATTTCAACACGCAATGATAATCAAAACAAACACATTTCATTTCAACACGCAATGACAATCAAAAAAAAAAAATTTCATTTCAACACGCAATGATAATCAAAACAAACACATTTCATTTCAACACGCAATGATAATCAAAACAAACACATTTAATTTCAACACGCAATGACAATCAAAACAAACACATTTCATTTCAACACGCAATGACAATCAAAACAAACACATTAAATTTCAACATGCAATGACAATCAAAACAAACACATTTCATTTCAACACGCAATGACAATCAAAACAAACAATTTCATTTCAACACGCAATGACAATCAAAACAAACACATTTCATTTCAACACGCAATGACAATCAAAACAAACACATTTCATTTCAACACGCAATGACAATCAAAACAAACACATTTCATTTCAACACGCAATGACAATCAAAACAAACACATTTCATTTCAACACGCAATGGCAATCAAAGCAAACAAATTTCATTTCAACACGCAATGACAATCAAAACAAACACATTTCATTTCAACACGCAATGACAATCAAAACAAACACATTTCATTTCAACACGCAATGATAATCAAAACAAACACATTTCATTTCAACACGCAATGACAATCAAAACAAACACATTTCATTTCAACACGCAATGACAATCAAAACAAACACATTTCATTTCAACACGCAATGATAATCAAAACAAACACATTTCATTTCAACACGCAATGACAATCAAAACAAACACATTTCATTTCAACACGCAATGACAATCAAAACAAACACATTTCATTTCAACACGCAATAGCAATCAAAGCAAACACATTTCATTTCAACACGCAATGACAATCAAAGCAAACACATTTCATTTCAACACGCAATGACAATCAAAACAAACACATTTTATTTCAACACGCAATGACAATCAAAACAAACACATTTCATTTCAACACGCAATGACAATCAAAACAAACACATTTCATTTCAACACGCAATGGCAATCAAAGCAAACACATTTCATTTCAACACGCAATGACAATCAAAACAAACACATTTCATTTCAACACGCAATGACAATCAAAGCAAACACATTTCATTTCAACACGCAATGACAATCAAAGCAAACACATTTCATTTCAACACGCAATGACAATCAAAACAAACACATTTCATTTCAACACGCAATGACAATCAAAACACACACATTTCATTTCAACACGCAATGACAATCAAAACAAACACATTTCATTTCAACACGCAATGATAATCAAAACAAACACATTTCATTTCAACACGCAATGACAATCAAAACAAACACATTTCATTTCAACACGCAATGACAATCAAAACACACACATTTCATTTCAACACGCAATGACAATCAAAACAAACACATTTCATTTCAACACGCAATGATAATCAAAACAAACACATTTCATTTCAACACGCAATGACAATCAAAACAAACACATTTCATTTCAACACGCAATGATAATCAAAACAAATACATTTCATTTCAACACGCAATGACAATCAAAACAAACACATTTCATTTCAACACGTAATGACAATCAAAACATACACATTTCATTTCAACACGCAATGATAATCAAAGCAAACACATTTCATTTCAACAGGCAATGACAATCAAAACAAACACATTTCATTTCAACACGCAATGACAATCAAAACAAACACATTTCATTTCAACACGCAATGACAATCAAAACATACACATTTCATTTCAACACGCAATGATAATCAAAGCAAACACATTTCATTTCAACACGCAATGACAATCAAAACAAACACATTTCATTTCAACACGCAATGATAATCAAAACAAACACATTTCATTTCAACACGCAATGACAATCAAAACAAACACATTTCATATCAACACGCAATGACAATCAAAACAAACACATTTCATTTCAACACGCAATGACAATCAAAACAAACATATTTCATTTCAACACGCAATGACAATCAAAACAAACACATTTCATTTCAACACGCAATGGCAATCAAAGCAAACACATTTCATTTCAACACGCAATGACAATCAAAACAAACACATTTCATTTCAACACGCAATGACAATCAAAACAAACACATTTCATTTCAACACGCAATGACAATCAAAGCAAACACATTTCATTTCAACACGCAATGACAATCAAAACAAACACATTTCATTTCAACACGCAATGACAATCAAAACAAACACATTTCATTTCAACACGCAATGACAATCAAAACAAACACATTTCATTTCAACACGCAATGACAATCAAAACACACACATTTCATTTCAACACGCAATGACAATCAAAACAAACACATTTCATTTCAACACGCAATGATAATCCTAACAAACACATTTCATTTCAACACGCAATGACAATCAAAACAAACACATTTCATTTCAACACGCAATGATAATCAAAACAAATACATTTCATTTCAACACGCAATGACAATCAAAACAAACACATTTCATTTCAACACGTAATGACAATCAAAACATACACATTTCATTTCAACACGCAATGATAATCAAAGCAAACACATTTCATTTCAACACGCAATGACAATCAAAACAAACACATTTCATTTCAACACGCAATGACAATCAAAACAAACACATTTCATTTCAACACGCAATGATAATCAAAACAAACACATTTCATTTCAACACGCAATGACAATCAAAACAAACACATTTCATTTCAACACGCAATGACATTCAAAACAAACACATTTCATTTCAACACGCAATGACAATCAAAACAAACATATTTCATTTCAACACGCAATGACAATCAAAACAAACACATTTCATTTCAACACGCAATGACAATCAAAACAAACATATTTCATTTCAACACGCAATGACAATCAAAACAAACACATTTCATTTCAACACGCAATGACAATCAAAACAAACATATTTCATTTCAACACGCAATGATAATCAAAACAAACACATTTCATTTCAACACGCAATGACAATCAAAACAAACACATTTCATTTCAACACGCAATGATAATCAAAACAAACACATTTCATTTCAACACGCAATGACAATCAAAACAAACACATTTCATTTCAACACGCAATGACAATCAAAACACACACATTTCATTTCAACACGCAATGACAATCAAAACAAACACATTTCATTTCAACACGCAATGACAATCAAAACAAACACATTTCATTTCAACACGCAATGATAATCAAAACAAACACATTTCATTTCAACACGCAATGACAATCAAAACAAACACATTTCATTTCAACACGCAATGACAATCAAAACACACACATTTCATTTCAACACGCAATGACAATCAAAACAAACACATTTCATTTCAACACGCAATGACAATCAAAACAAACACATTTCATTTCAACACGCAATGACAATCAAAACAAACACATTTCATTTCAACACCTAATGACAATCAAAACAAACATTTCATTTCAACACGCAATGACAATCAAAACAAACACATTTCATTTCAACACGCAATGATAATCAAAACAAATACATTTCATTTCAACACGCAATGACAATCAAAACAAACACATTTCATTTCAACACGCAATGATAATCAAAACAAATACATTTCATTTCAACACGCAATGACAATCAAAACAAACACATTTCTTTCAACACGCAATGACAATCAAAACAAATACATTTCATTTCAACACGCAATGACAATCAAAACAAACACATTTCATTTCAACACGCAATGATAATCAAAACAAATACATTTCATTTCAACACGCAATGACAATCAAAACAAACACATTTCTTTCAACACGCAATGACAATCAAAACAAACACATTTCATTTCAACACGCAATGACAATCAAAACAAACACATTTCATTTCAACACGCAATGATAATCAAAACAAACACATTTCATTTCAACACGCAATGACAATCAAAACAAACACATTTCATTTCAACACGCAATGACAATCAAAACATACACATTTCATTTCAACACGCAATGATAATCAAAACAAACACATTTCATTTCAACACGCAATGACAATCAAAACAAACACATTTCATTTCAACACGCAATGACAATCAAAACAAACACATTTCATTTCAACACGCAATGATAATCAAAGCAAACACATTCATTTCAACACGCAATGACAATCAAAACAAACACATTTCATTTCAACACGCAATGACAATCAAAACAAACACATTTCATTTCAACACGCAATGACAATACCAAGTCAGAAGAACACTTGAACAGGTTGGGGTTTCAAACTGGGAGGGCAAAATTACACATATTTATTTTTGGAGAATTTTACCCGGAATGGGAATTTTCGGGAATTTTAAGCAAACAGAATTTTTTAAATTTATTTTAGGGTATTTTAGTGAATAAGATGAGGTCCATTAAATGGGGTTAAAAACATCTACCTAGTTGAGTCTATAAAAATTAGAGCTGTGCGGGCAGCATTTTTCAATGTCGGGTCGGGTTCGGGTAGCTGTAAAATCCGGGTTTCCCGGGTCGGGTCGGGTAATTTGAAATTAGCAAGCATTTAATTATATTCAGTGTAAGAACATTTATTTTGTTTTTGTATTATACAAAATTTACCTTAATATATTCAATTATACAAGGAGAAGCTCCTTGTAATCAGTAGGGTGTTTTGACTGCAAATGTCGCCGTCTACTCGAGGTAGATCCATACTTTGTGTTCATAGCCAGATTGCATTTTTTACACCGTGCGATTAGGTTACTTTCCTTGGTAAAATATTTCGTCACTAAAGATGATTTTGTTGATGATTCTGTTACAATTACATTGTCAGCATCTTCAGGTTCATCTTCTACATCGGATCGTGGCTCTTCATTGTTTATTAGGAAGCGTTTCATGTCAAAAAGTGAGAAGAAAACAAGTGAAATACAAACTGAAAACAATCTACCAAAATCAAAATGGCGAACCAAAGGCTGTTCCACAGATGTTCCAAGTAGCAAGCAGACACCCTCTTTGCTCCGATGCTGTTGGGGGAATGTAGCACTGTTATGTTGCTTCCCCTGGAATCTTCTTACTACTAAAACTAAAACGGAACTACTGGCGCCATCTGTCAGGCTTTGCCGCAACTACCCGACCCGACCCGCGTAATGAAAATTCAAAACCGTTTTTCGGTTTTTACCTAGGAAACCGGACCGACCCGGATTTTCGGGTACCCGCACAGCTCTAATAAAAATATATCCATCTTTAAAACAAATGTACCTACTAGATTTTTGGGAATATTCCCAATTATTTCCTAGGCCCCAATTTAATCTCACAGCGATTTTTTGTGGGTACATTATGAACCTAATCGAGGCCTCTAACTGTATGAACCATCTTTGTCATCTAGTCTGGTGTAAACTAGGTGCAGGGTCAAGGTCACTGACCTCGTCATTGCCGCCGGCGAGGTCGATCGGGCTCAGAGCCTCGGTCTTCATTAGGTCGTCCGCTTCGCCTTGGCTCGAACTGAAGTTGCGGATCAGAGGATCGGCCTGGGAACAAAACATCACTATTGAAAGACATTTTATTTTCAAGTGTATTGCAATGGCTAAGAATCAGGACCACGTATCTCCATTTTGAATGAAAATTAGTTTGACATCTAAAAAAAATTAAAAACAAATACTACATCAGATGGTAACTAGTTTGTGTCTAGAATAATAAGACAGAAAACAAGACTGCAGCACAACCTCAAGTCATTTGTGAACTAACTGCTTATAAACAGTTTTGTTGCTCTCCTGAAAAACTATGTTTTTGTGGATACTCAAGGTACTGATTCTTAGCCATTGTATGGATCATAGCAAGTCTATCTATACCTACCTATGTTACAATACCTACATAATTTACTAGGAAAACGCTCAATGTAACGCGTTGATGAGCGAGCACGGGTACGTACAAATTCTCGAACCGGAAATGCGTACAGAACGCACAGAAACAAATACATCCATATTGAATTGAAAAATGATCCACTCAGTCAACATAAATGTAACTGCTTTTCATTGCAACGTGAAAATAGACTCTGTGGTTCCTAAAGCAAATCAGATCTATGTGGTAGTGGAAAAACAGTTATTTCGATACTTCATCTCTGACAGCTATTAAAAATGTCAATAGGTGCACGCGTTCTTAACTGATAGGGCTGAAAATTTGTAAAATAAGAGACATTGTTGGTCTTAATGACCATGCAAAATATGAATTTGATCAGAATTATCGAAGACCATTTTCATTTTTCAACCTATCAGGAGATATTTATTTAAATTTTAACCAATAAATGGATTTCAAAAAAAATTAGGGTCAGCAAACAGAAAAGGTTGTCTTTAAATGTGTGCAAAATTTCAGATTGATCGGTGAAACGGTGCAACTTCCATTGCTCCAGGTAGCAGCCAAAAAAAACCAAAAAAAACAGAGGTCCGTGTCAAAAGAGTCAAAAGGAGACGCTCGCTTCGCTCGCTCAATTATGCTTCATATTACTTATTTGTGAAAGATTTGGGCATTACTAGAGTAGAAAGTCAAAACCAAATATATTTTTATTGTCATATCAAATGTATTGTTTACTGTTTAGAACTCTCAAGATAACAGATGGTATCTCTTAGTACTTAAACTCCCAGAAAATTATCATTAGGTTTAACTTTTAGATGCAAGTTAACAATTTATCATTATAGGTAGTTGTATTGCAACCACCGGAAATGTAAACTTATAGGTCCTGTCATTGACTGTATTACAAAAGTTACATGTAATTCTTAAGTTGTAAATAAATCACTATTCTACTCCATTCTAACTTACTTTGGCCTCGAGCAGCCACTGCACCGCGAGCTTGCTCCTCTGCGCGACGGCGACGTGCAAGGCCGTGTTGCCGGCCCGGTCCTGCCGGTTCACCTCCACGCCGGTCCGGGCCAGCAGGAACCGGACCATCTCCAGTCGGTTGTCTTCCACGGCGCGGTGCAGCACGGTTCTGTCCCCGGACTTGTCCGTGGCGTTCACTTGGCAGCCCGCGGAGACCAGGTCGCGCAGCGCGGTGATGTTGTCGTACGTCACGGCCATGTGCAGGGCCGGCCAACCTGGTGACAGACAATATGTTAGACATTGCAGGCAGACAACCTGATGGCAAACAATACTTAACATCAGATCTACAATATACCATTTTAAAAAAGTATCTCGGTGGCTCGGCTTTCTAACATTTTCTAACATTTAAAACTATGAAATTTCCGATACGATTGGAGACGAAACCCGTTAACTAATTGATCTCAAATTTTAATCATGATAAGATAAAAGACAAACTTATGGTTTTCACTTGGTACATTTTTAAAATCAAATTTCATATGTCAAACATTGAGACAAGAAAATATACAAGTTTTCACCAAAAATCAACTAATTATTAGTTACTAATAAACAAAGCAAAAAATTAAAAATTAACCTTGGTGATAACCCTAAGCTTGTCTTTTATCTAATCACGATTAAAATTTCAAATCTTTTCGTCAACCCATTTTGTCTCAAACCGTATCCAAAAAAGTGTCTACAAAAAGCAGCAAAATCGCTCGCACTGCCCCACCTTAAATAGAAAGTCAGAAGATATTTTATCGACATTTAATTTCCAGAATCTGATTTCCTTTACGGATCAGAGTGTATCGATGGCTATTCTCAGTTTCAATAAAGATCAGGTAATGTCATTACCTTGTTCGTTCCTGCTGTCGAGCACGGACTTGATCTTGGCGTGTTCGAGCAGCGCTCCGAGACATCTGTGGTGCGAATGTCTGACCGCCAGATGCAGCGCCGTATCTCCCTCGGAGTTGGTCAGGGCGCAGTTGGCGCCGCCCACCAGCAGCGCCGTAACCACGCTGGCCTGGTCCGTCAGCGCCGCCAGATGCAGCGCGTTCTGAACATCATCATGACATAATCATGTTAACACTTCTCCTGTCTAGTTTCTCAGATGTACTGAGTTTTCTCCAAATATCTTATGACAGCCAAGTAAAATTGTGTCAGTTAGCTACCTACTATATTTAATTTTATTGCATTTCGAGGTTTCACCAACAAAAAAAAATGTGGTACTTGATGGACTATAACATAAAAAATAAAAATAATACCAACGTGTGCTATTTTAAAAGTTATTAACTAATTTCGAAATGATATCCCTATACCTCCCATGTTAAAGTTTTGTTCATTTTTAAAGGACATAAAATTGAAACTCATTATTGGGCAGGAGTTGCAAACTACAGGACATTATGGAGTCTTTTATACTAAAATATTAGTTGAAATTCTGGAAAAAGTAATAATAAATGGTAGATAATTAAATCACTAATTCAAGAAAGGGCATACGTCCAAAAATAGTGAAATCGACATTTTAAAAAAAAATTGCTCCAGCATGTAGGCACACATTTTAGCAAGAAAGTGCGTCAGTTCCGTACTCCTAATATGGCTAAAATCCCCTCTTAATCCATGACATTTAGCAGGAAATGGCATCAATCAAGGACAGTATATCACTTTTCTCTGAATCACAACAAATGTACTGGTTTAATCGCTTCCTGCATGGCGCTGTTTCGTACGTCAGCTTGTTCTTGTAAGTAATGTATTTCTCACCTCGTCTCTGTTGTTCATCGTGTCCAATACGTCGGCCAGCTGACCTCCGCACAGCGCCTGGATCATGACCTTGACATGCTCCTTGTCCTCGTTCAACACGGCCAAGTGCAGGGCTCTGAAGCAAACACATTGCATGACACATCGGCAGACAAAACTAAATCAAAACAAAGCCGAATTGCATGGCGTAGAAATTAATTCTCATCGATACTGGCGGAAAACCAGTGCTTTATAACACATTACCACAACCAAAAGTGGGCGGAGTTACCACAAGCAGTCAAAAACAGTCACAGAAAACAAACGCATTTGTGGTTGAAGAGTAAGGTTAATAAAATAGGAAGCAATATATTACGGCAAATAAATAATTTTTCATATAAACAGTCTTCATTATTCCCTGTCATAGTAGAACATTTCTGCATGTTAAGTTGACCACAACTTGCCACAGCCTAAACATCATCAGAGCAAGTAGAAAGTGGCGGCTTTTGGATAAACGAACCTGCCACAAATGTCAAATCAAACAGGCTGTGTTCTGACACAAGTTACCAACAGTACAAAACAAACACCATTTGGCAATGTGGTAGGTTTTGGCAGAGTGAACGCTTCAAAACAGTGATGATGTTATTATTGATCAACAATATCTATTTAGGTAGGTACTTACTTACTAAATTGTAAAGGATTTCAAGAGATCGATTAGACATGATAATTTTTAACGAGCTTACGACCAAAACAACTAATATAGGTACCAAAAAATTCTTAATAGAGGTAGATTTTATGCCTCAAATCGAGCGTTATCGTACAAAAATGTCATAAAAACAGCGAATAAATGAACAGGTTTTCCGCAATTATCTTGAAATATAGACAAATATTCCATAGTTTAGTTTTGTTCGTTAAAGATTTGAAGATTTGAAGGGTTTTCTTCAGTAAGTTTGAGTTCAATTAGATTTGTACTCACGATTCTCCTTCGTCTGTTCTCTCGTTGAACAAATCTCTGACAGTGTTGAGCGAAGCTTTTCCTCTTACAGTTAACTCCTTGAGCCGTTCAGTCACTTTCATCAGCAGTTTATCTGGCAGATAACAAGCAGACAGATAACTTCATGTGTTGGTCAGACGATGGAAAGCAAGGGAAACAGATTTCACTAAAGAATAACATTATTTGTACATCAAGAAGGGAAATTAAATATTGGTTTATAAGTAGGGGTGTGCGAGTACTCGAAATTTCGAGTTCGAGTCGAGTTTGGGGGGTGAATCGAGTCAAAAAAGGGTTAAACTCGACTTTTTCGAGTTTAAAAATTTTTTTTTTTTTTTTTTTTTTTTTTTTTGATTGACAATATTTATACTGCTTACATCCTTAACAGTCCCCTACCTACCTCTTCCTATCAATAATCCACTCCTCAACTCACAAGAACACATGCATTTCTGTTAAAATGTCACAATGAAATAATAACAAAGTATTGTTGGACGAAATTGTTGAGATTTGGGAAATATGATATTCCTGCTGATAAAGTGACATAACTCAACTGCAGGTCTAAGTGCTTCTGACAATACTTCTAGGAATGCAATAACCCAGAATTCTTGGCCTAAGGAAGTTCTAGGGTCTTTGGCCTTTACATTCTATGTAGTACCTACCTAGTAGTATTTCTAGTAGCAGATTGAATGATTTTTTTTCCCCCAAGATACAGCAGCTGTTAAAGCTTAGATCCTAGGAAGTTAGATCTTTACTTGTCATTCCAAGCTACAAATTTCTAGTAGCACACTTCAAACCCCTGTAGTATGAGAATCAAAATGATTTACCTAATACACATCTTATCTTATAATAAGAAATTACATGAATTAGCAGCCCTACAATGTATAGATGATGTATGATTAATGTAAATATTTCAATTCATTTTGTGATGGTCGAATAATAATTTTATGACCTAATAGTACGTAGTTGAACATTTGCTGAACATGACTCGAACTCGACTCGAAAAACTCGATTCATCTCACTGACTCGACTCGAACTCGACTCGACCTTAAAATATCAAACTCGCACAGCCCTATTTATAAGTTTAAACAACGGTCTGGACAGCTGATCAGTAATAATAATAATAATAATTCTTTATTTAGCGCAAGCGCTATCTTTCACAAATCAGTACAATACAAAGATACATAAAGATACACAATAAAGACACAAACCAAAGAATTAACACACTAAAAACATAGAATAATCTAATTAGGATGTCAACATAAATGTTTCCGTCATTATAATTTCTAAAAGTTTGCTTTTAAATATGCTAAGACTCCTCACACTTTTAACATTAAGTGGAAGAGCATTAAAAGAACGAATCCCAAGATAAAATAAAGATTTGGCCGATGATTGTTTATGAACATGGTTTAGAAAAAAATTATTATGCGCTCTCGTGTAATGCTGATGGACATTTTCAACTTTTTCAGTGTTTGTAAAATATGCAGGTAGAAGACCATTTTGAAGTTTGTAAATAAAACACATGCCTTGAAAATACACATAATCCTTAATCCTTAGCCAATTTAGAGATTTTAACATAGTATTTACAGGTGTATATCTACTACATTTCAGAATAATCCTCATGCCTCTATTTTGTAGAATCTGTAGTCTTTCAATATCTGTATTAAATGCCTGATACAATAAAATCATACAAAAGGTAAGGTGTGGTTTAATAATAGTGTTATATATACATAGTTTTGTGGCTACTGTCAGGTGCTGACCTATCCTACTAAGGTAGCTAAGTTTTTTTCTGATTTTGTTCTCTATGTACAGTATATGTTGTTTAAAACTTAGATTTACATCCAACAACATACCTAAGTATTTGAATGATTTAACACATTCCACTAACTCACCATTTAGTACAATATTAACTTCACAATTATCAGTTGTGTTCATATAATGTAGTTTCCCAGTACCAATCATCATTGCCTTACACTTACTATTGTTCAGCTTTAGCATATTAATGCTCAACCAGTCAGTCACTACCTTCAATTCTTCGTTCAATGTATTGTTCAAATCAGTCATATCATTTCCACCATAGAAGATGACTGTATCATCTGCATAGACATTTATCACACATTTATTTAAACAACAATTTATGTCATTAACATACACTGAAAATAAGAATGGTCCTAAGACTGAGCCTTGTGGTACTCCTAGATTTACATCGATAGTGTCTGAGATTTCCCCATCAAATTTAGTTCTTTGAGCTCTCTCATTGAGATAATCATAGAGCCACTGGTACACAGTACCTTGAACACCATACATATATTGCAATTTCATTAACAACCTTTTCCTATCGATGGTCTCAAAAGCCCTTTTGAAGTCCAGGAAAACTGACAATATTGATAAATTATTATCTCTTAGTTTGTTCCACTCAGAAACCATCCACTGCACCGCTGTTTCACAGGAGTGACCTTTCCGGAATCCAGATTGATTAGTCATAATAAAGTTATTTTTATAAAAATATTCCTCTAACTGAGAGTGTACAACAAGCTCCAGCAGTTTTTCATAAATTGGCAGCATATTTATCGGCCTAAATTGATCAATTAATGTAGTCCCAGCAACTTTAGGGACCGGAATTACAAGTGTTTCTTTCCAACTTTTGGGAAATACGCCTTTACTTAATGATAAATTAATTAAATGAAGTAGTCTATACTCAAAGACCTCTTAGGACCAGTTTTTCAATATTCTCTGCTAAATTTGAAACAGTTGATAAGGACTGTTTTGTCATGGCAAACAACCAATGACACTTCTAGAAATACTTTGTAAGCAGCAAAGAAGCTTGCCATCAGGTTGCAGAATTTCACAGTTAAATTCCGACTATTTAAAAGTTTGAAGCAAATTTTCTAAAGGAATAGTGCATTTTTCTGTGGATTCATTTCTACTTTCTCTGCTTTACTAGGCATCAAAACTTCACTAATGTTCACATACCTACAGTTCTAAGTAAAAAAACTATATTTTTAATTCATTAATTAAATTCAAAATATCAGTTTTTGTTTTCTTACTTCAAGAGCTTGCTTTTCAAAAAGTTTTAAAGTTTAACAGTTAATAGGTCATTTCATTCGATCATTAGTCTCTCTATCAATCAACTGTTTTAAATTGCAGACTATAAAACTGGCTCTAAAAGCGTCTGATTTGCTTGTGAAATGACTTTGTGAATGTAAAAGCATGGCTTACCGTTGTCTGAAGGTCCCTGCGGATAAGCCGGCGCATTGTGCGCAGGTATTGGAATCATAGGCGCTGGCAAACCTGCCGGCATTCCCTGCGCCGACTTCACAGGCGTCGGCACTTTGAAAGGCATTCCCTGCGCTGGTTTAACAGGTGTTGGCACTCTAAGAAGAGGTTGATTCATTAGTGATGCTCAAACATAATAATATTATGTCTTGGTAGAAATATATAGAATGATTTCATTATGAAAATGCAGTTGAAGAGAGTCAAGAGGAAATTATTCCGAAGATATCTTAAAACATTATGTCCGGCCAGCTGGTTTTAAGACATTTCCCAAGTATCTATAACTGATTAGACAATCTGTATTAGTAGGTAATGTAGTCGATCCCTGATCCAAAATATTTGGAACCTCAGTCAATTTAAACTTAATTAATGATACAACTTTCAAGATTCTATTGTACTGGTTTACAAAAACAGCGATGGACAAAGATACTTGCAAACAATATACCTAATAGTTTTAATAACATTATTGCCGAAATCAGATTATTATTCTACACATTCGATCTTTATATATTTTTTGTCTGGGGCTTAACGTCGCACTGTTCTGCAGCGAGGCTAATGGCGACGGATGAATGATTATGATGATGATTGGGAGATGATGATGAAGAGTAGGTAAGGATGGAAGGTGAGAAGGAGGCGGTCGTGGCCTAATAGTAGGGTACCTTCCCAGCATTTGCCCAGCATTTTCCCAGCATCCGTGATTATTGATTCAATTATAATACCGACGTTGTTTACCTGGCCGACATCTGCGTGACCTTGAACACAGGTTGCGCAGACTTGGCAGACATCTGCGCGACCTGCTTGGTGTTGCGCTTCATCTGCGCGATGGCCTGCATGCGCGCGGGCAGAACATCGCGCAACGTCGGGCCGTCGAGACAGACGTTGTCGTCTTCGAACATCATTATTGGAGGCAATTCCCCGAGTGGAGTCAAATCATTGGCTAAACAATACAAATAGATACGTTGTAGTGGACAAGATACAGATAAGTGAAACTCATAAATGTTCTTGACATATTTCCATCTGTAGACATCTCAAGTATGAAATACAAACAGTTGCAGTTTTTAATAATTTACCTCCACCAAACCAAATGTAAGACATTTAGACAATGGGGTTGTTCACTGCCATTTGCTCTCACTCGCAGCGCTAGCGGCAATTGAGGTGTCTCTCTCTGATTGGTTGGTCTCTGAATCCAAGATCTATGAATCAAACTCCCGCCAAAGTTTAAAAACCTTCCATTCCGCTAGATGCATTTTGATTGGCCCTCTCCCGGACGATTAGAACAGCAGCGCCATCTACAATAGTTTTGCGTGAACAACCCCATTACAATAGCATAAGAATGGTAAATTAATATTTATTATCTAGTGGAGCGGTCGCTCCACCCAGCCAAGTCGTACGGTACACTCACACTCACTCAACATACTGTAAATGCCTAATAAACTGAGGAGCAGACCAAACACTTTTACTGTAAGCAACAACATGGCATTTTCGGCCTACTGGATCTCAACATTGGAAAATCTCACATTGTTGCGAAATATCTTAATTTCGAGCTATGGCCCACCCCACCCCCTATACCAAATTTGGGAACAACAGGTTATGTCATTTGCGAGCAAGATGGCCCTGAAAACAGTGAAATTACACCCCTTTTAAAAGCTATCTGATGATGATGATGATGATGATGATGATTCAGATATCAGGAAACACTGTTGACAGGGCCACAGCCTAAACGGGTTAACCGATCGATCTGAAATTTTTACCACGTGTGCACTTTTGGCGTCTAAGGTGCCTTTTGCTATAACCGGTTTTATGCCGCCATTTTGAAACCGGAAGTGACGTCATATCTCGAAAACGGCTGAACCGATCGAAACGAAATTTGCGCCAAACGATTCAGACGGTCATCTTTATGAAACATCAATAGTCGAAATAGAAATGCACTATTACTAAAACCGGAAATGACGCCATAACAATGCCAAATCTGACTAAAACCATCTCTTATAACAATAAATACATATTCAGAAGGCTTATAATGTTACATAATATTTAAGATACAGATATTAGGTGGCAGTGATGTCAGCCGCCATTTTGAAAACTGGAAGTGATGCGATAACTCGAGAACAGTTGGACCGATTGGAACGATGCTTTCGCAATTCATCATGGAATATAATTTTAAGCTTACATTTAGCACCAAACACAATTCTTTATAGCAACCAAACCACAAAGGCGTATTTTTTTAAAGGAATAGGGAAGTCTCATGAAATTTTATTCTAGTAAATTTCTATAAATAAACACAAATAATAATGACAAATACACTTATTACCTGTGAAATCTTAAATTTTCATTCATAAAAATCGAGTTCAAATATCATATGATTTTTGGCGGGAAAAACGGCCTTTAATAAGAATCAGAACTGTGATGTCATTTCCCAGTCTTGAACATTGTGTTGACATGGGGATTCCCTTGTTGCCATGGCAATATAGCAAACTGTGATGTAATTGCCAATTTTCCTGTTTTTAAATGAGAGGAGATCTATCAAACTTTGTAAATTAATTACATGAGAACTATTCGTCCAACAACAAAAATAATACCACATCTGTGTTCAGCAACATCTCAACTTTCATAAAATAAATATTATTCTGAATTCTAATCTTCACGAGACTTCCCTATTATAGTCATTGGTGAAACAATGTTACAAGTTATAAGAATAAACTGAAAAAAGGAGTGATATCCCCATAAAAAAACACTCCGTGTAAAAATACCAGCCAAGTCTCTTCAACTAAAAAAAAATAGAAGAAATCTGAAAATTCAGCACTGAAAAGTAGTGATATCAAAAAATGGCCAAGTCAAAACTTTTCAAAAAATACTTGGCGCATCGTTTTTTTAGGACATGTGTAGATGAGTACATTTCATTTCCTGCCTACTTCTATACTATTTATATGCATGATGCGCCAAGTATTTTTTGAAAAGTTTTGACTTGGCCATTTTTTGATATCACTACTTTTCAGTGCTGAATTTTCAGATTTCTTCTATTTTTTTTTAGTTGAAGAGACTTGGCTGGTATTTTTACACGGAGTGTTTTTTTATGGGGTTAATAACTAAATGAGGAACGAATGAGGTTGAACATTGCCTTTTGACAAATTAATGACCGTACTTTCCTATTTATTGATTAAAGAAGTAAATGTGTATGTAAAGAGTTGCATTAATGTGTTGCACTCAAACCAATTAAAAACGGTATTTGAACTAAACAGATTGGCTGCTGGTCAGGTTCCTTGACAATCGATCCTTGTTATTATCAATGAAATCAGAGCTCACCTACTAGAGGTAGATGACGCGTTAACACAGCCTTCATGGGATGATGCCATCAAACATTAATCAGACATACCTTTTCTTTTGAGGTATGTACCATTTATTATTTATTCAAGTGTACATTATAAAAGATATTATTTTGTTCCTTATAGAAATGAAGTTTTTACGAAGCATACAAGGAGTAACTAAGATGGACAAGTCAGGAGTGAAAAGATTAGAGGAGACTTGAAGGTAGAGAGGTCGGCATTTAATATGGGGAGAGAGCGGCTACGGTAGTTTGGCCACATGAAGAGAATGCAGAGGGAGAGAATACCGCGTCGGGAGTTCGAAGCTGCGAGAAGTGATAAAAGGAGAGTGGGAAGACCGAGGGAAAAGTGGAGAGAGCTGGTAGCAGAAGATGTACAAGAGAGACTGGAGAAGTGGGAAGAAGTGGAAGAAGGAAGGTGGTGGGAAGACAGGAAGAAGTGGACAAAACTGGTAGAGAAGAAGAACGAAGAGGAAGAGCCAAGCCTGGCCAGCTAGCTTAGGAGTCCGGGCCCTAGTAAATGGTGGCCTCGCCACTCCACGACCCAACTCTTGGAACCGGGAGGAAGATTATTATTATTATTATTGTACTTACTCGGGTTGTAATTGCTCAAGAAGTCATTGAACTCTGCAGAGTTGAAGTGATGTTTCTCGAGCGAGTTGAGCTCGGAAGTTCCGGAGGGGAAAGTGTCGTCGGGCTCGGTCACGGAACACATCATAGGGTCCACTAAGACCGGAGGAGGCTGCAGGGATTCTGTTTCACTGCTCCGGCGCGCGCGCTTGCGTCCCATGCACACTGGAACATTATCATACATTACATTGACATCATTTTGTCAACAGTCACATTTACCATTGAGTTCATTCTTAAGGTGGCTCAGCCAATCGGGCATGGTCTCAGATCTTCATAACTTTTTGTCTACTTATTGAAAATATTAAACATTTCTCGTGTCTAGCTTCTGAGATAAATAAAGTTATCTTTCCCATGTTATCTTATAAATGGCAGCCAAGTAAAATCGTGTCACAAATGCTGATAATTTTTATGTACCTATTCCCAACTTTGAACAAAAAACATATTTTCTGATAGTTCGACATTCTACTAGGAAAAACAATATCAGCATGTGCTATTTTAAAAGTTATTAAGGCGATCAAGCGATACCACGTGACTAAAAGTATAAATCGCGTTATTGGCCAAACTACTGCACTCGAAGAGGAGGGAGGGCATTTTTCTTATTCCATAAGTGATTTTACAACTCACTGTATCTTTATAACACATTATTGTTGTACCATAATATTTTGACTTTTTTATTTTTGAGAATAAACATATTTACTATTGCCACGCCACAAGCCCTACCATTCACACTACAGACTTCCACGAGGGCTCATTTTGTTCACAAAGAATGGGCGGATGTCATGACAGCTCCCAAATTTCAATAACTTTATTCCTACTTTGAGTGTAGCTTCTACTTAATCAGTAATATTTTACTCTAAAACCCGGTACGTTGTATATTTTTTTTGTAAAAATTGAAACAAAAAATTCGAAAAAGGGGGCCGTCAGCCCATAACTAGATATCTAATGAATATTCTCTGCAAGTTTCGTGTCATTTAGATAAACGGTTTTGTCTATGAGAAGTCTAAAGTAATGTGCAATTTACGCATTTGAAAACATCCCGGATTTTTTTGTGGCGCCCAAAAACGACTAACGTCACTTGAAATCATATGTTACCAGCTCCCTCTGACGAAATATGAAGCAAATTAATATTGACTTTTTTCGGTCGAATTGCCTTAAAGAAAAACGAAATGATTTTCCAATACCTTCTTTGTTAAAGTTTCGTTCCTTCTCGGAAGGCAATAAATTGAAACCTCGTTGTAAGACAGGAGTTGCAAGTTAAATGATGTTTTACGATTCTTTTATACTTAAATATAGTTAAAATATTGAAAAAAGTTGATGACCAGTCATCAATTTCTTGCCGGCATCGGGAGGATTTCGAGGGAAATACAGAAAATAAATGTCCATACTTGGCAAACGGTTATGAAAATAGAAAAGCAAGAAATGCATCAAGTGTATTGAACCTTTATCTACATTTTCATCGCTTACTGTCATAACTTTGCTCCTACATTTGGTCAGCATTTGTCTGGCACGAAAACGCTCCGTCTCTCGTCTCAGTTCGCACGGAGCGTTCTCGTGAAGTAAATTGTGATTGGACTCACGTGTTTTGTCGGAAGGTTTGTATTTGAACGCGATCGGCTCGCTTCGGTCTCCGTCGGACGGCCGATAAAGTTCAACGAAAACATCCACAGTGTCCGTTATGTTTTGGTCTCTGAAATAACAGACAGAACATTATTGTAGATATCAATACAAACGGGAGTCGGAAACTTTTCTGAAATTTTCTTCGTCGTTTTGTTTTAATTAAACGTTAGGAAAGATAATAATCTATCCGCTGGTTACAATTCAATGGGTCAGGGGGTGGGTGTTTCCACCAACACTAGGGCCGCAGGACTCCTGGAGACCGGCTGGCCATGCCTGGCGTCTCCTCCTCGTCTTCTTCTTCTTCCTCCGCTTCCAATTGGCAATTGCCTTCACCTTGTTCTGTCCTCCCACTGTCTCTCAGCTTCCAACTTCCTCCTTGATAACTGTTGGAGAGTATTGGAGTTAGGAAAGATAGTTTCTGTAATTTGTAGGACTAAGGGAGTATTTATTATGGCATGAAAGTGCAGAAAAGAGCAGGATTATCTTAATTTTTCTAAATAATCGTGTTTCCTGCCAATAAAGTTCAAGGTCACGTTTTGATGTGCGGTTAATAATACTATTATTTGTCCTTTCAATCATAAAATTCTATGTTGAATGTGTCAGGGATTATTGAAAGGTACAACAACATCAAATACGTAGTGGAAAGTGAAAATATGGTTTGCCTAAACAATTGTAAGACCCCCCCCAAAATCGGAAAATATTCTGGAAAATTTTCCGATTTATAATTGACATTTCTTTTTTATAATTTATCATCATTTACATGTAAATCATAGATTTACATCTATGATTTATAAATTAACATCTCTAGGTATGCCAGATTAATTGTAGAAAGTAGTGATGGCAATTTTCTGAAAATTTTATTTTTTGAAAATTTTCATGAAAATTTTCATGAAAATTTTCAATGCATTGAAAATTTTTTAAATTACTATTTTTATTGCTTTATTGCACACAATTGTTGATAATATATCTGAAAAAAGCGTAAAATCAAAATAAAAATAAAAGTCAAATATAAGCCCAAATCTCAGTTTTTCTTCATTGTAATTTTGGCCAGACTGTAATTTCTACATAGACGGGAAATTTGAATGCTGTATTAATGATCATTTTGCACATTTACCACTCAGACAACAACACGCATCATAATAGAGTTCAGTATGCGTCCCAAGTATGCCCATACATTTATTAAATCAAATAAAATTGATTTAAACTTTTTCAAAAAATTTCAATTTTTTCAATGGTCATTGAAAATTTTCTGAAAATTTTCAATTTTCTGAAAATTTTCAAATGAAATTTTCAATGGTGCCATCACTAGTAGAAAGTATGAAAGATTGTCCGGAAAATTGTCCGATGTATAATTTTCTGTAAGCTAAACATCTGTATTTGAGAGCATACGTATGAATGTATGTATTACGTTCGTACCTATAAGGCGGCGTACGCAGCACGATGGCGAACTGGTGATGAACGTCCAACTCATTAAACTTTCCCTCCGCCACCCAGATCTCATTGTCATCGGAATCCAGCTCGAAGAACCTCACCTTGATGTTCTCTGAAGAAAACAAAACACAAGACGTTGCTGTCAAATAGAATGTTCACTTTGAGTGAGCGACTCCTTTGGGTATAAATTCTTCTCAATTTGTTAGTTTTGAAATTAATTCAGTAATATTTATTGATAGACTTTCAAAAACTATTTATTTTATTTATACATACAATGCAATATTTCGCTCAAAATTCTCCGATTTCGGTTTTTATCAAATTGATCAAATATCAAATTGATAAAATTTTATCAAATTATATCGAATTTATCGAATTCTCCGAATTCGTTTTTTTTATCAAATGCCTGAAGAAGCTCGGAGAATTTTGAGCAAAATATTGCATTGTATGTATAAATAAATAGTTTTTGAAAGTCTATCAATAAATATTACTGACTCCTTTGGGCTCTTGGCACGGACCACTGTTTTTTTGTGTTTTTTTCTGTTACTGAGGCTATACAGGTCACAGTTTTTCTTCGATCAAGCTGAAATTTTGCACACATCTACAAACTAGCTCTGGGCTTTGCAGACCCTAATTTTTTTGAAATCAGGTGTTTGGTTCAAATTAAAAAAATATATCTTCCGATTGGTTGGTCCAATCAATTTGAAGCTTTGCCAAGTCATTGCAACCATTGCAAATCCTACAAAGTTTTAGCCAAATCCTCCAATTGGTTTTTAAGTTTAAATAATATCTTCTGATAGGTCGATAATCAAAATGTTCCGATTAAGTTCAAATTTTGCATGGTGTTCAAGACCAACATCATAAACATTTGCACATTTTAAATCTCGAACAAAACCTAAACATTATGAAGAATTAGTCCCAAAGAACACAATTTCGTCTTGAAAATGTTGATGAGTGATAAAGGTAATCTTACATGAAGTATAAACTATCAAGTAGGTACTCACTCTTGCCAACTTTCTCCACCAGCATGTAGACCTCATCGTTTCCGAGACAACTGCTCACCAATCTGTCCAGGCGGCAAATCTTCAGCTCTCCGGTCAGCGCAGACTCTACAACAAACAACAACACGTTGATATCCGTATCTCACAGGGCAGAAGGCCTCAAGTCATTCACAATGGCAACTTAAAGTATTCTCTTACACAATGACTCAAGTCACCATTACAAATATGATTGGATGAAGACGGAACAAAGTTGTAGGGAATTAAGAGGCATTGGTCACGTAATTTCATTCTCGAGGTTCTTTAAAGAGTGTGTTTTAGTATTTTCTTCTATGTAACAGGATTATAAAACAAAATGCCACACACTGGAGTACATTGGGACTTCACGTAGATACTCATATTGGGTTAAATAAGATATTTATCTACTAAATAATCCAATCCATCACTATGAGGTCGTACTTTGAGGTAGTATTTTTAGAAGAGTAGCTTGAAATAATTTCCTTATTTTCTGTTTCTGTAAGAATTCAATACACACTTTGAACATTACCGAGGCCTCTAATTCACTTCATTTGACTTAACCGACCCCAGGAGGCCAAGTCTTGAAACTTACGCTTTCAGGACGCAAACACTCTCAGACGTCAATAAGTCCCGTTCAATGTAAGAATGATGACATTGAAATCTACTGTCAACTGTTGAGCTTAATTTTGAATAATGTTTGAATGACTGTATAATATCTGTAATATTTATCATATTGTTAATGAATTGTTTCCAATAGATTGCTGGATGACAAGCAAATAAGTGGCTTGACATTATGTTTCAATGTCGATCATTCTTACAGTGAACGGTACTTATTGACGTCCGAGAGCGTTTGAGTCCTGAAAGCGTAAGTTTTAAGACTTTCTCCCCGAATCAGCGCAACTAATCAACTAGTTTCTCGCTTCACCTGCGTTTAAAGACAAACTCCTTCTCTTCCTCCGCCTTCTGATTGGTCCCATGGTCTTGGAAAAGCGGAACAACACCTCGACAAGTGTTCTCGTATTGAGCCATCAATTAGGTCAGCGCTTCAGTCTTTACTCTCATATCTAACTTGTTTTATGTCAACAATGTTTTCCTGGAACTGATTCTTTGCCAGTTCTAGGTAAAGATAAGACTGGATTTAGAACGAGATAAATCATCTCAAATGATTAGGATGTTTGGCTGTCCTATTTATCACATTTACAACACAAACACATTTAGAACTGTCAATCAAACCTCTGATACATTTTTAAACAGCTGATTAGAACAATAACAATGACATTCCTTGAATTACCGTTTAATCAACAATGGTTTTAGCTAGGGACTGGAACCCAAATGAATATCAGTTCCGGTTCCATGAGGGTTCCAATCGGTTCCATCAAATTCAGACAATTCTTTTGTATAATCGTGTTTTGGGAACTTAAGAGGGCTTGGTAGTGAGTTTGACCTTGAAGAGTTTTTTAATCGATTTTTATCAATATCTTTTTCCAGTGTAATTGTTAACAAAATAGGGCTATGGACGTGAATTCAGAACAGTTCAATGAAAATAATTCCATAACTTGTAATTGTTTATTAGATATACTTTGTCCTACAGGTGTTTAGAACCCGAAAATTTAGTAATTTTCGGCTTCTAAACACCTGTTGGACACAATAAAACTAATAACTTATTCCAAACTATGAAATTATTTTCATTGAACTGTTCTGAATTCACGTCCATAGCCCTATTTTGTTAACAATTACACTGGAAAAAGATATTGATAAAAATCGATTAAAAAACTTGTCAAGGCCACGCTCACTACCAAGCCCTCTTAAATGCTCAGAATTGTTTAACATTAATTTGACTAAGGACCGGTCTTTCAATACTCTGCTAAGTCTCAATCAGCTCTTAACAGTTAGTAGTGGTCATCTAATGCCATTGGTTGTTGCCATGCCAATATAGTCCAATTTGACTGTTTAAAAGTTAGCATTGAAATGACCGGTCCTAGTTTTGATAAGTATAAGTTTTCTTTTGTCACACTATTGTTGAGAGTTTGTGAAAGTTTTGATGCACCAAATGCTTAAAACTGTTTCAGTTTGTGACTTTCTTTAGACTGAGAAGTTATTAACAAAAGACCACTGGTTGTACATTGTAACAAATATTGATTAAAAGGCGGTTAAAACTCTTCAAGGATATGTTCATTTCCACGCTGTCTTATCACGTTTAGAAGTGATAAGTGCGTCTATTCATTACTAGTAAGTAACATTGCACTGTTTCCAACTAGGATAATGATTAAAGAAGGAGGTGGTCGTGGTCTATTAGTAGAGGACCTTCCCAGCATTTGCCTCAACTGAGGAAAAGCATGAAGATTTGTTCATCCATTGAGATTTCAAATTCAGAATTCAATCAGAGACTTTATTTCCAAAAAGAAAAGTCAGCGGTTTTCAAAGAACAATGCCTACAACTTTGTGTCAACAAAATATAGTTCTTGTTTTGCTAAAAGCTGAACAAGTGGTTAAATCTTAGCTATTGTTTTGTTTTGTTCATGTTTCCTACTTCATTTAAAATCTGAAATTATTTAATTGATGGGTAAGGTATAAAGTAGAAATTTCTTTCGGTAAATGAAGGAGGAAACACACAAAGAAATCAAACAAACGCAGATAAATGTGTGGGTTTTGATCCATACTCTCAATTGGCCCACTTAATAGGACCTTTTGTTAAAACACCACCAATATCATCTATATATCCTAAGCAGAGTGCGAATTGATGGGGGGGATTTCCCCCCCTCTGGTTTTCTCATCCCCGGCTCTGTTTCCCAATAAAGCATCCCAGGGGGGGATGGAGTTTTCCCCCCCTCTGTAAAATGGTTGACTTTTAATCAACAAAACAATAGACCTACCTTTTTCTGAAATAAATCTAAAATTATAAAAATAAATTGTCACACAAAACAACTGTCAGATTGCCTTAGTAGCAAATAAGCTGTATTTGATAAGATTGATTAATTCCAAGATTCATTTTGCTTGCCCACCAATTCTGATTTCCCTTTTAAATTAAAAGCAAATCCTGTTTTATAATGCCATTTGTCGTGATGACATCACGACAAATGGCAAAAATAGTGTACAAATCGCTTAGAAATGCACCAAATCTAATCTTGAAATTCAAAATTTCCCGGGGCTATGCGCCCCGGACCCGCATGGTACTGGGGGGCCTTCCCCCCAGACCCCCCATTGTGTTCGTGGGCAATCGTATTTTTCGCCTTTACCAACATACTCGTAATTTTAATTTTTCCTATCCCCCCCCCCTCTGAAAATTCAACAATTCGCACCCTGATCCTAAGTCATTATATTGGCCATCTTTTCTCTTCAAGTGAATGGGAAACACACGGTTCTTTAAATTGTTTTAGAGTTTTGTCTTCACATAAACAGAATTTTAAACAATAAGATATAAGTGACTGTTTCAACACCGCGTAGAGAACAGCTATCTTCACACTATTAAGCTTACGGTGTGAACACTTCAATGATCTACCATTGGCTCCCGTGAATACGGACTACGGGTGGAATACGCAGAAAAAAATGCTATAAAATCGACCCTTGGTCAGTCTGCACCCTAGCCGATCGCAGCGCTAAGTTCGCTGGTGGCGATCCCGGAACTAATCTAGGCAATCATTTTATTTCTTGAGTGATAGTCAATGGCGCGAGCTGTCAAATGCCATCTTTTAGGTTATTTGCTGTTTGGTGAATAATAAGTAAGTGAAAATGCTTGTATTACATGTTAATTATTACAATCAATAAACTAAACACATTTTTACACTGATATCAACCCTTTTAATTTCATCTGATCGTTATCCAAGTTGTTTAAGTTCTAATTTATACATTTGATTTTGAATTAACCCGCTAAAATTCAGATTAGTTCGATTTTCTAACACCAACCATGGTGCTTAGAGAGCGCTGCGAACGGCTGGTAGCCGCAGCCAATCCACTCTATAGACCTGGCCATATTTAGCATTGGAGCCTGTTTCACGTCTCAAGCCCATCTGATCTCACCTTAAATTTAATAGTGTGAAGATAGATGTTCTCTACGCGGTGTTTCAATCTTAATCGACAAAGTAATGCCACACATTTGAAAACTTTAAAACAACTGATAGGACCTCAAAGTGTTAATTAGGTACCTACTATTGTTTTTCAATCACTTTAATGTTATAATGTTCTCCGGTTTGTGACAATATAAAGTAGAATGAGTTTGAATCGTTCACTTATGTGACTTTTTTTAAATTATGTCAGTCCTTCCAATTTTCACTTGGAAAGGTTCAGTTTAGTCCGTTTTTTCCCTTATCAGATAAGTTAGGACACAACTGTTGGAACTAATCTACGCAGAAAATAACTGTGAAAATAACAGTTAGGTACCTATATTTTATTTCCTTGCACCTAAATATTCTCAAATCAAGACTGGAAGTTGAAGGAAATCCTACGAGCAGCCAAGAACAACAAACTTTACTCTAATAAAAGGGCACAAATGCATCACAAACCTGACACAATGTTGCCGGCAAAACATGCACTCTTTATTCATCTTTTCAACGTAATGATAAGATATTAATTAGGGGTGTGCGAATATTCGAAAATTTCGAATACTTCGAAAATATTTGGTTCGAATTTTCAATTCGGTATTCGAAAATAAAGTATTCGAAAAATTTCGAATAGTTCATGTTTTTTAATTCAAAATTATCCCGCCATTTCTCAAATAAGAGTGTTTTTCAATGGTGCCAACTGCTGCAAAGTCTAAAACTCCAACCGGAAAAGTCGTGGCCGCCATTTTGATTTCGAGGGAATATTATTTGTAGGTTATTGTTCCTCCAGGTAGACCTTCCGCATACTCCTTTTGTTCCTGTTAATTTCATCTTTTGTGATGATTAGTGACAAGACAACAATATTATCCTTGCATATTACTTCAAATCAGTACATTCTCACTTTGGCCATCTTTCATTCTGGTCATATGAAAACAGTTTGTTGCTTAATTATTTTTTTAAAATATATATTACGTATTTTAATTTAGGTTCCAATTATTCGATATTCGATATATTTTTGTCAATTATTCGATATTCGTAGTCAAAAATCACTATTCGCACACCCCTAATATTAATTATATCCACTATTATGAATGTAATATTGAAAACAAAAGCACTGGGTTTTGACAGTTTTCACGTTTGTATGAATACACGAGATTTTAACTCAACATGAATGATCTAAGGAATGTATACTCATAGGTAACTATTTGTTTTGATCGGATGTAGAGAATTACTACTCAGGCATCTTAAGCAGGCCTCTCAAATGTCTAAATGACGACGAAATGAAGTGAAACTCACTCATGTTGTTGATTGGGTTTGAGAAGACCGGCTCACAAAGCGGTACGAGAGCTCCGCTGCTCTGCTGGATGAAACTCTCGAAGCAGAGCGTGACCGTGTTGAGGTTCATCGTCTTGGCGTCCGACTCCGCCTGCAGCTTGATCTGAGACACCAGACACATCCCTCAGTCAGTTTCAATCATTCTGTCTCCACCAATCATATTTGTAAGTCATTGTGTGAGAGAATACGTCAATATAACTGTAGCCTGAAGTACTCTAAAGTGATTATTATTATTAAGTCTATATTCTCAACGGAGCCGAGGCTCCACTAGTGAGAATGTAATATAGAGAAGGGAGGAGAGGAAACCCGGTACCGGCATGTAGCCTATTCCTGACGAAAGATACCAAGGGGACCCACGGCTTAACGTCCCTTCCGAAGGACGGTGTAACATTCACAGCACGAGCCTCCACAACCCGCGCCGTCGAGAGACTGATAACAGGTGGAGGGAGGTCGTCACACTGACCCCCAAACACCCCAGTCTCTCTGGCCCAACGGCAGCAACTGGCAAGGCAGAGTTCAATGGTCACCCATCCAACCGCTGACCGCACTCAATGTTGCTTAACCTCGGTGATCTAACGAGAACCGAGGTATCCAACACACCAGCCGTTGGGCTAGGTTCTCTGTATGAAACATGGTACTATTCAAATTTACTGTAAACTTAGACAATTCAGACATTTTAAAATTTTGTGGAAACAATATTAGTGGAAATATGTTTGAAATCAAATCCACTTCAAATCATTTTCAAGCCGCTCAAACTTAACATTACCAGTGGAAAAGTTGATTGAATGAAGGATTTAGGGGCTGTGCATAAAGGACGTCACACTTCAGGGAAGGAGGGGGGGTGCTCCAGTATAGGACACAGTGTGACAGGGGAAGGGGGGGGGGGGAAACTGGAGGCAGTAGGACGTCACGTTTTGATATAGATATTTTCAAGCATTTTAAATTTCAGTTGATAGTCAGAACCGGAAATTGCGCTAAAAACAATAAATTCTGATACATTTTACAGTCAAAAATAGGTATTCTATTTAAGGGGGGGTAAAGATAGATTTGTGACGTCCTTTTAGGGGGGGGGGGGTCTCGAAAAGTGTGACACAGAGTGACAGGTGAGGGGGGTGTCAAAATATCCAATTTTTAGCGTGACGTCCTTTATGCACAGCTAGAGATGTGAACACCGGTAATATTACCGGTAATATTACCGGTAACGGTAATATTACCCCCATCGTTGGTAACATTGTAACTTTCGGTAATTTTAGAGAAAAAAAAAATAATGGAAGTGTTCAAATTTTGCCACAGTACACCACAGTGTAAAAAGAGGATGTATAGAGATTTGATTATATTTTTATAAATCAACAAGTTATACTGTAGGTACCAACATCTAAACATTATCAAATGTAATATTTTCCACGTTCGCTACTTATTTTTTTTAAATTTACTTTCTTTTACATAATATACTACATAATTATTTTGAAGGAAGGGTCTTTCAGAGTTCGCTCTTTGATTGCAGGATATTTCACTGCGACTGTAAAAGCATGATGTTTAATTTCGTAATTGTTAATCATGCCCATTCCACATTTAATGAAAATTTACCTCGACTCGAAGTCTTTATTTAAGCAGAAATAACTAGGAAAACGCTCGGTGTATAACGCGCTAATGAGCGAGCACCCAAACGCGCAACATCTCCATCCAACCGGAATATCGTAATGCAAAGAAAACATATACATCCATAGGAATTGAAATACTATCAAAATAAAATTACACGACTTCATTGAAAATGAGAATAGCCATCACTATGATCCATAAAGAAAATCAGATGTAAGTTGCACAGGAAATTAAATGACAATAAAATACTTTCTGGCATTCTATTTAAATATCAAATGAGTATACACGTTCTCTACCGATTAGACTGAAAACTTATAAAATAAGAGAAAATGGTAGGTAGTAGTCTTAATGTCCAGGCAAAATTTGAACTTAATCGCAGCATTTTGATTTTTGACCAATCGTGAGATATTTTCATTTTTACTCCAATCGAGGTAAGCTCACAAAAACTATACTTGATTAAGCTAGAATGAATTTGTATGTACTATGCAAAAATTTAAGTTCGATCGGAAAAGAATGAGACCTCGTTTAATGTTTGGCGTCGGGCCAAACAAACAAACACAAAAAAAACAGAAAGTGTCCAAAAGTGCAGAATGGGAGTCGCTTTTTACGCTCGCTCAATTAAAATCGCTATTGTAAAATTGAGATGTATACCTATCCTCAATCAATAAATAGTAAATACACAATACCTATGTAAACTAAGTAATATGAAAAAATTAATTAATTCACATTGATGTCGTGGACGTTTTCGGAACCATCTTGTAATGACATGGCAGTGGTGACGGTTTGTTCCGTTCCTCCAACGGAACAAACCGTCACCACTGCCATGTAATTCACATTCATTAATTTTCTTACGCCATATAGTTAAAACTGCGCAGAAAATTCAATATTACCGTGCTCGGTAATGTTACCGGTAATATTACCGGTAATATTACCAATTTCAATGTTACCGGTAACTTTACATCTCTATGCACAGCCCCTTACCCAATATATTTCCATAACTTTACCTCAATTTTCCGTAAATTAGCCTAAACTTGGGATACCTTCAAAGAAAACAATTTTTATGAATATTACTGTGCCAATGACTAAAACTAAAACATCAATAAAAAAATAAAAAAATATATCCTTCTTTGCAATCAATAATGAAAATCATAGTGATGACGATGCCATAAAAGATAATTCATTCAACATTATTAATGACCTCTAAAGCATACTTTTTGAAAGAAAACTAAAATACTATACCTACCGACTACTTTGGTCATTCTACTTTCCACAAGTTAATGTAATCATTTGCAATTGCAAGTATATTTCTTGGTATTGCTTTCTTTTTGTTTGTTGATAACCCAAGTCTATTGACTGTTAACCGTAGGGGATTAATTACAAGATAACCTTGTCTACATCGTTTCGTTATGTAATTCACAACGCATTGTTGTGGCGGACATCTTGTTGGCACACAACGGAGTAGATGGCAATATGTCTCTTGGTATTATGTTGACGGTAATAATGGTGAACAGTACAAATGTAGGAACAGGAAAAAAATCATTATTAAATATCATCGAGAACTGTCATTGAAAACTGAGCTCAAAGTAAGAAATTGCATGTTACAGGAAATTTAGAAAATGTTTGAGGTGGAAGACATGAATAAAAGTTCTATAAGTATAATCCGTCAGTTATTCATTCTTTGAGAGGTTTTTTAAACACTCATCACTCAGGTATTTTTTGTAAGTAAACATAAGTAAACACTAAAATAAGTAAACAATGACTAGCAAACAAGTTATTCAAAATTATTTCAAAATCGCCTAACAAATCAGAATAACAGTTATAATTATTTTTATGTAAATTAGTCTCAACAGAAATACGCATTAGTACGTACCTACTTTTCAAAATATTGATTGGATTATTATAATTGTGAATATTAATTAGTAGGTAATAACTTTGTTCAATTCAGCGTTATTTGCTGATAGTGCAGTACCTATTCCATCTAACATTCTTCTAAAGTATTATTTCTAAGTACAGATGTAACAATGATGTAACATGGTAAAATCCAGAGCAATATTGTTGCAAATAATGCTGTATTGGATTTAGTTTTGACGCCAGGTTTACATAATTGTGGTTAAATACTGCACTATCTGTAAATAGCATAGGATATTTGCAGATAATGCTGTCTTGAACAAATTAAAAGTTGAAAATGACCTACGCAATACAGCGTTATGTGGTCTAGGATGACCAAATTATAAAATATAATAATTTGCATCATTGGACATAATAAGAGGCACATTCATGTTTTAAGAAATGATATTATGAGCTAGTGCCGTCTTGACCTGGGGGCCGATATGATATGAACTTACCCTGGCTTCGTCTGCCACTGACAGCTGTCTGATGTTGATGTTCTTGGATTGTTGTTGCTCCAGCAATCTTCTTCTCTTCTTAATGACCAACTCATCTGCGATGTTCTTCCTCGCAGTGTGAATGATGCCCATTCCTTGGAACCTGAACATACACAATATTACATTAGCACATGGATTATGATTAATAGGAAGAAGGGGGTTTGTAGGGAACCTTCCCAACATTTGCCTCTCCACTGGAAGGAAACATAATGTAAGAAAACCTCAACAAATGTAGCACAACAACTATAAATGGCATTTGAGTTAAAATGATTGGCTGATTGTCAGGTTCCTTGACAATCAATCCTTGTTATTATCAATGAAATCCGAGAGTTAGATGATGCATTACTCATTAGCATAGACTTCATTCGATCATGCATCACATCCTTCAGCCAATCCGTCTCAATTCAACAGTTAGTACCTTTTTTATTTTGTGCAAGTGTAGGTACTTGGCCAAACAAAACTTGAACGTTCAACAAATCTGATAGGCTGATAAATGTAAGATCGCACCATCAGAAGTCAGTCTAAGCGATCTCATTGTCTCACTCTAGTAGGTGACCTCACATTTCAATGATAATAACAAGCTTTGATTGGTTATGGGACATGACCAGCAGTCATTCAAATTTGGTCAACGTTCAAGTTTTGTTTGGCCGAGTGTACATTACAAATTTGACAATTGTTAGGAAGGATTGATTTCTTTGGAAGTAAAAATCATAAACTATTACGTAATAAAATAATATTAATTGTATTTAGGGCCAGTATTACCATTAGTATAAACTAAAAGCTCCACTTCAGAAAACTCGGATTCAATGGGTCAGGGGGTGGGTGTTCCCACCAACACTAGGGCCGCAGGACTACTGGAAACCGTCTGGCCATGCCTGGCGTTTCCTCCTCTTCTTCTTCCACTTCTAACTGTTCCACAAATTTCTTCCACCGTGTTCTGTCCTCCCACTGTCTCTCAGCCTCCAACTCACTCCAACTTCCTCCTCTCACCAGCACATCCTCCTTAATAACTCCAATTCACCTCTCTCTCGGTCTTACTACTCTACGTGATATTATATACTAAATGCTACTCACTGTGCTGTGAAATCACACAGCGCGTCCACCGCCTCCTGGTGGGGATCGTCGACATCATCGCTGCCCACTCTCACCACCAGGCGATGCGTGTGCGGACTTCTAGCGGACTCGTTGGGGTCAGCGGTGAACAGAGAGCAGCGGATGATAGCGGTGCCCGAGTAGTTGCACAGCTGGAACAATGTTAGCAGTCATTATCATGTCATTCATTATCAAGATATTACCTTTAACACCTATTGCAGATTAGGGGGGTGAAAATATTTCGACTTTTGAAGTAGCTACAACCTAGCTACAACCTACCTTACCTACCAAACGAGAAGATGCAATCAAATTTCTTTAACCAGCCACTTTTCCTATTGACTTATTTATTACCTATGTCATTCACTTATTAATCAAAGGGATTGCCAGTATGAATTGGGTATTCGAAAGAAAATGATATCCTGATAAAAGTTTAAAGACATCATCCTTTGAAATCTATGCTAACTCGTCATCTAACTGTCCTAGGTGAGCTCTGATATCATTTATAATAACAAGGAATGATTGGCAAGGAACCTGACAAACAGCCAATCTGTTTTGTTCACGTGACCATTTTTAATTTGGCCAAGTGTACGTAACACGTTATGCGTAACACGGCAGTAAAGACATGAGTTGAGTGTTACCTTGACTTTGGGGTAGGTCTTGTTCCGATGTTTGGGCGACAGCGAAGTCTTGCCCAGGATGCTGCCGTGAGCTCCCAACATCTCGGAGCGATATCGGAATCGGAACTTATCCACCGGCTGTTCCAGGATCTCAAGATACGGGCCGAGGTGTGTCGCGTGAGACGTGCTCAAAGCAGCGATGTTCTGAAGCACTGAGACAACAGACTGTTTGTTAGAGATGTACAGTCAATAGGGAAGGCTAGGGACATTTTATTCTTCAAATATTTCTTACTATATGGTTTTGATTTTCCCTCTACTCTGTTAGTTCTCAAATTAATTGTTAGGTAGAAGACTATTATTGTCTTTCCCTTTGTTGACACCTTCAGTATTCCATTGGATATTTAAAAATATAAATGACTATTATTTTTATAAGTAAACTAGGTAACTTATACTTATTTAAAGCAACCTTTAAAATATTACTACATTTCTAAAGTAGATACGCCGCTGAAAAATCTTTGCAAGATCTTGTTCTTTCTTGATTTAATATTATTGTCTAAATCCTCAAAAAATTTAAACAAGAATTAGGCATAAAGATCTTGTTTAGGTTAGCAAGGTCTTGTCTAAATTGGCAAGATCTTGAAAATCTCAGTAAGAATTGGCAATTTTTCATAATTAAAAAAAAATAGATACCATTCTGAAAAATATTACTACAAGATCTTGAGAAGCAGGGTAGATATGTTGTTGTTTGATCGATTAGCCCAACAGGTGGTTGAATTTAAACCGAAATTGTGATTCGAACAAGAGCAAGAAGAGTCATTCATTTATTCAATGTGATCAAGAAGCACTTCAACATATTATCTCACTTACATGAGAAACAGATACCTACTGGAAAGACTGTAGAGTGTAGACTAGGAATATTATGAACCCAGTCGAATCTTCGAGCATATATTATTATAGTTGGGTAGAGTAAGCAGTACGGGAAAAACTTCAGGCAAACATCTCGGCTGGGTTTATTATCAGTATTATTATCAATATAAATAACTGAACTACCTATACACCTAGAAACCTTATATTTATGTTGATTATTATTACTGAATGCTGAATACAACATTTGATTAGTGCTTTAAAGTTACACGGATGAGATATTGTTATTTGTATGCAGCATTGAGCTTTGGCTGAGGAAATGTCACGTGACATTGGTTTGGATAATGTTGCCTCAACTCGCACAGTGGCGGGAAGGGGCAATGCTTTCTCTACCCAACTCTTAATGCTTGAAGTGTCCAATGACACCTGTAGCTAGACACTTCAAAGACACTTACGCAGATCGTCCGCCGACAAAATCAACATGTGGTTCTGGTACGAGTCCGGCGACATTGCTGGCGAGCTCGACATCTGGCTCGACTCGGACGAATCCATCGAACTCTGAGAGTACGGACTCGATGCAGTGCTCATCGCACCTGTAAGTGAGGTTAAACCATTTCATAAACCTCAAACAAGTAACACATTGCTATCAATCTTAAGTGAAAGATAACATTTCTCTGAAATGAAGTAATATTTACCCTGATTAGGTCTATAGTCGTAGAGGTTAATTTGGTTGTTATAATCCATGTTGTCATTCACACCACTCTGGTAAAACATGCTGAATGTGTTATTTTCACACTTGTCGCCGCTCTAGACGTGCACACAATGACGACAACTTCTAAACTAACTCATTATTCAAGATAAAAACGAATAGAAAAGGATGCTGCGGTTGTTTATTGACTTACCTCTCCTCTTTTGCGTCACTAATCTCGCACTTGCCGCTGCCATCCCCCCCTCTAACCCTACTTTGTCAGCAATGGTTAGTCCCCGTTCAAACAGCTGTTGAATTCGTCATCACAAATGTTGACAGATCACACTCACAGATTTTAGACAAAGTGTCAGGAAGGAAGATAAACATTATCGAGATACTCGTCTCGCCCTCGGCTACGGAGTCTACAGCAGAGGAATGACCTGACATATTAGGTATTTAATCAGATTATTTACTTGGAATTGTATAACAACAATAGACAGTTTCCGGGTTGCATGTTTTGAGTTTGACGTTTTGACAACAGTGCATGAGGATGATGATGATATAATTATTTATAGATGTTGTAGGCTAGCCAGTGGATTTTCCGCAATCCCCACCACAAATAATTTTAATGAATGACTAATAACACTTGTTCCATTGTAAAACTACTAGGTAGGTAGGCTACATGCTTTACCTTGGTAAATCTACCACACAAATATTGAATGAGATGTAAATTGATCCAGTTTTATGTTACAGAGATGACTTTATTAGCCTTATCAGTTACATATACATAAACACTCCCAACTATTCTCTCAACTATGTAAATGAAACGTAAATAATGTAAATAAATCCAACGGATAGGGCTTTTCATAAACATTTAACAAAGGCAAAGAAACCTCTGAATTCATTTATCTTGGACAACACATGTGAAACAGAAATTATTCTAATTACATCAAAATTAAAAAACAAAAAATCTTCAGGAATTGACAACATCCCAACTTGCATATTAAAGAAAATTATTAAGAAAATCTCTCAACCCTTAACACATATATTTAACGACTGTATTAATAATGGAATTTTCCCAAACAAACTCAAAATAGCAAAAATCATACCTTTACATAAAAAAGGGGGCAAAAATCTTTCGGAAAACTATCGGCCAATATCGCTCCTTCCGAGCATATCCAAAATATTTGAAAAACTGATACACACTAGGCTAATAGCATACCTAGAAAGAGAAAAACTGCTTTCAGACAACCAAAGTGGTTTTAGGAAAAGTAAAGCTACAGCTAATACCATTGGTCAATTCATTGAAAATACTATAAAAGGATTAGAAAAAGGGGATCAAACAATCGGTGTTTTTTGTGACTTAACTAAAGCTTTTGACAGTATTAACCATGAAATATTATTAAACAAGCTAGAATATTACGGAGTTAGGGGTCCTGCCCTAAACTTACTCAAATCATATATGGCAGATAGAATCCAACAAGTAGAAGTAGTACACATGGATGAGAACAGACGCGAAATAAAACATATGTCAAATCCCGAAACAATAAAAAATGGTGTTCCGCAAGGTTCTATTTTAGGTCCATTGTTGTTTATAATTTACATAAATGACTTTCCAGACACAGTAGCTAATTCAGAAATATATGCAGACGATACAAATATCACAATTACGGGTAAAACAAAACTAAATCTTCAAGAAAATGCCAAAAATACACTTGAAAATGCAACACAATGGTTCTACGATAACCATCTGCTTATTCAAGAAGAAAAGACTAACTTCATGCACTTTAAATTAAAAAATGACATAAATGAAACACCATTAAATATAAATATAGAAATTTCAAACAAGAACAAGAACTGTGAACTAAAATCTGTAGACAAAATCAAATTTCTTGGAATCATTATAGATAAAAATTTAAACTGGAGAAGTCACTGTGACAAATTACTAAGTAGACTTAATTTGGCATATTTCTCACTAAAAACTATTGTAAACTTAACAAACACAAAAACTGCAAAACTAGTCTATCATGCAAACATTGAATCTCATCTGCGCTACGGAATACAATTCTGGGGCAACTCTACAGATGCACCCAGAATATTTGTAATGCAAAGAAAAGCAATCAGAGCTCTTTTTGGATTAAAATATAAAAATAAAAATAACAACAATTTCATTAAACCAGATTGCAAGCAACACTTCAAAAAACACAAAATTTTAACGTTACCTTCCTTGTACATCCTAGAGTCAGTACTAGCAATTAGATCTCAAGGGAAAGAAATACAAAAAAATAGCGATATTCATAATCACAATACTAGACAGAACAATAACATTCACATAGATAGACACAGATCAACATGCACTCAAAAGAACTCTATTTTTTTCAAAACAAAATTGTATAATGCCCTGCCTAAAAGTATAAGAGAGATACAAAAATATTCACAATTCAAAACCCTTGTCAACAAACTATTAGTAGATAAGGTGTATTATTCTATCGACGAATTCCTCTCGGACAAATATTAATTAATTAATTTATTTATTTATTTATAATGTCTGATTTATTACCTAAATTACCTATTATTGCCTAGATATTACCTATATTACCTAGATTTATTACCTAAATGTAAAATATAATTGTAGCATATATTTAGATATTAATTTGTCTTCATTTCAATGCTATTACTTATATACTAGGTTACTACTAGATTTAGTTCAAGTAACCTTTCCACATACTCCACTAAATGGTGTCAACCAGAGGAGTCCTTTCACTGTACCTCTTTCAAATGTATTGATGAATTCTGGAAATAAAACTGAACTGAACTGAACTGAACTGAATTTGATGATCTCCGCTACGTATCAGCTACGAGCGTACAGATTGCTGTCGCTCCAGGTCGTTCTGCGGCGGATTCTTGTCCTCGAACAGTTTGCAGACGTAGAAGTCGGAACGCAGACAGAAACAGCAGAGTAGGACCATGATCGAAAGCCCTGTTGACAGGAATATAGCATTGTAGGGCCATTCAAAAAACAACCAAGGAGCCGCAAGTTGCCTGATATAAAGTAATGTCACTGCCCGCAATGTTTGTCGTCGTCTTTGAAGTTACGTTTACTAAAACGCTCGAACACTCACCAAAGAACGTGGGCAGGGTGACGTTGAGGAAGTGGTTTGTCTCCTCGATGGGCACCTCGGTGGTGGTCGTCGTGGAGACGGTGGTCGTGTCCTCGTCTTCCTCGTCGACCCCCAGTGTCTCCGCCTCCGGTCCGGCCCCCGCCTCGCCCCCCGCCTCGTCCCCGGTGTTGTTGTTCACTTGGTACATCACCTTCTCCACCCATCTGGAACATCATTCACAATCACATTCTTAGTTATCTTGACAGCTGATTGAATGTTTTCTGCTGTGTTGAAGCCGGGCTTCTATACCATATTCTGGCTTTATAGTTTCCAAAAGAATTACTCTTGGGCAAATCAAAATGAAGTACCTGTACCTACCTTGTTTCAAATTAAGGAGGGAAGGGTGTCACTGTCATATTTCCGATTTCCTAAGAAATTGTTCAAATTCTACGTATATTGAATATTTAATTCTGCACAGGGCCGGTTTTAGGGGTGTGTGACCTGTGCCCCCGCACAGGGCGCCAACAGGGCGTAAGCTGTTGGCAACAACAGCTTACAATGTTGAATTCGTCAAATAGTAATCAAAAGTTTTATAATCCTTCATTGAAATGTATAAATTATATTATTGCCTATTGTAATCCAATCAGTTTAATTATATGCTAATATGGCGTCAAATGCGATCTAGAAGCCCAAAATATTCCCAAAATATTACCCGCATTGTGCTGGGGGGCTCTCCCCCCAGACCCCCTATTGTAATCGTGGGCAACCTCGATCCGATGTATTTCGTCTCTGAAGTTTGTTTGGGGGGGGGGGGGGGGGGGGCGCCAATTTTTACCTTGGCACAGGGCACCAAACTGCCTAAAACCGGTCCTGATTCTGCACCCTAATATGCAGAGAAAAAGTAGGCAACATGAACTAATTTCCGATTTAACTTCAAAGTTACAGCTTTTCTAGATCAATTTAACATTGCAACCATACAGAAAAAGACATGCTGATATTTTCAAAGTGTTTTAAGCTGCTTTCCCATTTTATTTTAACAGTTTGTAATGTTCCTCGATGATTATTGAGCTATGAGGGGTTTACTGCATTATTTCGACGTTTTTCCTGATAACAAGTTCAGTTTTTCATGTAAAATTGTGTTGCCATGGTAAAACAGCCTTCTAGAAAAAGAAGAAATGAAAAAGAAAAGTTATTTTTTTTTTGCAAATTTGTGGAAGTTTCAAGAAGACCGTGATATATCGCTAGTCCCTTTTCAACATGGACGAAAGCATTGCTATTGTCCGTAACTAGAGATGGGTCGATACCACTTTTTCACCGATACCGATACCGATACTCACTTTATGATTAGCGATACCGATAGTATCGCCGATACTTTTGTTTCTTTATATTTCTGTAGTTCCTGTCCACCAAAGTCTCAATTCAATCAAAATTCACAAAACTAGAGATTTTTTGGGGGATTATGTCACTTGCAACCTTGGCTCTGATTGGTTGAGGCATCTGCCAATGGTGATACAACTCACTGACGTGATGCCAATGAGCACCAATGGCGGGAAAACGGCCACAATTCAAAATTTCAACTAAAAAAGTAATAAGTATCGAAGTATCGCAAATATGGCATTAAAATTGACCGATACCGATACCACCGATACCATGGGTATCGGTGGTATCGTGAGTATCGGTATCGGTATCGGCCCATCTCTATCCGTAACCAATCCCGACCGCGACTGACCTGTCCTCGTTCTCGTCCTCCATCTTCATCTGCGGTTCTTCTCCGTCGTCCGGGTATCCCTCGTCGCTGTCGGCGTTCCGGCGTTCCCGCCAGGCCTCCTGAGAGTGACGAGCATTCCATCGTTACGCGACAGTCACATGTACAATAACTAGTCTCTAGCTTGGTACATCAAGGTAGCAAGATCACTCGATATAGCACATTTATATTTATTTTTTAAATAACCATGTATCATCCTACACACTAACCGTCTGTAGGACGAAATGAAACTAATAAATAACCCAATCCGAGCTATGAAATATTTTCATTGAACATTTCTGAAGACTTTTACAAAGCCTTATTTTATTGACAATAAAGAAATCTGATTCAACACTTTGAGGTCGTACCAGAGCTCGTAACGTACTCCAGTACCAATGTGGAATTATTTACTTGGAATGTAAAGTCCTGATATTGTGAAGACAAGACTCAACAAACACCGGAATCACCTCTGAGGCCTCTTTATAATCCTCTGCCTTCGTGAATATATCTAGGAGAGTTGATATTTGTGATGAAATGTCTCACCTCTCCATCAGTCTGCTTGTCCATGGAAATGTTCAGCGCCCTGAGGAAGAAAGATGCGTTGAAATAAACAACATGTTACTGAAACTCAGTCAAACTGATCATTCGACATGGAAATTAGTTGTGGGAAAATATCTGAGACTATAGGCCTTACAAGTATTCACAATGTCAATTGATCACATTTGCTGAATGTGGATGGAATTCCTTCCACTGAGGTTTAAAATGATATGTTGATAACGAGAACAAAGATAGTCAAGTTTAGTGGAAAGATTATTTCTTTTTGGAGTGATAATCTCCTGAAGAAGGCAGCAAACAAAAATCTAGAAGTACATTTCTATAATAAAAAGTAAAATAAGACTGTTAAGCTTCTATAATAATGCCCAAAGATGATTAACTAATAGGTACCATCTTAATTTACTAAAGTTCCGCTAAAGAGACTGCTAAAGTTCACTTTAGGCTATTTAAGGGAACTTTATCTTATCGGAACATCGTACAACCTCGTACAATTATTTATCTCATGTAATGATGTCAAAAACATTCTCAAAAGCATAGAGGAGCTCAACAAAGACTTGGCTTCAATTGAGATCTATTCTAAAAAAAATGGCCTACGACTTAACCCTACAAAGTCAATATTGGTACCTTTAGGTAAGCCAAACAGTGTAAAGGCCCTAGATAAAATCGATGACATCAACCAAATGGTGAGATTAGGCCAGGTAGTCATCAAAAAGGTTGATAATGCCAGGAATCTAGGTGTTTGGTTCGATACGGATATGACCTGGAAGGTTCATGTAGATAAGTGCTGCAATAAAGCTTTCGGTGTTATTAGATACCTCAACAGATTTAAGAAATACTTACCTATAAATACTAAGAAACTTCTTGCTGAATCTCTAGTTCTATCGATTTTTGACTTTTGTGATGCAGTATACATGGGAATAAACAAAACCACGTCCCAGCGCATACAAAAAATACAGAATTCATGTGTACGTTTCATATTAAATACACCCTTCAGGGAACAGATCTCTCCTCATCTTATCAAACTTGGCTGGTTAAACATGGAAAACCGCAGAATACTACATCTTGCAACTTTTATGCATAAATTGATAAATACCAAGTCACCAGCCTATCTTTATGATAAAATTCAACTCTCTAGAGATTTACATAATCACCATACACGACAAAATAATAACCTGGTTTTAAATCATCACAACTCTGTATCCTCCTCTTCTTTTTCTATCAATGGACCGAGGATATGGAATAATTTACCATCAACCTTAAAAGATACCTCGTCCGTATTAATTTTTAAATCTGAATATAAAGCTTTATTGCTGAGAGGACAAGAGAAAAAAATAGTCCTAAAAGAGTTGCCAAAATATAAAAGACCTCTCTGGCCTGTCTTATATATGTCAATTTATTTTTACTTGCTATTCTTGTTATTCATGGCATTGTATTGAATTATCGACTGACTGTTCATCATTATTAACATTATAACAATGTAGGTACATGTACTGCCTACAAATAATTAAGATATTTTTATATTTTTTACCTACTATTATTATCCATATTAGGATAATATTATATTACTTGATTCCAGTATCTCAAATTTTCTTATGTTTAGTATTTATTTAATTTTAATTTTATTTTATTTAATCTAAGTCAATTACTGAGTGCTACAAATTGTTATGTATTCATAGATATTATTATTAGGTATAGGTAAAGTAAAGGTTATATGGAAGATCAGGCCCAATGTCTGAATATCGCCTGTTTGTATTGTATTGTACCTATAATTTCAATGCAAATAAAGACACATAATAATAATAAAATACAACCGGGCCTTAGAAACCAAATATTGTCTAATGTTGAGGAAAATATATTAGGTAAGCAATTAGTTGGTCTTTAGAAAAGGTTCCAGGGAATTTAATTTTTATACACTTATTAATTTGATTGTAAATTGTTTTTCTTACCACATTAAATTTTTCACAAAATTCCATGTAGGTTGGTTTTGCAGTTTATGATACCTAGTAACAGTACTAAACACGTTGCAAATTACCCTATTAGTAGTGTATGAAGTGTGAATTACCTGTCCAGGTTAGCGTTTGATTCCGTCATGATTTTGAGCGTTCGGATTAGAGTTTCCAGCTGCTTCCTCAGCTCTTCTGCCGCTTCCAAGTGCCAAGTGTCCATTCCGCTCCCTTGCCGCTCCATTCCGCTCCCCTCGGTCGCTGATCAAACATTCATTCGCGGTTAGCAAACTAATAACTAAACCACCTTGTAACATTTAGGGCCGTTCTTACAATCCCTTGCTAACTTTTATACAGTCAATTAGGATTAGGTATATTGCCATGGCAACAACCAATGACCAAACCAAATAGTCCATATCACACTATAGTATACAATTTAAATTGAACAACTTCAATCATAAGCCTATTAGATTTCGGAAAAAAATTTCGGAAAATTAGATTTTGGAATTGAAAATTCTTAAATCGAATTGTCTTGTAACTAATAGCTACCTGCCGACCGTACTTTCTCGAAGTGTTAAATTTACAACATGATAAGTAAAATATAATCTGATATCACTTTGAGTTTGTAATATCAAGTGTGTCTTATTATTTACTAGCTAGAGTGAGCTTCAAATGTGCATTACTCATTGATTAAATATAATTCTGTTAGAATGAAGACAAAACTCAAAAGACATTGAAGAATCTAACTATCTTAGGCCCTTACTGAGGCCTCTGAAACCCCAAAGATAATAATCCTCACAAATGATGAAATATGCGGTATTGTTCAAGTTTAATAATGAAAGTTTCAGTCAACTTTCATCTGTCTTTATCATGCGATAAATGACAAGGCAACATTCACACAATATTAGCAATATTTAATTTATTTTTCAACAAACTTCATAAGGCTGTCAAATGACATTTAGAAGAAAAACAAATTTGAAGAATATGCTAATTTCAACTATGTAGGTACTCTACATTTCAAAAGATTTCAAATTGCCAAGGAACGTTGTTAAAACTAAGGAAAAAAATAATAAACCTTAGATTATAAAAACACCTGTTGCCAGCTAAACCTTCTCTATATAAATTATATAATCATAACAAATTACAACAGAACATCACCGCACTATTTCCTAGTTTATTGACAATCAATGGGTTCTGAAAGCTTATGAAAGGATAAAACCCACCTTGGTCGCAGCCGGCACACTTCCCGCTGCTTTTTGTCTTGATTGAGATCCGAGTGCAATTGCAAGTGGACGAGTTGAGACAAGCGCAGTTGTCCGACGAACATGAGCATTCTCCTTCCAAACAGTTGCACTTGAAACCCTCCGTAGCTTTCGCCGGATAGCTCTCCCCTTCAACCGTCTTGGCTTCGTTAACGTCTCGTCTCGTCTCCAGTTCCTCGGCTTCTCGGAGGCTTTTCGGTGCGTTCGGGCCAAGCGTTTCGATCAGAGACGCTTCCATCTTGGCAAAGTTGGCGATCATCTTGTCGAACACTTTCCGCCCGCCTTCCAAGTCCGGTTCCAGCATTCCCTGGACGGCTTTCGCGCGGAATGCGTTCTCGATGTCTTTGTACGTCGGATTGTCCAAGTCTAAACGCCGGGCTCCTAACCCCGTTCTCATTCCCGTGCCGTCATGTGTTGTCATTTCACTGTCATGTCCCGTAGTTGTCATTTCACTGCCGTCATGTGTTGTCATTTCACTGTCATGACCTGTAGTTGTCATTTCACTGCCGTCATGTGTTGTCATTTCACTATCATGACCCGTAGTTGTCATTCCCATGCCGTCATGTGTTGTCATTTCACTGTCATGACCCGTAGTTGTCATTCCCATGCCGTCATGTGTTGTCATTTCACTGTCATGACCCGTAGTTGTCATTCCCATGCCGTCATGTGTTGTCATTTCACTGTCATGACCCGTAGTTGTCATTCCCATGCCGTCATGTGTTGTCATTTCACTGTCATGACCCGTAGTTGTCATTCCCATGCCGTCATGTGTTGTCATTTCACTGTCATGACCCGTAGTTGTCATTCCCATGCCGTCATGTGTTGTCATTTCACTGTCATGACCCGTAGTTGTCATTCCCATGCCGTCATGTGTTGTCATTTCACTGTCATGACCCGTAGTTGTCATTCCCATGCCGTCATGTGTTGTCATTTCACTGTCAGGACCCGTAGTTGTCATTCCCATGCCGTCATGTGTTGTCATTTCACTATCATGACCCGTAGTTGTCATTGTATTATATCCATGAAGAGTTGTCATTGTATTATTTTCAAAAGAAGGTGTCATTGTATTATCTCCATGAAGAGTTGTCATTGTATTATCTCCAAAAGAAGGTGTCATTGTATTATCTCCATGAAGAGTTGTCATTGTATTATCTCCAAAAGAAGTTGTCATTGTATTATCTCCAAAAGAAGGTGTCATTGAATTATCTCCATGAAGAGGTGTCATTGTATTATCTCCAAAAGAAGGTGTCATTGTATTATCTCCAAAAGAAGGTGTCATTGTATTATCTCCATGAAGAGTTGTCATTGTATTATCTCCATGAAGAGTTGTCATTGTATTATCTCCATGAAGAGTTGTCATTGTATTATCTCCAAAAGAAGGTGTCATTGTATTATCTCCAAAAGAAGGTGTCATTGTATTATCTCCATGAAGAGTTGTCATTGTATTATCTCCATGAAGAGTTGTCATTGTATTATCTCCATGAAGAGTTGTCATTGTATTATCTCCATGAAGAGTTGTCATTGTATTATCTCCATGAAGAGTTGTCATTGTATTATCTCCAAAAGAAGGTGTCATTGTATTATCTCCAAAAGAAGGTGTCATTGTATTATCTCCATGAAGAGTTGTCATTGTATTATCTCCATGAAGAGTTGTCATTGTATTATCTCCATGAAGAGTTGTCATTGTATTATCTCCATGAAGAGTTGTCATTGTATTGGTATTTCCGGTCTGAATCGATGACTCCTCGACAGTTGACTTGTAATTTGCGGTCTCGGTTGAGTTTTGTTTCGCTTCCGATGACGACGTCGTTGGAGCTGAAGGAATAACATCTTAGTTCATTGAACATTGGCTGGTCTAAAAGGTGACATTTATCTTAACTTTTGATTCTTGTGTTGTTTTGAAAATAAAGGAGAAGTCGATTCAACAAAGAAATAGTGAATATCAAGAGGAAACCCTCTCATATCATCCGTATTCACAGATTTCTGATTGTTCTGATGTAGGTACATACTAGGAGGAAATATTTATGTACCTACCTATGTCGCTAAAATGTCCACCTTCTGTCAATTAAATAGTTTGACTTTCAGTTTATTGGTAGGTACCTAAGTGTTCAAAGAAGGTAGCGCAATGTCCAAAGAAAAGTGAGAAATGGAGCCTAACTGAATGAAAAGAGGCTGCAGCATTTTTAATTTTCAGCCGACTCGGAAGTTTTATTGAAATGTACACAATTCAAAATGTTATAAATTGAATGTAACTATTTTTTATTTTTTTTTATGGAAAACTATGTTATCTACCTTGGGTATTCTACGTACGTAATTTACCTGTTTTCTACGTTAGAAATCAACGTACCCATCCCTCTCATCAACTCACATCTCTAAAACTTTAGACACGATTTCAAACAAAATCATTTTAAAACTCTAAAGTCTAAACGTATGGGAAATGCGCACAATATTTTCGAATGTCGTTTTAATTTTGCAAAGATTCCACAGTCTTTTAGTCCTACATATACAAATTTATATGTAATGGTAGTAATTGTTATTCAATCCATACATTTTAACAAAATGTTTTACTCTATCTAGAAATAAAAAATAATCGGAAAATTAGCTCTAGAGTAATACAAGAGCTTTGGCATAGGTACCAACATTCAATTTTACGCGAATTTTTTAAGGCAATGTTTTTTCCAACTTGATGTTAACGGTAGAGGATGTTTCTAATTTTCTGGAATCATTTAGGTAGGTATAAGCTTATACTAAATTTTAGGAGGTTCAATAGAGCAGTTTGTCTTCTAATTTGAAGTTTGCACATTTAGCTGTTGAAACGAGAATTGAATATTGAGTGTAATTTCCAGACGCTTAGAGATATCTTGAAGTACACAGAAAGACAGATTTTAATGCCAATCTGGAGCTAGAAACATTTCTAAAGATTAGCTGTACCTACCTACCTACAATTCAGAATAAAACTACATCGCATCAAGATTTAAATAATAAAAAGGAAGTGATAATTGATGGCACCACATCTGCTTGTATTTGAGTATGTTGAAGAATTATTATTAACCCCGGGGGCTATATTCAGGGTTATCCGACCCTAAATAACCAAAGGTACCTATGTTACGTTCAGTCTCATGTCATTGGTCGAAGAATTTACCTACCGAAGGAATTTTATTTAACTGTCACCTACACAAAATTGTTATCGTCTTTGCTTCTCCGATTATAAGTTTGTCAGTTTGATATTTACACATTAAAAATCATTAGGACAATTCACTAACTTTTTTATTTTACAAAAACGTTTTAATATTGCTCTTCCTTCGGATGGCTAAAAATGACATAAAAATGACATTCCCTGATGAAGGAAGGAGAAATATTGGAATGTTTTTGTAAAATAAAAATGTTTGGGAATCGATCAATGAAGGTGGGCGTTGCCTTTTGAAAGACTAAAGTATTACCATGGCAACTCCAGGGTTCTTAGAAAAATAACAATTTTTCATTGAAACAAATGAAATTCAAAAAGATCAAATAATTTAGCTCACACGTGTTTAATAGTATAATTTACCACTTGAAATAGAACAATCAATATATTTAAACTCATATAAATCATGAAATATGATTTTTACTGAATCCCTCAGTTAGTTTGATGATTGCTGGACAATTATTACAGTGGTACAACGAAACAAATTATATTTTGTCAGGTATGTTGCCAAATTGTTTTACTTTTTAATGGCTTCTGTCACTGGATTGTTTCGTCAACTTAAAAAGGCCTTAGCTCTCATATGATAAGTTAATTGAGACTGAACAAGATTCAAGTAGATACTAGTTAAAATCATTACTATTATTAATGGCAATTTGTAGATTGTAAAACTGTTAAATTCTGTAAGAAACAGCTGTTTGCAGTTGACTGACAGTTGTTTGGTCACTGACAGCTGTCAGTGACCAAACATTGACTTTTGTTTTATGACGTAGTGGGGGGAGGAGATCTACATTGGTCAATTGTCCTAATGAATTTTAATGGCTAAGTATTTTCAATGTTTAAAAAATAATAAAATAGTGAATATCAGATAAATAAACAAGTCGTACAAGTGGGGGCAAGCCCCCCACAGCCCCTTTAACCCTTGACAAGTGTCTAGACATACGAATGTTTACTCCGCATTATTAATTATTTACCTGTGTCCTCCCGAGTCGAACTCCACGGCAAAGTCTCGGAAACTCTTGGAAACTGCTCCGTTGCTCCCGAAAGTGTCTTTTGATTGTCTTTCATTACAGCTGCCCTCGTATTGCAGACAAAAGCAGCGACGAAAACAACTGTAAATCAATGGTGTTGATACGAATAGGATCAGGTTTAATTTTCTGATAGAAGGAAATGAATGGATAGGTTATTAGGAACTTACAAACAAGCAAGAAGGGAATTCTCATTTTGCCAGCTGTCATTTATCACAAACTGTAAGAAACCAATGAGAAACACCATGTAATAGAAGTTGCATCAAGTGTAAATCTGTTAATGTAATTATGTTAGGAATTTATGAAATTTGACATTTAATTTAGAAAGGAATCTGCAACATCTCGATAGACAATAATGCTTTTGACAGTAAAATATCTGTCATTTAAATTTGGTTTCTTTTGATTCACATCAATTATTTGTAATCTATTTTAAAAAGGGTACCTTTCACAAGTGAAAGTGCAGCAGAAATTAATGGAAAATACTTGATTTTGTGTAAACAACAAGAAATAAACTCAAATTACAGAATATTTGACATTTCTTTCATCTGACAGCATTTTGATTTTTAATTGTTGCGAATGTTTAATTCCAGGAAGCTGTGACAAATGCAGGGTCATTTGATTGAACAATCAGTGCATGAAGCTGATTGAGGAATGTTCAAGGTCGTTGCCCCTCCACTTGCCCCGGGCTGTTATGTAAGAGCTGATAAACTGGTTCATATCACATTGCTTTTGCTTTCAGTTGGTGTTGACTTCTCAAGAGAACAGCAAGCAAGATGGGAGATCCGATCCATCAGAAGATTGCCATCGTCGGCAGGTAAACACATAACTTACACACATCTTTACTCAGACGATGATTTCATTTCACTTTTAATTCATGCGACTGAAAGTTGATTTAAATACATGAACATTCTTTTAGCTCCAACTTTGGTTGTTGGTTCAAGAACCATGGCAGCTAAAAAATTGACTTATACAGAATTATTTTAAACCAATAGTATTGATAATAAGGTGTCATATCTAATTTTTTTAATTTTATTTTTAATTATTGTTTAAGTTATACTTGGGTTAATTTAAAATTAATAGGGTTGGGATTCGATTTGATTTGCTAAATCGATGTCAAACTGAAGATTTCGACATCAAATCGAAATAATTTCGACATCGAAATAATTTTGACATCGTAATAATGGGCCACATCGAAATAATTACGGCGAAATGTGGCAACACTGCCATTGCGTCTGCCCAAGGCCATGTTCCAGCGCTAGAGATGTCCCTCTCACACCCCCCTCGCGGCAACAAATGACGAGGAAATGATTGAAATAAATAACTTTTTCATTTCAAATAACGTACAAGCATTTATTTATGTAAAAGGGAACAATTAATGAAAAATTTTCGTTGCAAATCCAGTTGCAAATTCATGGTTTTATTAGACTTGTTGCCGGAATATATCCCGTGAAGCATAGGTAACATTGTCTGCATTCAACATCCTTTAGCAATGTTGCACGTAATGTTCACTTCAAACTCGAAAACTTTCCACAATTCACTTCGTCTCCACGGCGGGATTATTATTTTTTTGCGTGGAAACAATCTTTCACGAGAGAATAAAAACAACACGCGCTGAATGGCAAGAGACAACTGACCAACCCACCCTCAACTGCACACGCGGTATGCAGGAAGGGCGGAAGCAGGCCACTCAGCTGATCTAGAGAGGCGCGTTGCACTGTTGCCAGCTCTACAATACTGCGCGCTGATTCTCGGAATTTTTTAAACGATGTCAAACGATTATTTGATTAAACAATTCAAATCGATGTCGAATCGAAACTCAAAATATCATTCGACATCGATGTCAAATCGAAAAATCGATGTCAAGTCCCAACCCTAAAAATTAACATACTTTCTAGTTTTTTAGTTACAAAATTGTTGTACCTACCTATTTCATATGTTGTTTTAAGAAATCTGTGCATTACAAAAGAGGAAAATATATTCTCCCCAAATTAAAATTGGCTAACTTGTAGGTAGGTATGTGATTTTAATCAAGAAGATCCAAGAAAGTTGCCTTGTCTCTTTGAACATTTTGTATGTTCTTGTTAATATCTGTAAAGTAGGGAAACATGGTTTAAGTCGAAGAAATTGAAAATTCTATAGAATACTGTTCCATATTACTCACCTGAACTGAAACCATATTTGAATAATGTCAAATACAGTAAACACGCAAAACTTCAAATTGAGTTCAATTACAAAATTTGAGTTTTCACCAGAAGTCATAATGTACTCCAGTGTGTGGCATTATTTATAAAAGCAAGATTTGAATGTGCTCATTTCTTGAATTTATAAAATTATGTAAGCATTAAGAAAATACTCGCAAGCCACACACGTTGTGTTTATGCTGCTAACGCTCTGTCACTTGCAGCGGTCTGATTGGCCGCAGCTGGGCCATGTTGTTTGCCGGGGTTCGCTACACCGTGCAGATCTACGACATCGAGCAGACGCAAGTGTCCGCGGCGTTGGTCGACATCGAGAAGCAACTCAACACGCTCGAGGAGACCGGAATGTTGCGGGGATCGATCAACGCAAAGCAACAGATCAAACTCATCTCAGGTACGAACTTCATGCGTTGTAGAGCCTTTAGTTGTCAAAAGTCCATTTAGAACTAAATTAATCAACCACTCAGGTTTAACGAGATTTCAAAGTTTACTTTTTTAAATATAAATGCTGTAATACTCCAAGAAATTGAGATTTTCTTAAGCCATTTTAGTTTTCTTTTTGCTCTTTTCCATCGGATGTTCCTATTTTCTATTATTTTCCAAGAGACGCTGTTTTAAAACTTTAAAGATGAAAAAGGGTAGATAGAAAATAAGGTGCCTTGGACCCTCCATTAATACTTGCATATTTAGGTACTAACTTAGTTGGTTTTTAATCTCATTTGTAGTCTAATCATTTACAGAATTGCAGAGTTATATTTATTGTTTATTACATTATCAAAGAAATATGTATGCTCAAAAACAAAGTCAGTTATTTTAAAAACACTTTTTATATTTTCTTAGTTGGTATTCCTTAGGCCTGAGAAAACCCCTCGTTAGTTAATTACTACTAATCATTGCCCCAAGCATGTTATATAACATGTAATTGCCTGTATAAAAGTACTTAGTGAAACTGTAAACAATGCTATCTGAGGTACTTGAGAGATAAGATGCATTCAACAAGCTCAATAACATTGTAAAGTGTGCCAAGTGCCTGTATTGTTGTATCTTACATGTATCCTGGTCATGTCAGCTTTTCAGATCAATAACTGTAATTACTGCCTTAAGACAGGGATTTAACTGTTTTAATTGAAAAATAAGCTGTGTCTTGCAAAATTACGGACTACAGTAGACTTGGGTGTTTTTAATTACACTTATTCCCCATTTTCAATGTTTGAAGGAGAAATAAAAATGATTTATAAATGATTTTTATGGACAAGCAATGCTTTTATTTACTTGCACAATCATAGGTACACTTGGACAAAGTAAAAACTGTATTTGAGAGAAACGGTTTGGCTGATAAAGATTTGATGAAGTCTATACTTACTCGTCATCTAACTCTAGTAGGTGAGCTCTAATTTCATTGATATAATTACAAGGATTGATTGTCAAGGAACCTGACCAGCAGCCAAGCAGTTTTGTTCAAATACCGTTTTCAGGTTTGCCAAAGGAAACGTCAGCAAATTATACTTTCAAGAACTTTGTGTGCTCAAAACTGTATGATTTTAGTTTTGTCTTCACACTAAATAACATTTCATAAAATGCACAAACTAAATATAAAACCCTTTAGTTGTTTCCTGTAGGGCGTTATTTCTGTAGGGCGTTATTTCGAGTCTTCAGAACAGTTCAATGAAAATTACTTCATAGCTTGGAATGGTTCTTTAGTTTTATTTTGTCCAACTGACTAGTGCCATATTTTTACTAATTTTCAGGCACGAAGCGTATGTGGGACAAAATGAAACTAATAAACCATTCCAAACTTTGAAATTATTTTCATTGAACTGTCTGAAGACTCGTACAAATGCTTTTTTATTAACAATTAAGTTGGTAAAAGATAATGATAAAAATTTATTTAAAAACTCTCCAAGGTCAAACTCACTACTCAGCCATCTTAGTCAGTTTTTAAGTGGTTATGGGTCTCATTTCTTATCACGAACGGGTTGTCGTACTGCTCCCTACGCGGCTGATAACGTCGACATCTCCCCGCAGGGTCCACGAGTCTGGCGGAATGCGTCAAGGGAGCGTCGCTCATTCAGGAATGCGTCCCGGAGAACCTCGAACTCAAACGTAAACTCTACGAGCAGCTGGACTCCGTCGTCGACGACGTTTCCATCATCTCGAGCTCGACCAGCACGTTCATTCCCTCGCTGTTCTCCGAGAAGATGAAGCATCGCAGTCAGGTCATCGTGTCCCATCCGGTAGGTCAGAGGCAGGAGGCCGGGAGTCCGAACGCAGTCATTACTAGAGCTAGGATGTTTAGAGCTATGAAACGTTCAAAAAGGCAGGCAAATAGTATTAAAAAGCTATTAAGAAAGGACCAAAAAATCCCGAAAAAGGATGAATTAAATTTAATGTTATCTAATATTCGTCAAACAATATTATTCAATTTATCGGTTTAGGAGTTGAATTTGGAGTAGTAATATATTTAAATTAACTTAAATTATTGTATGATGTGTCAATGGGGTGGATGAAAATTTTATGAAATATGGTATAGACCAAAATTCATAAAATTGTTGTAACTTACAACAAAAATTTCATATTATTTTTCCCAATAATTTAAAAAATTTACAAAAATACCTTAAAATAGCAAGAAAATAGCAAGATTTTGTTAACGTATTTGCATTTGTTACTGTTTGAGGTGTATTTAAAGATTCACAAGGACTTTTGGTGGAAGTACTTTAATGATGATGACATTGCCGTGAGCGCTGTTAATGAGTTCTCTCTGTCAGGTGAACCCCCCGTACTACGTGCCGCTGGTGGAGATCGTGCCGGCCCCGTGGACCGACAAGGCCGTGGTGGACAAGACGCGGGCCATCATGAAGCAGATCGGACAAGTGCCGGTCGTCCTCAGCAGGGAGATTGAAGGGTTCGCGCTCAACCGCATTCAGTGAGTTGAAAACACAGCGTTAAGTCATGAGTTCTAAAGCATTTTTACTTGGTTAGCTAAACATTGGAAAGTCACATCTTAGCTTGTGCAATTTTGCTGCTTTTTGGAAACGATTGGAGGCGAAATGAGGGGATGATATGATTTCAAATTTTAATCATTGTTAGATAATTTACAAACTTATGGTTGCTTGGTAAATTCTTAATTTTTTGTTTCATTAATCATTTATTTATTTTCTGGGAAAATAGCTATTTTCTTGGCTTGCTGAATGGCTTATAAAATATAATTTAAAAATATGCCTAGTAACAATCCTAAGTTTATCCTTGAACAACACACTTGCAAAATTTGAGGTCAATTTTTTCACAGGTTTGGTCTCCAACCCTATCAGAAATTTCATAGTTTTGCGCGGTTTTGTTGAATAACCGGCGCCTATTTAACAAGGCACGATGCAAAAATAAAAAAAGTGTTACTAATAATTATACAATCAGACTGATCATGTGAACATCCTATCAAAGTTACACCCACTTATGAAACAATCTTCCTCTTAATTTGCTCCAAGCCGAGCGCTTGCATCAGCTTGACTTCCGTCTCTGAACGATGTCTGACGGAATGAATGTCTCAGGTATTGCATCTTGAACGAGGTGTGGCGTCTCGTGGCCGACGGAATCCTCAACGTCGAGGACATCGACAACGTCATGTCGGAAGGTCTCGGCATGCGCTACGCGTTCCTCGGACCGCTGGAGACAGCGCATCTCAACGCAGAAGGTAGTCCACTCTTAGAACACTTTCAACCTCAATCGGGGTTCTCAATTCTTGTCCCATTTGGCTGGAAATGTGTTAAATTAGATAACATGTAGGTCCCAATCATATTCACGTTTAACCTTTTGATAAACTTCATTCCATCAATTACATTTCTAAAAATGATTGCCAATTCCATTCATATTCAAGCCAGTTATGATTTTTAAAAGAAATTCCGAACTTAAAATAAGTGGGCTAGGGCACAGAACTTAAACCCAGCACTCAACAGGTTAAACCAGGTGTCAGCAATCTTATTTGGCCAAGGAGCCAAATTCTCAATAGTAATTAATAAATTCAATAATAATGGGAGCCACAGTAGGGCAATCAAATATAAAACATAGTAACACTGAAAATGATAAATTGCATTCGAGTTTAATTTGTTTATTTTGATGAAGCTCTATTTGTTTTTAGAATTTTAAGAGATTTAGGGGCTCTAAATTGAACTTACTGAATCAAATAACCTTCCAATTGTTACGCAGAGCATTTTTTTCCCGGAATTTTAGAATATTTTGATTCCAGATCTTGTCCGTAAACGTTTGAGGCTTTTTCGTGGACCGCTCAACTTTTAGTTTTAAAGTATTTGACAGTCAATGAACTTACTAACTGGAATGTCAGTCATAGTTTTAACTAGGGCTGTGCAAGTCGCGAAAATTCTCAACGAGATCAAGATTAAACCCATCTCGATCGCATGTTCAAATTTGCATCTCGAATTTTTGAGTCACGAGCATATCGACTCATTTCAATCGAGATTTCAAATGTTTTGTTAATTTTGCACGACAAAAGCAACTGAATTTCTTTATATCTCCTTGTAGCACTTTCATAATATGATTTGTATTGTTTTATGTAATAAAGACAGCCTTAAAGACTTCAAACAAATGCTATTTTTGTGTGTCGAGAAAATTTACACTGTTTTTTCACAAGAAAAATCCTTATCTACAAAAAAGTTATGATCTCGCTCGATTTGGAAAATTTCCATCTCGCACAGCCCTAGTTAACGTTGTAACGTTGAACTGATGCATGAATGTTTGTCTAGGGATGGGCAGCTACTGTGAACGCAACTGATGCGTGAGTGAACGCAACTGATGCATGAGTGAACGCAACTGATGCATGAATGTTTGTCTAGGGATGGGCAGCTGCTGTGAACGCAACTGATGCATGAATGAACGCAACTGATGCGTGAGTGAACGCAACTGATGCATGAGTGAACGCAACTGATGCATGAGTGAACGCAACTGATGCATGAGTGAATGCAACTGATGCATGAATGTTTGTCTAGGGATGGGCAGCTGCTGTGAACGCAACTGATGCATGATTGAACGCAACTGATGCGTGAGTGAACGCAACTGATGCATGAGTGAACGCAACTGATGCATGAGTGAACGCAACTGATGCATGAGTGAACGCAACTGATGCATGAGTGAATGCAACTGATGCATGAATGTTTGTCTAGGGATGGGCAGCTACTGTGAACGCTACTCCAAGACCATCTACGACGTGAGCGTCACATCGGGCCCGGTGCCCAAGATGGAGGGTCCGGTGGCGGAAGAAGTGACCAAACAGCTCTGCGCCATGACCCCGATAGAAGACCTGGCCAAGCGGCGCGCCTGGAGAGACAAGTGTCTCACCAAGCTCGCTCAACTCAAGAGAGAGATGGGCGACTGATACGTTGAGTGAGAGAGATGTCAGAATATTTCATTTTACAATAGGTACACCAGGAGTCGGCAACCTTTTTTGGTAAAGGAGCTAATCTCCCACAAATTAATAAATTAGATAATAAAGGAAACGGAAGTAGAGGCAATCAAATATAATAAACCGAAAATAATAAATTGAATACTAGTTTATTTTCATATTTTGACGCAGCCCCGCAGGGCGGTTTTTTAAGAATTTCAACAATTTAAAAGTGATTCTGGGTCTATCAATTAAACCAACTGAATCAAAACCTTTTAATTATTGCACTGCAGGGCTTTTCTCGAATTAAAATATTGTTTGGTTCCAGATCTTTATTTCACTTATGAAGAGCCATTCAAGAACCACCAAGGAGCCACAGGTTGCCGACCCTGGTCTACACTGAAACCAATGCTGAATATTTACATTTATACTTGTTACAGTTCTTTGTGCATACAAACTGTCGAATGTGAACTCGAGAGGCAGTATTGTCTGTTACTAATTTACTGCTCATAAAAAAATTAGGTACCTACCTACCAGAAAATTTACAGGAATTCTCAGAATTTTATTTTTCCAGATATTGTTGATGTTTTGAGAGAGATTATTGTGGGAAATAAAGGTTATGGATTGTTTTACAACAGTTGACTTTTGTTTTACATCCTTAGAATCTCTTTGAATGACTAACGATGAGATTAGTGAAGTTTCCCACGAGATAAATTGAGAATAATTGTTTATTATTATATTATGGGCAGATAGTACCTACCTACATTTTGATCAATTATTTTATACTAGGTACAGGAACCTACTGTAATTTTTGCACATCCTGTTTAATAAAGCCCGAATTATATCATGATTCATAAAACTGGATCCTCATTCCTCATTGATTGATAATACAAATTTGAAAATTAGTATACCTAGAACTACAAATCATTTGATTAAAATTTAAAACATGAGACGTGCACTGAGGGACGTCTCATGTTTTGTTGGGATGAAAAATATTGAATTGAAATAGAACATCCTTTTATGTACCTAGGCCTTTCAAAAATTCAGAAAATTATGAATTTATTTGTGATAACTTAACATTTATATTTGCAATTTACCAACTCAATTTTATAAATTATACAATTTGAAATAGAGCTCATGCAGCAGCTCATGAATTGTAAGTTGCTTCTTCCAAACATCAAAGCATTGACAAACAATTCTTTGTTTGGTATTCGCAAGTCTGTCATGGATGTATGCTAAGAAAGCACACCATCTCCTTCTTACCTCTATCTAAATCTATACGTAGATATACCAAGGTCAAATCAAATTCAAACATCTTACATTTCACCAGATAGATTGCATGGAAACCTGACACAGTAGGTACAACAATATTCTTCTCATCTCCTCCATTAAATAGGTACATGATCTATTCATACACATAAACAATAATAATGTCTTTAAAAAGCCAGAATGTGGTGTAAAATTGCGGCCTTCGATATCGCCGAAAGCATTCAGTGCTGCAGCAATAGCAGTAAAGATGTGAATGATTAAAGACTGGCTGTAGGATTAGTTAAGAAGGAAACATGCAGAATGAAGAAGAGACTTGGTTGTGTTTTACTTTATATTTATTGATAGATTACACAGCGAGTACTCAACGTTTTCCGCCGACGCGTGGCGCTGCTTTCGCTTGCATCTTAGCGGCTTTCTGTTTGGGTGCGTTCTTCGGCTGAAACAAAAGACGACAGACATCAGTTGCAATACGACGAGAGAAAGACATTTTACATGGGAAATGATGCAGTTTAATTTATCTATGTGCATTGACAAAGTATTAAAAAACAAGTTACTAGTAGTGGTAGTGGATTTGTACTAGTGGAACAAATAAAAAACGATATTCGAAAGAAATGGATTGGCTGAAAAATATGTGTCGTCATCCCATGAAGTCTGTGCTAACTCGTCATCTAACTCTAGTAGGTGAGCTCCAATTTCATTGATAATAACAAGGATTGATTGTCAAGGAACCTGATCAGCAGACAATCCATTTTGTTCAAAACCATTTTATGATTTGTGGAGTGTACACCCGCGGTCACATAAATTGCTTGCAAAATTCCAAGTCCTTTTTCAAAACTTGATTATCCAGAAGAAAACACAGATCTTAGTACAGATTTCGAGCTTGTGGGATTGGAGGGTTTGATTATAAGAACCAACCAACCAGACACCTCGTCAACTAATAGGTACATAGGTACCTAATAATTTTTCACCATTTAACAAATATTCACAGTAATTTTAGCTCCAACTTAGAAGTTTACCGTCAATTATTCCGACCGCAGTTGTAAACTTACTACATTCAAACTAAAATGCTAGTAAAGTTTCAGTCAACTTTATTTCAATTCAACAGTAATGAGCAAAGTTATAATTAATGAGTAATTAATTCCCTACAACTTGTCGCTCTACATTTATTCTATCTTGAACGAGATGGTCACAATCTTAACGCGGGTGAAAGAAGGGTTTGGACATAAATAATGTCAAATACCAAATTGTGTGGGTCAGAAGTAGAAAGAGGAGAGCGGAGAAGAAAGAACAAGAATCAGCCAGAGTCTTAGACCCTAGTAAATGCTGAAATTGTGCACGTTTCAGTCCCAGCAATTAAAAATCTCAACGACTTTAAATGTCCATTTAAAGCAACCCCATAGTCCATTTGACACGAAATATGCAGCAGCGAAAATACTCTCATTGGAATTCCTATTTTCCATGCTAATTTTGGCTATTTTTCTTGCACTACCTCCACTTCACCCCATAACAATAGAGGAGCAAAGAAAATCCCCATTTCTGAGGTGTAGGTATGACACTCGTTTTATTGGCGATTGTATTTTGTCATATTGCCCTCAGGCACGGAAATGTCCTCTCCAAATGGAGTATAGAAGCATTAATTCTGTACTAATTGAATAGTGCAGGTTGCTAAGTGTGTTCAAGTATTGGAATACTTTATTCGTTGCAACCCTTTCAGAGCCTGACAGCAAAATTGCCTTAACACAAAGGCTCATAAAATGCTGTCTAGGATTATTCCTCGGAAATATGAGGGTTTTTTAGCTCCTCTCTTGTTGTGGGGGAGGAAGAGTTAAAATCCATTACCAAGAATGACGACCTTGAACCGCAAAAATCCAGCAATCTTTAATATCATTGCAGATATTTAACAGTAATTAAACTCATATTCAAAATTGAAAGAAATAAAGAGTAGATTTCAAGGTCAACATTCTTACACAGTGAATGATGTGCGAGAAAAATAGCCAAAATAGGTGTGGAAAACAGGAATTCCTAACAGAAAATCTCAAAGTCCAAGTCCCAAAACACTTTGCGTACTCTACGAAAGTGTGTGCAAGTTTAAAGCTGAATAGACCAAAACAGAAATGACTAATGCCATCTATATCCGGTTTGGAACTACGTACCATTCCGTGTGTTCCGGTGGCGACAAGAAATATCAATTTAGTTTCAATTTACACTTTTAAATAAACGGAATTCAAAGTGCACCTATCTGTAATTAAATAGTAGTATTCTTGATATCAATACATTATATTAAAATGTACTTTGATAAAATAAATTTAAAGCAGAACGAAACAATTTATTTTTGTTTTACAAAACAAAAATGCAACAATCAAAAATTAGATTTCAGCCTTCTTAATGCAGTATAATTTTCGTTTTAAGAGGGCAGTGTTTTCGAGATGTCACACGGGTCAAGGTGTAAAATTGTCAACTTCACGCATGCGCAGGAATGTCTGTTTTGGTCTATTCCCATGCAGGTGTTTGAAACCTGTTGATTAGTCTGTGGTTTGTTTACCTTGGCCGGCGCCTTCTCTGGCTTCTTCGCCTGCTTCACCGCCTTCTTCTGCTCCTTTGCCGCTCTGGAATCAAAACAAAGCAATGTCAGTCGTGTCCAACAGATACCGCCACTAGCTGTATTGAGATATTTCAGCTCACACACTATAAAATATAGGTATATTTGAAATTAACTGCATCAAGCAAATTTGAGAAAAAGCATTGATATTCCAAAATATTATGAATTTTCTAAGCCTCATGCTCAAAGGATTATCCATATTTTATCGACGCAGAAGTCCAGTCTACTGGATCCTATTGATAAGATTATTAGCGTCGAGGACCGACATTTAAAAAACAAAATGTAGACGTGACTTATGGCGTTTTTGGCTGGCCGCACTGGTGCTGCACTGGGGTTGCACTGAAATGATGTCACCATACAAAACTCAATTCTAATTTCAAACCCAGTGCAAACTGCAAACCTAGTGCGGCCTGTCGAAAACGCCATTATCTTGAGTATGACGCTGACAGTAAAACACATGTACATTTATTCAAAACATTGCAACAATCTGAGACCAAAAAGAAGTAGAAATAAATAAATTGCATTTATTGAAGTAAGGTTACAATTTAATATTTATTCCCTTTAGACCCTAGGTACTCTACCTCGGCAGAGGTAGATTGTTTATGGTCGGGTTTATTGTTTCCATACTATTCATATCGTATCAAATGACTTCCCAAGTTGAGCCATTGTGATGTCAACTTATTGTTTGATAATCCACTTTCACATGCCATTGTTAAAAAGTTTAATCGAGAATTAAATGTCACAAAATAACTTAGCTGGCTGATTTAGTATCAACTGCAGCTTGCTTAAACAATGTAACTAAACGAATGTCTCACCGGATCGCCTGCTCTCGCTGCGCCTTCCTGATCTCGGGCTTCATGTTCCTCTTGGCCATGATGTCAGTGAGAGACGCGCCGACGATCGCACGCTGGAACTTCTGAGTCCTTCGCGTCCTCTTCTTCGCCGCCTCCTCCTCCTGGCCCTTCTTGTGCTTGCGTCGGTAGAGCACGGTCCACGTCACCTTCCTCGGGTTCCGCTTCATCAGGTGGGAGCTCTCGCATTTCGCGTTCAAGAATGTGTAGGTCTGAAACAATAATTCCGATTGTAATACAAGTTGGCAATGTTCACCAGTTACTATTTAACACAAATCAAATAAAACTTTAAAATCCTGGCACATTGCAGGGGGTGTGACTACGATCCCGACAGCCGGGACTTTCAGGTTAAAAAAATAGTCCCGACCGTAGGTTTTACTGGGCAGCCTAAGGAATAAAACTCTCTATGGGTAGACAAATTCGAACTGGGCAACTTAAAAAAAATAACTCTATGGTTAGGCAGAATTAAAACTTGTGAAAATTACAAATAAAAAAAAATGTGCTCCCGGCCGGATTCGAACCGACGACCTCTTGCACCGTGGTCCAGCACGCTATCCATAGCGCCATCTGGACGGTCATACTGAAAGCCGTTCTTAACCAGTATATAAATAAACAAGGCCAGTCGGGACTATTTTTTTAACCTGAAAATCCCGGCTGTCGGGATTTTAGTCACTACCCATTGCAGGTGATGTGTCAACCAAGTGTGAACAATGACATAACCTCAACTGATCTCACGAAAACTTCAAAACCAGACTACAACATCGAACAGTTAAATTGGCATGGAAAGTAGCTAATTAAAAACACCATACACATATTAAATGATGCCTGAAATGAAGAGAATTAATAGGTTGAAAGTGAAATGTGAACATACCTTCCCGTCTGCCTTGACCAAAGTTTTCCCATGGCCAGGGTAGATTTTGAAGCCACTGTAGGCGCATAAACCGATCCTAAAATAAGAAACAAATATTAGGGAATATAAATATATTATTTGTGAATAAATAATTTATCGGATGACAGCAATAATACCAGATTACATCAAAACCATTCACTTACTTCATTTTAGTGCTGTTTGTTTTCGCTAAAAATGGCCGACGAGCAAGTTTCTTCGGCGCGCGATAGCTCAGCCGGTCAAACAGTTCATTCAAGGTCAACTAGAAAGCATTTTGATTGTCAATTTAAATTACTTCTTATCAACTGAACCAGCGCACAAAGTAAGGTAACGCACAGCTTCGGTTACCGTCGCTCTCAGCAGCACAATCACCACATGCGCGCTATCTCTGTTCGCAGCTCGAACTGCAATCGCCGGCACGGTCGACTACAAATCTGATGGCTCATTACAATTCTATTGGCTGTTGCACATGGCGGGAATATTTCAAATTGAATTCCGATTCAAAATGGCATGTATGGAAAACTTAAGACCATTTGGACCTTGCAGACCACTTTATAACAAATTTAATATCTTGCGGACCACTCAGGCGCGTAAAATACGTATGACGGGAAATACTATTGCTTAGGCAGACAATGGGGGGGTCTGGAGGGAGGGACCCCACCGGTAGCAAGCCCGTTCGGGGCGCTTAGCCCAGGAAAATTTTTGTTTTCAGACATTCACTATGTGCGTTTCTACACTAGGTATTTCTAGCCAACTCTTATGTGAGAAATATCATTTACAATTACTCCGTATTGAAAACATGCTCCGAAACTGAAATTATTTTCATAATTGATAGAAATATTATAAACTAGGAATGCACAAATGTAATGAAAACTTTTATTTTGGAAAAGGTTTGCAAAAATTCAACGTAAACTTCCAAATTTCCTGGCGGACCACGGATTGGCGTCCACTGATGGAAGTTAGTAGTTAAAATTAGGTATGGATTTTGGTAAGGATATTAAGGTGGATTCACACGGCCGTTCGAAACTTCTTAAGTTTGCCAAAGTTCCGATTCCAAAAACTCCTGTGTGAACTATGAAAAGATTCGAACTGCGAAGATTGAGTTCCAAACTTTCATAGTCACACGGGAGTTTTTGGACCGGCGATTCGGAACTTCGGCAAACTTGGGAAGTTTGAAACGGCCGTGTGAATCCACCTTTATGAACAAAATTAACAAAGTAAACAACAAAATCTGAAATCTGATTTAATACATAAAATGATAAAATATTACCTCAATAAAAGCAGTCAAAATGAAGGTAGGTTAAAATGAGTTAATTAATAAAGTACATATTAAAGTAACCTACCTACATACAATAGTGACATTTAGCACAATTATAAAAAAAATGATATATAAATTCTTCATTTAAATAAAGTGCATGAACAAAATGTTATAAAAAATTGGTGAATATTAATAGGTAGGTACCTATACACTACATACCTATACATACTTAGATAGATAATTAAATAAAATGTATACAAATTACAAACAGGTGGTTTATTTCTTCATCTCAGAGGTAGAAGGCCACAAGTCCATCATCTCGATTTTGCTTTGCAGTTTGCACACATTTGGAATTACCTATGTAATCAAGCTCTATTATTAATAAATTGCATTTGACTGATGTCTACAAAAACAGTTATATTGAAGTATTCTCTTACACAATAATGACTGATGTCATTACAAACAAATATGGTTGGATGAAGACAGAACAAGAAAGTTCCATGATTATTTTTAACAGCTACTACGTAACTAGGTCTCAAAATAACAACATATTTGTTAGCAAAATGCACTACTTACTTTCTCACTCAAAAGTCAAAGTGTACATTTGTCATTTTCATTCATAAATAATTATAAAGGTTTCATACACACATTTTGGCAGAAAAAAGTACCTATTCCTGTCTGTCGAGTGATGTCATAGTATTTATCAACCAACAATGATGTTGCCATGGTTACAAATATGACATAATTCGAGAGGAATACAGTTTTTATGCCAAAATGCCCTCTACTAATTTATATTTCATATTTTTAAATTCAAATGCAAACTTTTGATTGTGAAAATACTAAATACATGTTATTTTAAAGAAGATATATGAAGGGTACAGGGAAAGAACGCTAGGAGTCACATTCGGGTGAAACTGAGATAAAGCCATTCACCGTAATAATGATGACCTTGACATCTTCTGTCCAGCTTTAGTAATTTCTCTCAATTTTGAATACAATTTGTATGCTTGTAAAATATCAGTGATGATATTTATAATGTTAATAAATAGCTAGACTTTTCCATTTCAAGTCAATGACAATTATACATGCGGTGAACGATCTTTAAACAAAGTTTTATGTTGAAACTTGTAGGATCTTCCATACAAATCGATATTTCAATACTAGCAATTTTCAAGACTTAGTGGGAATATTTTCTAAAAACCTGGGGTATATTCTGAAAGCTAAAAATCACTGCAAGATTACACCTTTAACTATTGTTTTTTAAATGGACTCAGAGCGTTCTTTCCCTGTATTCTTCAAATTTTAATAAAAAAGTAATACCTAATTCCTATATATCGTCGGTGACATGGCAAAACCATGTAAGTGCTGTTTTGCAAATTGTGTGGAGGCAAAAAATGTTTTTTTACAAACATAAAATTTAAACTTTTGTTTTGTAAACATAAGTAGGTATACCTATGTTTACAAAAAAAAAGATTTTTAGTTGACAAAAACAAAATGTTTTTTTGCCTCTCCTGAACAATTTGCAAACATAGGCACGTGGTTTTCCATGTCACCGACGATATTCCCTAGCATGTTAATGAGTAGAGCTGCTGAATCTCTGCAATGGACTTGTGGCCGTCTACCTCTGATCCGACGTATCATACAGACGCTGAATGTTCAAAGCAGAGTCTCCACTGCGTTGAGCGCCGAATGCAAGAACAGCATCTTGTCCACGATGTCGGGCTCGAGCGCCGCGCGCTTCACGCTGAACTGTGATTGGCCGAGGCTGGGGATGCGCGACACCGGGATCGTCGACGCCGGCACGCAGTTGTAGCGCTGCGCCAGTCGCGCCAGGTGCGGGCAGCGCGACTGTGCGCGAGACCACCTGCAAGCAGACATCACCAAGAGATAGAACATTCAATTCAATGCAAAATGTTGTTGCTTACTAGGTACTGCAAAGTAAGAAATGTACCTAAATTCAATTATTGACGACCACAAAAAAATACATAAAAAGGGGGCTAGTGAAATTTTCAATTTAAAATCAACTTTAAATCAACATAACTTAAAATTTTCACAGCATACACTAGATTGGTGGGACCCACCATTGGTGGGATTGGTAGACCAATGTTTTAGATACACTAGAACATTGGTGGGATCATCCCACGCCCTGACCCGACAATAGTTGGAAGCAGGGTCGCGATATTTATTTATTGAGCGAGCGAAGCGAGCGTCTCCTTTTGACTCGTTTGACACGGACCTCTGTTTTTTTTTTTTTTTTTGTTTTTGGCTGCTAAATGGAGCAACTGAAATCGCACCGTTTCACCGATCGACCTGAAATTTTGCACACATGTAGAGACAACCTTCTCTGTTTGCTGACCCAATTTTTTTTTGAAATCTATCAATTGGTTAAAATTTAAATAAACATCTCCTGATAGGCTGAAAAATGAAAATGGTCTTCGACAAATGTGATCAACCTTATATTTTGCATGGTCATTAAGACCAACATTGTCTCTTATTTTACAAATTTTCAGCCAAATCGTCTCATTGGTTAAAATTTAAAAAAAAATATTTCATGTGCTTTTTAAAATTTAAACCCGAACCGTTTGACCGATCAACTTAAAAATTTGCATGGTCATCGGGTCCAACATTATCTGTATTTTTGACAATTTTCAGACTAAACTGTGTTTAAATTCAACAGTTATTGACAGTTTACGGATATTTTGCGTGTTCTGTCATATTTCTCGAATTTCACATTTCACGGCATCTTCGAATCTTCACTTCAAGGTTGTTAGAGCAGAAACTTTCAAACGTATATTATTATGAAACTGATATGACCCGTTTAAATATTTTATGAACGAGATCCTGTGATTTTTGTTAATTAACAAGGAATCGTTCAATCATAAAGGTTCAATCGATCAACTTAAAACTTTGCGTGGTTATTGGGACCAATATTTTAGGAATTGTTGGAGATTTTCATACAAGTCTGTGACGAAATTCAAGAATTATTGGCTTTTAAGGACATTTTTGATAAACAGAATTTCGGTTTGAGGTATTGCGCCGTATCCGTGCTCGCTCATCAACGCGTTACTCAGAGCGTTTTCCTAGTTATTTCTCAAGGAGACCCCAGGCGTGGACAGCCGGTCTCCAGTAGTCCTGCGGCTCTAGAGTTGGTGGGAACACCCACCCCATGACCCATTGAATTGGAACCAGTGGATAGATAATAATAATAATCTTTAATCCTTTTTTTCCAAATTACAGTGGGTAAAGGAGGTAAAATACAAGGGCCTAATTAATGAAACCCGCTGGCCGGGCCTGACGTTTCTTCTGTATTCTCTTCATCTTCATCATCTTCTTCTCCATCTTCAACTTCTTCTCCTCAACTTTTTCTACAAGTCTTCTCCATCTGTCCACGTCTTCCCACCACTTTTCATCTCTGATCTTCATCCACGACTCCCCTCTCTCTTCCACAGCCGCCACCACTCCATTCATCCACTTTGTTCTTGGTCTTCCCCTCTTTCTTTTCCCATCAATTGCTGCTCGATCTGCCTCCCTCCTTGGAATTCTTTCCGGTGCCATTCCTTTCCATCGTCTATACCACCTCAACCTCTCTTTTCCCAGTTTGAAACCTAGAGCCTCCACTCCCAGATCTTTCCTCATCTTTGTACTTCTTACCTTGTCAAGTTTTGTCAATCCTGCTAAACTTCTTAAAAACTTCATCTCTGCCCCTTGTCACTTCTTCCTTCCCTCCCATTGGCCAGGTTACAGGTTATTTATTGCAATGTGAAATGTGAAATGAGTACTGACCACTGAATGGGACAGTCGTCCAGGGCGGCGCTGCCTTCTGATTGGTACTGAGCCAGCTCCAAGGCCCCTCGTTCCGAGTCCCTTTCCGAGCCGCCTCGGGCCGAGCACATGTCCCCGAGGATCAGCTCCAGGCCTGCCAACACAAACACACACGTCATACAACTCAAGGGACAAGCCACATACAGATCAACCACAGACAAAAACAGTACCTAGGTAATAGGTATCAACTGTTTAAATTATACAAGAAAGGATTGAAAACCCTGCCATTTAAAATTAAAATACCTAACAACATTATCGGTGATTCAATAACATTTAACAAATTTCATTTTGAATCTTAGTAGGTACCTTACCTAATTATACCTAATTCATTTTATTTTTGTATGGCTTTTCAAATAAAAATGTTACAATGTTTTTTACTTCCTACCAAGTTACTAAATAAAAAACTTGTTTAAAGTATGAGAAGTACCTACCTTACCTACTTTAAAATATCTACCATGACTTTCATTATCTCATTTTGGTTTGGTCTACATTCCATTGTAATGAAATGTGTGTAGGTATAGTGTAAACAAACCAGAATACTGTTTAAACATACTTTTTCAAGGAAGATTGAAGTGAGTTATTAACAACTTTTCTCAGCAATTGACATGATATCTGGTCATCAAATAGTCACTGTAACAAGTGATACACAAAACTTTTGCTGTATTAAGTATTTTGTATTTGACTACAAACCTATAAAAATTGGATATCAGAAAGACCTATCTAAAAATGAAGTTGACTAATTTTTGCTCAGTATAATTTCACCACAATCTGATTTCCTAGCAGCTCCTAATACCCTGTTCACACTGTGGATTCGATCATGATCCAAAATCTCGATTGAGTTGTAAGAACGCAATCGAAATCTGAATCATGATCGAACTCAAGGTCAAATAAAAGAAACCATGAATTTTAAAAACGAAAACTTACAAATGCATGCTTTAATTGCATGTAACAAGCATTATAAAGTTTAACTTGAATCTTGCCTCCATTTTGATTTCGATTGTAATTGAACTGGATCATGATCGAATTATCAGTGTGAACAGGGTATAAGTCTCGGAGAAAAAGAAGAATGACACTGCAATGTTGGCCGACCTGATAGTCTTGGTTTCTTGGGACTGGGTTCGGAAGCCTCGTCGTGTTCGTCATCGGACAGGGCTACCAACTTGTGCAGCTCGTCTCGGATGAAACCGCCCACCATTTCCTTGTCCTCGTCACTTGCGTAGGGCAGCTTCTTGAACCTGAACATCAGTCACATCGTTAAGACGAGGAAAACGCTCTGTGTACCGCGTTGATAAGCGAGCCTTCGTATTGCATGTGATTTGATATGCGTTGGCAAGTCTCTGCTCTACAGGCCTTGGAACTGAAGCATCAAGATAGCACTGATATATTACTTGCAATAATTGGCATACATTTGCATATTTCAAGATTACAGAACAAAATGTTCTTAAATTTACAACTTTTGAAAATAACGACAGATTAGTCTTCAAATTGGCAAAATACTGAAAATATTGGCCCCAATGACCATGCGAAGTTTCAAGTTGAAGTCAAACGATTCTAGCTGAAATGTCAAAAATCACAGGAAAGATGGTTTAAATTTTAACCAATGGGAGGCTTTGGCTGAAACTTTGTAAGATTGGGGACAATGTTGGTTGCAATGACTTTGCAAAATTTAAAATTGATCGGACCAACCAATGAGATAATTTTTTTTTAAATTTCGTGTACCTACCTGGGATCCAATGCTGTGGCGGTCTGTAAAGTGACGTTCACGTCCGAGTCTGAATATCTCTCGGCCAGGTTCTCGGCCAGAGACTCTTTGAACGCCGTCGCGGTCTCCGAGTCGCTCGGCCTCGGCTTGAGATGCAGGTTGCTGAGCTGCCAGAGCAGAGGCTTGAGCAGCGAGATCAGAGGGAACTTCTCTTCACTCAGAGTCACTTGAGTCACCTGCAACAAGTGTCAAGCTTTACAAGACATTTGTTAGGAATTGCACAAACTCTTTGTTATTCATGTAGGTAGGTATCAATATTTTATTCAACAATAATCCTGGGGGGTTACCTAATATCGCGAAATGGTAGGACGGTGCTACCTAGCACGGTGCTACCTATCTAAATAACCCGTAGTAGCACCGACCTTGAACTCAACACCATCGTAGCACCAACATTTCGCGATATTAGGTAAGGGTCCTGTGAACTTCTTCACTTTAAGGGGGTTCCACGGTTACGGCATAGGAATGAGAATTTGCTGTAATTCACACCAAAGATTAATGAAACCATATTACATACAACTAGCAAAAAATATTTGCCCCTTACGGTATGAAATAATTAGATATTCTTGATTGAAGATCATCTATTCCCCCATAAGATAACACAGGGAGACATGAAATCGTCCCGGAAAATTGGCCTTAAATTGCTCCTAAAACCGCAAGAGGAATGACAAATTATTGAAAATAGTCTCAAATTAAAGATAATAATTTTTAGAATAAGACTGCCGTTTGAAAATATGGGGTCACGGGCCAAATAAGAAAGAAAATGTGTACAATGTGTGAAATTTACCATAAATCTGGCAACATTGCACTACAAATATGAATTATTTTGGGATAATTTAATTGGAACTTCAATTAAAAACATATAATTGGAGCACACGGTAAGATATAATTGTTTTATGCTGTTGTTTGAGGCATTATTTCATCAGAGATTTGTATGAATTACGGCAAATTCTAAGCACCTTGGCTGGAGCAGTGGGACCACTTTAAACTAAACAGGTTAACTGCAAATATAAAAAAGCCTTTTCTTACACATTTAAACTTATAATCGGGAAAAGCATTTAATTTCTTACAAGCCAGTTCTAGTTCTAATATTTCATAAGTGGGTGTAACTTTGATAGGATGTTCACATGATCAGTCTGATCTAGTGGAGCGGTCGCTCCACCCAGCCAAGTCGTACCGTACACTCACACTCACTCAACATACCGTAAATGCCTAATAAACTGAGGAGCAGACCAAACACTTTTACTGTAAGCAACAACATGGCATTTTCGGCCTACTGGATCTCAAAATTGGTAAATCTCACATTGTTGCGAAATATCTTAATTTCGAGCTATGGCCCACCCCACTACATATACCAAATTTGGGAACAATAGGTTATGCCATTTGCGCGCTAGAGGACCGAGAAAACAGTGAAATTACACCACTTTCTGATTCTGAAGATGATGATGATTCTGATGATATCAGGAAACGTTGCTATCACCGCCACAGCCTAAACGGCTGAACCGATCGACCTGAAACTTTTACCACATATGCACTTTTGGCGTCTGATGATACCTTGCCTCTTGTGATTTTTTGTGCCGCCATTTTTAAACCGGAAGTGACGTCATAACTAAAAACGTCTGGACCGATTAGAACGAAATTAGCGCCATTCGATTTAGATGGTCATCTATATGAAGTATCAATAAAAAAAATATTATTTTCTTATTTTCTAAACCGGAAGTGACGTCATAAATACGCAATATTTAACTTATTTCAACAAATTATACTTAAAATACGTACATAATTGACTTACATTGTAACATAGACAATACAATTTATATATTCAAGGTAGCAGTGTTCTCGGCCGCCATTCCTGAAACCGGAAGTGACGTCATATATCTAAAACGCCTGTACCGATTGCAACTGAACTAGCTCCTGCGTATTCATTCTGCTATTTATTTGAAAAATCAATTGTGAAAAATGAATAAATAAATTAATGGTACCGGAAATGGCGGCAGGAACCACTAAATGAAACCGGAAGTGACGTCATATATTACAAACGGCATGACCGATTTTACGGAAATATAGGGATTAGGAATTCAGATGGTCGTTCATGAAGGTATCAACTAGATAAAACTAGATTGTTTTCTTATTACCTATACCGGAATTCGGCCGCTATTTCAAAACCGGAAGTGACGTCATGTATCGAAAACGGCTGGATCGATTATAACGAAACTTAAGCTATTCTTCTTGGATAATCATTTTCATCTTATACCAAACGCAACTTTTCATAGTAACCAAATCGGTTGAGGCGTATTTTTTTAAAGAAATTAGTCCCTGCTCGGACATGTGCTACAAGCTGTATGAATAAACTAACAAAAGAAGTGATATCCCAGAAAAAACACTCCGTGTAAAAATACCAGCCAAGTCTCTTTAACTATAAAAAAAAATAGAAGAAATCTAAAAATTCAGCACTGAAAAGGAGTGATATCAAAAAAGGAGCCAAGTCAACGAATTTTCCAAATTTTAATCGTACCATTGAAATAAAAATATCAACCCCCGAGAAATACTTAAAAAAAGGACTTGGCGCATCGTTTTTTTAAAGACATTTTTCTATTCTTAAGCTTATGCCACTCACATACTACGTAGTTCAGAAATGCCTAGAAAAATTGGGACAAAACTTTCAAATTAAATATTGAACATTCTGTAAAATATTTTAAATTTAAATATAAGTACGCAAAGAAACATAGCATTGTCTTACAAGCAATAAATACAGAACAGTTGTGTTTGTGATTGGTAGGTACCTATAGTTTTGTGGGTACATCAACATACCTACTACAGCATTATACTTTGAACCTTCTCGCCGTGTAATTAATTGCTATTAATTAACATTTTATACCAAAAAAATTCATAAATTACATAACGTATTACTTTAGATAAAAATCTAGTCAGTAATTATTTGAGCAGCATGGCTCAGTGCACTAGTCACTTATACAAATCTCATTGACGGCCTTCTTGTAATGAGCGCTTTCGCTATTTCCCTCAGTCACGATATTGAGAAGTATGATTGATTAATATGACCCTAGAAATAGTGGCAATAACGAATAGACTAGGCCGCTTCCGTTTATTCGTTATTCGTTTATCCGTTTATTTCCTCTGAATATTGACAAAATACCAAAACTGCCAGTAGGTAAGAGTACTAGTTATATTAAAACGTAGTATGATTCGTCGATAATGAATGTGATATACTCAGGAAAATATACTTGTAGAGTTCTTCCTATACTTTTAGGATAGAAAAGTGTCTTTAAAAAAACGATGCGCCAAGTCCTTTTTTTAAGTATTTCTCGGGGGTTGATATTTTTATTTCAATGGTACGATTAAAATTTGGAAAATTCGTTGACTTGGCTCCTTTTTTGATATCACTCCTTTTCAGTGCTGAATTTTTAGATTTCTTCTATTTTTTTTTATAGTTAAAGAGACTTGGCTGGTATTTTTACACGGAGTGTTTTTTCTGGGATTATATATTAGTATGTACAGCACTTTTTAATTTTTGCTTCTGCATTGTTAATTAGGCGCCGGTTGTTCAACAAAACAATGCTATTTGGGATAATGTTTGGAGACCAAAGTCGTGAACCAATTGATCTCAAATAATGCAATTGTGTTGTTCAAGGATGAATTTTATAAGGCACTCAGCTAGACAAGAAAATACATAGCTATTAGGTACGGAAATAGTTAAAAAAGCAAAAAAATTTAAATGTACCAAAGACATAAGTTTTTTTTTTCATTGTTCTGGATGAATTTTCATGGATTTTCTGGATTTTTCTGGATTTTCTGGATTTTTTCATGTTCTGGAGGACAGAACATGGTGGAAGGAATTTGTGGAACAATTAGAAGTGGAAGAAGAAGAGGAGGAAGAAGAGGAGGAAACGCCAGGCGTGGCCAGCCGGTTTCCAGGAGTCCTGCGGCCCTAGTGTTGGTGGGAATACCCACCCCCTGACCCATTAAATTGGAACCAGGGATGGATTATTATTATTATCTAATCATGATTAAAATTTCAAATCATTTTGTCAACCCGCCTACAAAAAGTAGCAAAATCGCTCGCGCTTGCAGCAACGACCAATCATAAAAATGTGACTTTTAGCGAAATACATCGCCACACTGTAATATGAGTGTGTTATTTACTTTGAAAGGCTCCAGCACAGTGACGAGGTCCTCGATGATCCTCCAGTCAGAGTCAGTGAGTGTTATGTTGGTCTTGTCCAGCCCGTCGATGTTGTCCAGAACGCTGTGTAGACTCGACTTGAGCTGCGACACGGCTTCCAGCATGTTGTAGGTCGTGGTCCAGACCCGAGGGAAGTCCATCTTCAACACAGCATCCTCCTGGCGACAATACAGATCATTAGGGCTCTGTTTAGGACATGGCTATGAAAAGTCCAAAAAACAGGCAAATAGGTACCTACAATAAAACTACCACGGCAGAGAGATATATATGGATATACACTTACACTATAGCAGAGGTATTCTCACTCCACCAATGAACGTGAAGCCTTTTGCAAACCATGCAGAATTTATTCAATATTTCACGGAGGTAGTGTGCGAAAGCATAATGAACAAGCATAAGGGTACTACAACGGTGATTGTAGGTGACTTTAATATGGATATTCTCAAGCCCAATGCTATCACTAGAAACATGATTGGTGGTATTGAAACGTATGGTCTAACTCAAATTGTAAATCAACCAACTAGAATAACGAAAATGAGTGAAACTCTTATAGACTACATAATCACTAATTGTGACAAGGTTACATTTGGAGTGGGAGGAGGTCCCGGTATTGGAGACCATGAATCGTTCATGATTGACATAAACACTGAAGCAAGACAAGAAAGAGAAGTAGATTTGTACAGTCTGTTTGACTGGAGAGGTTATGACGTAGCTAGGTTTAGAGCAGATCTAGAAGAGCAAGAGTATGATATGTTGGAAACTGATGTAAACCTAGCCTCTCAAATATTTGTTCAAGGTCTAACAAGTGCGAAAGAGAAAAATCTTACAAGCATTTTGAAGAAGAGAGGAAATATAGGGGTCCCATGGATAACTGATGAGATAAGGAAGGAGATGCAGTTGAGAAATAATTATTTTAAAAGAGCGAAACTTAGTCGACTTCAAAGTGATTGGGATGAATTTAAAAGGTATCGAAATCGAGTTCTTAGCATGCTCAGAAAATCAAAATATGATTATTACTATGAAAAGATTGACAGACAAAGAGGAGATAGTAAGGGTATGTGGAAAACTCTTAAGAAACTTGTAAGTGAAAAGAATCAGAAGTGTACTGCAGATGAGATTGTCTTATGCAATGGTAGCATAATATCAGATAAGGTAGACATTGCAAATCACTTTAATACATATTTTTCTGAGAGTGTTGAAGAGATTATAAGTAATATTTCGGAAATAGATATAAATAATATTAGTAATAGAATAGTTGACCAGGTTGAACTTAACCAGTACAACCGAGTGAGTAAAGATATCATCATGTGTGACTTCAAACAAGTTCAAATCCAGGATTTAAATAAGCTAGTGATGGATTTAAAAAATAAAGGAGGTGGAACTCTGGATGGAATCTCTGTCAGATTGTTAAAAGATGGGTATCCTAGCATTAAGCATAGACTACTTCATTTAATTAATTTATCATTAAGTAAAGGCGTATTTCCCAAAAGTTGGAAAGAAACACTTGTAATTCCGGTCCCTAAAGTTGCTGGGACTACATTAATTGATCAATTTAGGCCGATAAATATGCTGCCAATTTATGAAAAACTGCTGGAGCTTGTTGTACACTCTCAGTTAGAGGAATATTTTTATAAAAATAACTTTATTATGACTAATCAATCTGGATTCCGGAAAGGTCACTCCTGTGAAACAGCGGTGCAGTGGATGGTTTCTGAGTGGAACAAACTAAGAGATAATAATTTATCAATATTGTCAGTTTTCCTGGACTTCAAAAGGGCTTTTGAGACCATCGATAGGAAAAGGTTGTTAATGAAATTGCAATATATGTATGGTGTTCAAGGTACTGTGTACCAGTGGCTCGATGATTATCTCAATGAGAGAGCTCAAAGAACTAAATTTGATGGGGAAATCTCAGACACTATCGATGTAAATCTAGGAGTACCACAAGGCTCAGTCTTAGGACCATTCTTATTTTCAGTGTATGTTAATGACATAAATTGTTGTTTAAATAAATGTGTGATAAATGTCTATGCAGATGATACAGTCATCTTCTATGGTGGAAATGATATGACTGATTTGAACAATACATTGAACGAAGAATTGAAGGTAGTGACTGACTGGTTGAGCATTAATATGCTAAAGCTGAACAATAGTAAGTGTAAGGCAATGATGATTGGTACTGGGAAACTACATTATATGAACACAACTGATAATTGTGAAGTTAATATTGTACTAAATGGTGAGTTAGTGGAATGTGTTAAATCATTCAAATACTTAGGTATGTTGTTGGATGTAAATCTAAGTTTTAAACAACATATACTGTACATAGAGAACAAAATCAGAAAAAAACTTAGCTACCTTAGTAGGATAGGTCAGCACCTGACAGTAGCCACAAAACTATGTATATATAACACTATTATTAAACCACACCTTACCTTTTGTATGATTTTATTGTATCAGGCATTTAATACAGATATTGAAAGACTACAGATTCTACAAAATAGAGGCATGAGGATTATTCTGAAATGTAGTAGATATACACCTGTAAATACTATGTTAAAATCTCTAAATTGGCTAAGGATTAAGGATTATGTGTATTTTCAAGGCATGTGTTTTATTTACAAACTTCAAAATGGTCTTCTACCTGCATATTTTACAAACACTGAAAAAGTTGAAAATGTCCATCAGCATTACACGAGAGCGCATAATAATTTTTTTCTAAACCATGTTCATAAACAATCATCGGCCAAATCTTTATTTTATCTTGGGATTCGTTCTTTTAATGCTCTTCCACTTAATGTTAAAAGTGTGAGGAGTCTTAGCATATTTAAAAGCAAACTTTTAGAAATAATAATGACGGAAACATTTATGTTGACATCCTAATTAGATTATTCTATGTTTTTAGTGTGTTAATTCTTTGGTTTGTGTCTTTATTGTGTATCTTTATGTATCTTTGTATTGTACTGATTTGTGAAAGATAGCGCTTGCGCTAAATAAAGAATTATTATTATTATTATTATTATTAGATATGAGAAATATTGGAGTATCCGGGCATCGTTAGCGCATATATCAGCTACTAGTGGTAAAAATATGAACTAACTGCTAAATTTACCCATTGAGCCGTCGTTGCATTTATATGCTATGCACGATCTTCTTTTGTTTTATATCAGCAATTTACAATTAAAATATAAAATGAACTATAAAACCATTAAATATCGTCAAATAACAGCTATTCTGCGTGCCAGCAGGCACATCAAGTGTAAACTATGAATTAGCGGTTGAGCCATCGTCAGAGATTGGTCATCAAGTAGTTCACTCTTCACGCTATAGACGTCGCTCACATCACCGGGTCCTACCAAATTTCCCGAATCACAGGGTCTGAAAAGGCTTCACCTCGGTCAATGTTATTGGTATAGGAGTGAGACAACCGTCTCTACTAGTATGAATGTAGTAATGATGTCCATGAATCTTGAAACTACAGTAGAACCTCCTTAGTATGTTTCTCCTTAAATACGTTTTTCACCCTGCTACGTTTTTTTCAAAAAACATAAGAACACATGACCCATAAGAACCCCCAACCCATAAGCACATGACCCCCAACCCATAAGAACACATTAAATTGTTTCTATAGTACCTAAGTTTTTTTATCCTGGTCCCTTCAAAAACATACTAAAGAGGTTCCACTGTATTAGAAAAGGACCATAAAATCCAGAAGAAGGACCTATGAAATGTAAGGCTTTGTAATATTTGTCAACATATTATTCGATTTATTGGTTTAGGAGTTGAATTTGAATTGAGATATTAAATTAAAATGAACTTGAATTATTGTATGAATGTATCAATGTGTCAAGTATCATTGTTGGGGATCAAATTAGTCTTGCCATTGACAGGGCAGTGTTCACCTGAACGACGTGAACAACGAAAATGACACATTCTAACAGTGAACGAACTTAAGTGGTTCTGTGAATGATCTATAAAGTGCATCTACCTGCAAGCAAGGCTGAATGAGCTGCGTCTGGATCTGAAGCGCAGTTGAGGCCGCAGCGTTGCGCGAGATCAGCGCGACGATGCAGCGCACGCGCGACAACACGCGCATCACGTCCTCTTGCGCGAAGATCGCATTCGTGCAGATCTGAAAACAACACAGTTTGTCGCGTACCACATTCATGATGATGACAATTGTTAGGGACAAGTTCGTGATCACAAATCTTTGGTAGATTTCAAATCTTGGGCTCGAAGTTAACCAATTGATCTCAAATTTTAGAATTATGTTGTTCAAGGATGAACTGAGGGTTGTTAAAGTTCATTCACGATTAGAATAGCAAGCCGTAATGGCGGCGTGTACTACCGTAGTCAAGTGAACGTATACCTAAACATGTAAATATCAATATAATAATCAAAAAATGTGTATAATACGGCTGTAGATAAATATAAATCAATTTTATTGAATTTTTATAATATTTACTACTATTAAAAATTGTGTATTTGACATAATTTATACAATTTCAATAATACAAAGAAGAAAGTCTTGCCATTGACAGGGCAGTGTTCAAGTGACTGACCAATGAACGACGTGATCGACTAAAACGTCAGTGATATTCTTATCGTGAACGAACTTTACTTGGCACATTTTTTAAATTCATTTTTAATTTTTATACGTCATTCAGTGAGAAAAGAAAATACATAGTATTGCACCTTAAATCAATGTGTTTTTCTAACGAAGAAAAAAGATAAAAATATACCAAGTGACCACCCTAAGTATGTCTTTTACCTAGAACCATGATTAAACAATCAAATAATTTCATCCACTTATTTATTTCGCCTACTATCATATCCTAAAAAGTCAGCATTTGTTTGGAACAAAAACGCTCCGTGCGAACTAAATACTGGTGACAGAGCGTTTTCCTTCCAGACAAATGCAGATGTTGACCACATAGGAGCAAAGTCAAGACAGTACAGGAAGCGATGAAAATGTAGATAAAGGTTCAATAGATTTTATATTTTTTGCTTTTTCTGTATTCACAACCGTTTGCCAAGCTATCATAACCGTTTGCTGTTTGCACTTCCCTCTAAAACCGCTCCAATGATGCCGGCAAGAAAGTCTGACCGCTGTTAAGAGGGCTGAGTAGTGAGCGTGGCCTTGAAGAGTTTTCTAATCGATTGTTATCAATATCTTTTACCAATGTAATCGTTAACAAAATAAAGCCTTGTTCGAGTCTTCAGAACTGTTCAATTAAAAAAATTCATACATTGGAATGGTTTATTTAGTTTTATTTTGACATATTTTTACTAATTTTCAGGCACTAAAGGTCTGTAGGACAAAATTAAACTAATAATAATAACCCATTCCAAGCTATGAAATTACTTTCAGTGAACTGTTCTGAAGACTCGTACAAAGCCTTATTTTATTAACAATTACATTGGTAAAGGATATTGATAAAAATTTATTAAAAAACTCTTCAAGGCCACGCTCACTACTCCGAACTGCCTTGTACGTACCTGTAGGCTGTACACTAGACACGAGATGGTTGTGATCTGCTTCTGCTGCAGACACCTGTAGAGCTCCAACTGATTGGTTGCCATGACGACGGCTGTCACTCGCTCCAGCTTCAGATCCCACTCGGTCACCAGCTGGTCCAGCGTGGAGTTCCAGTCCATCAGCTCGTAGCAGTGGATCGTGCTTAACACCTAGAGATGTTCGAATTACAGATTACCCGATAGCGATTCTTGCAATTACGATTCTTTAAGATGCATTTAACTGACTGAATGGCAAGATTTTAATTAGTTAATTCAAAGGAAAAGAGGAAGACCTGGCTGGAAGGAAGAGCAGTTGCGATGCATGCAAGAGGACTGGAAGATGGACCAGAGATTGTGATGCGGAAAGCAGAGTCAGCCGTAGGAACTTCGCTATTTATTACTATTAATGCGAAGGTAGTAGTAGGAGAACTCTTTGTGCAGCCGAAAAGTCTGCAAAAACTATAATGATGATTGATGATCCAAATCTGATAAATAGTGCAAATGAGGTTAATACCTAACATAAATTGAAGAACATGTTAAACGTATAATTTCTGTTTCAAACTTCAGTTTTTCCATGTTTTTGCCAATCAATTATATATTTCCCCAGAATGATGATCTGGGATTGTGTTTACCTTGGTCTCCAGCTGATGGTCTGCATCGGGCTGATAATGCACTGATATGGTGATGTAGGTCTCTCCGTTGCAGTGTTGCCACTCCTCCACGCTCAGCCCCATGTCACATGTGAGGTTGGCGACCGTGTTGAACGCAGCTTCCTTGTGCGCCGCGTACAGCTTGGGAATCAACACGTCCTGCAGTTTATCCCGGCTCGGTATTTCACACGGTGACATCAGAGTGGCCACCAGCTCCTGGAAACCTGCAAGTAGCGGGATATTGCTGTTAGTCACTTCTTGCTGTTAATCACTTCTTGCTGTTAGTGACTTCTTGCTGTTAGTGACTTATTGATGTTAGTGACTTCTTGCTGTTAGTGACTTATTGATGTTAGTGACTTATTGATGTTAGTGACTTCTTGCTGTTAGTGAGTTATTGCTGGTGGTGACTTCTTGCTGTTAGTGACTTATTGATGTTAGTGACTTCTTGCTGTTAGTGACTTATTGATGTTAGTGACTTATTGATGTTAGTGACTTCTTGCTGTTAGTGAGTTATTGCTGGTGGTGAGTTATTGTTGTTGGTGAGTTATTGCTGGTGGTAATTTATTGCTGTTGGTGAGTTATTGTTGTTGGTGAGTTTTTACTGTTAATGACTTCTTGCTGTTAAAAAATTTTATTTTAGGAAAATCGGAACACTATTCGTTTTTTTAGTACTTTGCACAATTGCTCTGGCAATTTGACCATATGGTCACTTTTTCACTAAGTACTTGATATTAGTCATAGAATTTAAAGATTGATAGGACATAAAATAAATAGTTCCTATTAATAACCCCACATTACAACTTGCCCTTTAAATGGCAGAAAACACGATTATTTTGAAAAATTAGATAATTCTGAATGTTATCTGCACTCTTATACCATGGTAAATACTCAGTTATAGTCCTACAATTTACAGTAGGTATTTAACATTCCTAACATTTGATAATAAAAAAAAAAGTTTTTCAGATCAAAACGCCTGGTAATGTTTAGCTAATCGAACCCACCTTTGCCCTCGACCACGCTGGTCTGCTCCAGATCCGTGACCACGAACTCTGATATTGCGTCGCTGAGAGATCGCTTGTAGAAGACCGGACTCAGCTCCTCCCCCTCCTCCTCGTCCATCATCAGATGCACGTTCTGATTGGCCGACACTCTCACGGGCTTGTGTGGCGGCGGCTCGTAGAAGTCTTCGTCGGAGTTGCGCAGACTGATGCTGGGGTCCGTGATGAAGTGCAGGTCACCTGGGGGTAGCAAGGCAAGTGTAACTTTAAAGAATTGTAAGTTTCGTGCAATATGAATTTTTTTAAATAAACTTGGAAAAGAGAGGCTAAGATGGTACGGACATATGAAGAGGATGGGAGAAGAGAGGATACCATATATAGAGGCAGAGCATGCAGCCATGGTGGCAGAAGAAAGGCAGGAAGACCTAGAACTAAATGGATCAACGGAATAGAGGCAGCCGCAGAAGAAAGAGGAGAGTGTTGGGGAGTAATTACAACAGAGAAGTGGTGGGAAGACAGAGAGAGATGGAGGGAACTGGTGGAAAGAGAGGAGGCTGAAGAAGTGGAAGAAGAGATTGAAGAAGTGTGGAGTGTCGGAGTTGGCAAGTCGGCTCTGAGATCACAAGTGCCCTAGAACATTGGTGGGATCATCCCACCCCCTGACCCGACAGTAGTTGGAAGCAGGGTCGCGATATTTAATTTAAAGTTTCAGTAAAAAGTTTCCTGATATTTATGAATATTATGAAATTGATAAAATTAAAAGTTTAGATGAAACGTGTTCGTAATTTATTCAATAATACCACCTACTAGTAACTGTATTTAATCACTTCTTGATTGATCACATTACAATTCACATATAATAGAGTGAAGACACTGAGAATATAGTGTTTGCAAAAATAACAGGTGTATTTCCATGATTAATAAACAGAAACTCCAATTTTCCATTGCATTTCAGCAATCCATTTGTTCATAAAACATTATCTATTTGAATAAATCACAGTTTTTAAAGTTTCGGTTCGGGTTCAGTTTCAAAATTGAAGTTTCGCACAACCCTACAATACAACATTGTGGGACAGCCGGAGGTCAAATCGGTGATGATATCTGAACTCCGTACCTTCTATTGAGACTGTGCCATCAATGGCTCTGGAATACAGCGGCTGAGACAGGTTGGGAGTCTTATTCCCCTTCCTCGGCGTGGAATATCTCCGCTGGACGGAATCCTCGTTCTTCATTGACCTCGGGAAGGCGGCCTCGAGCTTCTGCAGCTCCTCGGGGTGTTTGTTGTGCAGATGCATGCGCAGGTTGCTCGTGTTGCGGTTATACGCGATCTGCGTCTTGCACAGCGTGCACACGATCTTCACCTGATGGCAACAACACTAATTACTTCTAACTAGGAAAACGCTCAGTGTAACGCGTTGATGAGCGAGCTTGGGTACGTGCAAATTCTCGAACCGGAAATGCGTACACAACGCAAAGAAAACATATACATCCATATTTAATTAATTGAAATATGATCACTCAATCAATAAAAAAGTATATCATGCTTTTCATCTAAACTTGAAAATAGCATCTAAGCACCCTGGTAAATATAGCAAATCAGATTCAATTCAAGTGGCACTGGAAAACATTACTTTCGATACTTCATTACTGACAGATATTAAAAATGTCAATAAGTTCATACGTTCTTAACTGAATAGGATGAAATTTTGTAAAATAAGACACAATGTTGGTCTTATAAGACCAACATTGTTGAGTTTGATCAGAATTATCGAAGACCGTTTTCATTTTTCAGCCTATCAGGAGATGTTTATTTAAATTTTAACCAATAAATGGATTTCAAAAAAATTAGGGTCTGCAAACAGAGAAGGTTGGTTTTACATGTGTGCAAAATTTCAGCTCGATCGAAGAAAAACTCTGACCTGTATAGCCAAAATATGAGTTTGATCAGATTTATCGAAGACCATTTTCATTTTTCAACCTATCAGGAGATGTTTATTTAAATTTTAACCAATGAATGGATTTCAAAAAAATTAGGGTCTGCAAACAGAGAAGGTTGGTTTTACATGTGTGCAAAATTTCAGATCGATCGCTGAAACGGTGCAACCTGTGTATCGGTTAATAACAGAAAAAAAAATAAAACAGAGGTCCGTGCCAAAAGAGCCAAAAGGAGACGCTCGCTCAATAATAAGACAAGAAACACGATTTCAACAGAGTTAGCGAATACAACGAGTTTGACGAAAGGTTGAAATAGGTACTCAAACGTCAATGGCTGGATTTAAATTATGAATTTTAAGTGGATTGTTAGCTACCTACGTCATGTTCTGTAATTAATTCTATGCCAGTTTTAAAATAAGCCCTTATTTATTTATTTATTTACAGTTTACCTAGTGTATTCACAGTGATTGATACACGTAATTTAATTACATGTGATGACAATGATATATTAAAGATTCATTTTTGATTAGTCATTTATAGCTGGGAGAGTTCATAATGGGACAGTTTTAATGAGCAGAAAACCCCTGCCCCTAATCTCGTCCACTTTAAAAATTCAATATTAAAGTGGTCTATTCACAGTGGTCGAGATTAGGGACGTGGACGCGAACTGGGACGCTGAATATTAAAATAGTGTTTGAATCGCACTGTTTCATTCTCCACAACTTGTCGCTTGAACATGATGGTCACAATGTCAAAAGGGCATATTAAAGAGTAATCCTTCGCCTTAATACATTCCCCGTGACTGTGGTCTTTCATGGTTTCTCTCAGTCGAGAGGCAAATGTTGGGAGGGTTCCCTGCTAACATTCAACAATCAACCTCTTCCCAACGTTCATCCTTGCCAATTCTTCATCTACATCACATCCGTCAACATTAGAGCCTATTGCCAGAGATGTTAAACACATAACAGATTACGCTAGGACTTGCCTTGGTAAGAATCTCGTCTGCATCGGTAGCCGGGAAACCGAAATACTTCCAGTAGATGGACCTCATCGACATCGGCACCACCAGCTTCTTGTAGGTAAAGGTATGTTTATCTTCCATCATCTTTGCAAGCATCATGTGCATGCGATTTTCCATCCCCGGACTCTCCGACATGCCCTGCGAAACTGAAATCAATCATCGAGGTAAGCGTACTTTAGATGAAATAACTTGTTGATGTTGAGAGTTCTTACTAAAATGGATGCCATCTTCGTCTTCGTTATCACTGCAAACTGCAGTCATGCCATGAATTACGTTGTACTATATTTCTTATATTGTAGGTATTCTGGATAGATCAATGAGAAATGTATTAGTAAGTACCTTCTCAATAGTTATATGTCCCGCGAATTCTTCTCCCAATAAATTGAAATAGATCGAACTGTTTGATGAAAACGATGCGAACCCTCGATTTGTCGGACGAAAATATCGATCGATTCTGCGCAACGAGTAATCGGCGTTTGGATCTGGATAGTTCTGCCGCCCGCGTTCAAAACCTGAACTAGAATTCTTTTGACCTTGAGATTATGTCATTCGCTCGAGCTGTCAAATAACAACAACAATGGCTGTGCCCGGTGTTTTTCTGTTGCTGTTAGTTTTAACTTTTTCGATTATGCATGCATGTGCATCGATTCTCGACGATGATTCGTGTCAGTCTTATGCCGGAGGAAGTGTCTATCCACAAGGAACTGGTCGTAGTATTGATCACAAACTACAATGGACGAAAGCTCTAAGTAAGTTCACCATAGGGAACTGAACAGCCAGGTTATGATCGGTCACTGTTATCAGTAAAAAGTTTTATACAATAACACGTGTCATTCTTCTAGTATCAAAACCTGCGCCTCTCTGGGAAGGCACTGCCGTCATTAATGGAGAATTCAAAGATCTGAAACTTGTGGACTTCTTGGGAAAATATGTCGTCTTCTTCTTCTACCCACTCGATTTGTAAGTAACATCTTGAAGTCAGTGTTCTACTCAACGATGTTCTAATTGATTCATGTGTTTGCAGCACTTTTGTCTGCCCGACGGAGATCCTCGCCTTCAACGACCGTGTTGCGGAGTTCCGGAAGATCAACACCGAGGTTGTGGCGTGTTCCGTTGACTCGCAGTTCACGCATCTTGCCTGGATGAACACGCCACGGAAGGAAGGAGGTTTGGGGCGGCTCAACATTCCACTTCTCTCTGACATCACGCACACCATCAGCAAAGACTACGGAGTTTATTTAGAAGGTCAGTAGATTCAGTAGAAATCAGTTCCTAGTCAGTAGAATTTACAAAGTTATATATTTTCATAATCTAAGCCGTCCTAGGTGCAAGTTGATCTTGAAAAAGTTATTGTGTCAAACTATTAGTATAATGAACAACAAGAGAAGGGAACTAGAATACACACAAAAAGTATCCCTTACTTCGGAACAGTAGACCACGTAATTTTCAGTATGTGCCATGTCTCTAGAGTGCTTTGATATTTTTAAATTAGTTGTACTTTCTTTTTCTCCCCTCAAGAGACAGTGGCATTTAAATTGCAATAGGTACATTTTTATCACGAACAGTGGAATTTGGAAAATCAAATATACCTACCTATTGTACAGAAGCAGATGGCCTGATGTCCATTATCTTGATTTTGCATTGAATACTCTTGGAGTAATGTACCAGCTCCATCAATTGCCATTTGACTGATGTTAAAAATATCACTTTAAAATTTTAAATATGTATTTACCTACCGACTTAGCTACCTATATTCTATTTCACAATGACTGACCTGTCAATATTACAAACAAATTATTTGTAGGGCTGTGCAAGTCTCGAAAGTTCTCGAATCTCGAATATGAAACTCCATCTCGATCTCGATCGTTTGTTCAAATTACCATCTCGAATTTTCAAGTCTCGAGCATATCAAAAGAGCCATCAAAATTTCCAATTTTGTGTTATTTTTACAGGACTACGTACGCTAACTTTCTTTGTAACGTCCATAAATGTGATTTGTATTGTTTTATATATAAAGCAGACAGTTCTGCATACTTATCAAATGTTATTCTTGTGTGGCTGGACAATTTGCATTGTGTTTCTCTTCCACCAAAAAAAATATTTTTAAAAAAGTATAATCTTGCTCGAATATTCTTGATCTCGAAGGTAAAATATCTCGCTCGATCTCGCTCGACTTTTATGAAATAATCTCGATCTCGCTCGACATGAAAAATTTCAATCTCGCACAGCCCTACAAATTTGGATGAAGTCAGAATTTGAGCTCACCTCAAGATTCATTGAAAATTGAAATTATTTTGGACCATTTTAGAGTTTCAAATTTACATGAAAATGTTCATGTCCCTATACTAAGTAGGAGGCAGGTGCGTAGGAGGAAGTACCTTCATCATGGGGGTGGATTGCGACAACTGGAAGGGGGTCTGGGGGTTTTACAATGCGCAAACTGAAGCAAAAAAAGCTCCAATTGTTGCCCCGCAAGGTATTTTTTTCGAATTTTTGAAATCGATTCTGGGATCAATTTGTTGTTCAAATTACAACAAATAACTCCCTATTTTTGCCCCACAGGGTATTTTTTTAAATAAATTAAACCATTTTTAGGTGATTTTTGGACACTAAACTTAATTTTGTATGGTGAATGGGGGGTCAGCCTGCTTGAGTGGGGGGGGGGGGGGATAATCCCCTTCCTACGCGCCTGGGAGGAGGCATCTGTAAATCCACTTGACTGACCCCATGTGTGGTTTAGATCTGGGCCACACGCTGCGAGGACTGTTCATCATCGACGACAAGGGAACTCTGCGTCAGATCACGATGAACGACTTGCCGGTGGGACGCAGCGTGGACGAGACCCTGCGTCTGGTCCAGGCGTTCCAGTACACCGACGTGCACGGCGAAGTCTGTCCGGCCGGTTGGAAGCCCGGGCAAGACACGGTCAGTTACACTCGCTCAGTGTCGACGGTGTTCAAAACCAGGGACTGGACCCAAATGAATATCAGTTGCGGTTCCATGAGGGTTCCAATCGGTTCCATCAAATTCAGACAATAATTCAAATATATTTTTTTAAATCGACCTTTGGGAACTACGTGATCAGAAATGTCTAAAATTAATTTGACTCTGTGATCATTTATTTGAAAAAATGTAAATGGTAGAAAATTATTTCAGATTTGAAAGGCAATGAAGTAAAAAATCAATGCAATTAATTATTTAGAGAACCCTGATGGAACCATTATGGAACCCAAGAGATATTCAATATGAACAAGGGTTCCGATTCCGGTTCCTATAAAAATAATGGTTCTTTTCGGTTCCAGTCCCTGTTCAGAACTAATGCTTCCAATATTTCAATTATTCAAACATATCATATAGATAAGTAAGCAGAGGAACAATGGGGGTTGGATTCAAAACCAATCTCCTAACATCTCCAAAAACATAATTTTTGAGTTAGATAGGTACTACGTGATAATCTACAGTTTTTAATTCTCCATCTTCTTAAGTTACAATGCAAGAAAATTTAAGAAAATTTACCCACTTCTCCTCATGGAACTAATTTTCATTGTCCTTTTCACTTCTACAAACAAACTTCAAAGTTAAAAAACTCATAGTTTGCACTTCTCATATTGTTCTTTCAAATTTCAAACTGCAATGGAAATTCATTGATTTATGTAATTGGATCAGTGTTTTTCTTTCATAGTACTGTGATCGGTACTTCAGTGCTAAACAATGTAGTTCTTCTGTCCCTCTGCAATCTTTATGTTCATTAATCATTGTTCACCTGTCTTCTACTCTGGGCATTTAGTATTTTTACAAGTTTTGTCCGAGAATCATTTTTATCATACAATTTTATTATCTACCGTCTGAATAGGCGTATCAAGGCATTCACATTTTACTATACTGCTTTACCAGTGAAAATAGAAATAGGGAAATTAACTTTTGTCACAGTAATTTGGAAGACAGTATTCCTAGCCAAGAAATAGACCACTGTTTACTATTTCATTTGATTTGTAGAACATCTGCAAGAACCCATTGTTTTCCAGTTAACAATGCGAACTGTTTCTCAAAAACAATCCCGGCTCTGTTCCAGATAATTCCCCATCCGGACGAGAAGATGAAGTTCTTCCAGAAACACGAGTTGTAGCTCCAGGTTTCAACGCAGCTCCGGAACAATGCATTTATTTTCATACTTTCGTGTACATACTTAAAGCTGTTCTGTCGTGTGGAATGCAAATAAACAATAATAAAACTTTGACTGGATCAGTTGAATTATTTTCCTATCAAAAGAAAATGTTCTGAATTGTATTTTAATAATAATAATAATAATTCTTTATTTAGCGCAAGCGCTATCTTTCACAAATCAGTACAATACAAAGATACATAAAGATACACAATAAAGACACAAACCAAAGAATTAACACACTAAAAACATAGAATAATCTAATTAGGATGTCAACATAAATGTTTCCGTCATTATAATTTCTAAAAGTTTGCTTTTAAATATGCTAAGACTCCTCACACTTTTAACATTAAGTGGAAGAGCATTAAAAGAACGAATCCCAAGATAAAATAAAGATTTGGCCGATGATTGTTTATGAACATGGTTTAGAAAAAAATTATTATGCGCTCTCGTGTAATGCTGATGGACATTTTCAACTTTTTCAGTGTTTGTAAAATATGCAGGTAGAAGACCATTTTGAAGTTTGTAAATAAAACACATGCCTTGAAAATACACATAATCCTTAATCCTTAGCCAATTTAGAGATTTTAACATAGTATTTACAGGTGTATATCTACTACATTTCAGAATAATCCTCATGCCTCTATTTTGTAGAATCTGTAGTCTTTCAATATCTGTATTAAATGCCTGATACAATAAAATCATACAAAAGGTAAGGTGTGGTTTAATAATAGTGTTATATATACATAGTTTTGTGGCTACTGTCAGGTGCTGACCTATCCTACTAAGGTAGCTAAGTTTTTTTCTGATTTTGTTCTCTATGTACAGTATATGTTGTTTAAAACTTAGATTTACATCCAACAACATACCTAAGTATTTGAATGATTTAACACATTCCACTAACTCACCATTTAGTACAATATTAACTTCACAATTATCAGTTGTGTTCATATAATGTAGTTTCCCAGTACCAATCATCATTGCCTTACACTTACTATTGTTCAGCTTTAGCATATTAATGCTCAACCAGTCAGTCACTACCTTCAATTCTTCGTTCAATGTATTGTTCAAATCAGTCATATCATTTCCACCATAGAAGATGACTGTATCATCTGCATAGACATTTATCACACATTTATTTAAACAACAATTTATGTCATTAACATACACTGAAAATAAGAATGGTCCTAAGACTGAGCCTTGTGGTACTCCTAGATTTACATCGATAGTGTCTGAGATTTCCCCATCAAATTTAGTTCTTTGAGCTCTCTCATTGAGATAATCATCGAGCCACTGGTACACAGTACCTTGAACACCATACATATATTGCAATTTCATTAACAACCTTTTCCTATCGATGGTCTCAAAAGCCCTTTTGAAGTCCAGGAAAACTGACAATATTGATAAATTATTATCTCTTAGTTTGTTCCACTCAGAAACCATCCACTGCACCGCTGTTTCACAGGAGTGACCTTTCCGGAATCCAGATTGATTAGTCATAATAAAGTTATTTTTATAAAAATATTCCTCTAACTGAGAGTGTACAACAAGCTCCAGCAGTTTTTCATAAATTGGCAGTGTGGTGTTTTGGCAATACAACACCAAGGTTACGTTTCATCTTGTTATGTTGGTAACCCAGAATATAGTTGCTAATTTGAGTTTACTTCCGGTAAAGGAAAAACGGAACTAGGCAGGGGCCATGATGGATCAATCTCGTGTCAGCAGTGACTGAGCAAAGACGTGAATTGTTCAAGTGTATCTCTTGTTATTAAAGTGATCATTATGTATAATAAATATATTCTTTGCAATCAATAATCTTTCCATGAATCGTCAACCTTTTCTACTCAATACATGTCAAGTGGCGACGAGGATAGTGCCGAATTCACAGCGGTAAAGTCAGTTCCCGTTCACGAACAACATGGCCGCAATTACTGCAATTGGGCACATGGACGAGTATAACTCTGAGATCGAATCATGGACATCTTACGTGGAAAGGTTTGAAAATTTTTGTACAGCTAATCAAGTACCTGACGACAGGAAACGACCGGCATTACTTACGGTCATCGGAATTTCAACGTATAACCTCTTAAAGAATTTATGCTCTCCGATCAGCCCCACAACGCAAACGTTCAACCAGTTGGTAGCCATTTTGAAAACGCATTTGCAACCCGAGCCAACAATCATTTCGGAGAGGTATAAGTTTCATCGAGCAGCACAACTGGAAACCGAAACAGTTAGAGATTTTATTGCCAGAATTAAACACCTAACGATATACTGTCAATTTGGCGTAAATTTAAATGAAGCATTGCGCGACAGGTTCGTGTGCGGATTAAGAAGCGATAAAATAAGGGAACGACTTCTAGAGAGCGGTAACCCGACGTTCGATCAAGCTACGCAATTGGCGTTAAAACTTGAAACTGCAGCGAAAGAAGCAACGACACTGGGACGCGATCATAGAGAGAGAGCAGTACACAGCTTCGCATCATCACCCTCGCATCAAGATACGACAGCAAGGAACAAATTCAAAAAGAAGAGAGAAAAAGTGCCAGTGCAACCAACAGCTTCAAAGAGCTACTCTTGTTTTTCGTGTGGATTATCTAATCACACCAGAGAAAAGTGCAAATACAGAGAATATACTTGTAATAAATGTAATACCAAGGGACATTTGAGCAAGGTATGTAAATTGTTACCCAGTAAAAGTCAGAAATTCATGAACCTGGATGCTGAGGCAGTCAGTGATAGCTCCAGTAGTGATAGTACCATGAATCACTTGCGAGGTATAAGTAGTGCTATGCATAACTTGCCAAAGCAGGCAAATTCAGAGGTTAATCCACCCATTACTGTACTAGTTAATATTCAAAATGTACAAAATGTAAAAATGGAGATCGACACCGGTTCCGAAGTGTCTGCCATTTCACAGGGTTATTATTCCAAGAATTTTGCAACCCTTCCATTGCTCCCGGCCGACCTTTTGCTTCGTTCTTATACGGGGGAGAAGATTGTTCCCGTAGGTATGCTGCAGGTAGAAGCGAGTCTTTCAGGGCAGTCGGTAGTGCAAGGACTACCGTTGTACGTCATCGCAGGAGGAGGTCCACCATTGTTGGGAAGAGGATGGATGGCTAAACTGAAAATCTCCAGTCTGGAGGTAACCAATGTCAATACTTTGGGTTCTGATTCAACCCCTGATAGCGACAAGGCTCGAGTAGAAGCAGTGCTAGGGGAATTTCCCGAGGTTTTTCGGGAAGAATTGGGTACGTACAAGAAGGCCCCTACTAAGCTGTATTTACGGCCGGAGGCAGTTCCGTGTTTTCAAAAGGCTAGATATTTACCATATGCATTGAAGCCTGAGGTAGAAACCGAATTGAATCGGCTGATTGATTCGGGGGTAATTTCACCAGTTACTCATTCTGAATGGGCTACCCCAATAGTTCCGGTGTTAAAGAAAGGGGGTGGTGTTAGAATTTGTGGTGACTACAAAATCACTTTAAATCCAAGTCTAGTGATTGATAAATACCCCGTTCCTAAGATTGAAGATTTATTCGCAACGCTTCACAATGGTAAACATTTCAGTAAATTAGACTTATCGCATGCTTATCAACAACTACTTTTGGAGGACGGTTCAAAAGAGTGTGTGACTATCAATACGCATAAAGGATTGTTTCGTTATAATAGGATTCCATATGGAGTAGCGTCCGCTCCTGGGATTTTTCAAAGGGTGATGGAGCAAACGTTGCAAGGTTTGCCCGGAGTCGTTGTTTTCCTTGATGATATTCTCATCACCGGTAAGGACAGGGAGGAACACTTAGTCAGATTACGTGCAGTTTTACAGCGCTTACAAGAGGCTGGACTAAATGTACGACGCAAGAAGTGTGAATTTTTCAAAGAGTCAGTTTCCTTTCTGGGGCATGTAGTTGACAGGCATGGGTTACACACTAATCCTTCAAAAGTAGATGCCATTGTCAACGCACCCGTTCCAAAAGATGTAACGCAATTACGAGCAGTGCTAGGACTAGTAAACTATTACGCTAAGTTCATTCCTATGTTAGCAACAGATTTGAAACCTTTGTACAGGTTACTGGAGAAAGACAAAGAATTCCACTTCGATAAACAGTGTGTCGAGGCCTTTCTTAAGATTAAGAGACTGTTTTCCTCAGCTACAGTACTAACGCATTACGATCCATCCAAACCGTTGAAGCTATCCACCGATGCTAGTCCGTATGGATTAGGGGCTGTAATTTCGCATATTCTTCCAAATGGGCAGGAGAAACCTGTAGCGTACGCTTCACGTACTTTGAACAAGGCCGAACAGAATTATTCCCAACTCGATAAGGAAGCTTTAAGCATACATTGGGGTGTCAAGAAATTCTACCAATATCTTTACGGTAGACATTTTGTCTTGGAAACGGACCATAAGCCACTGACATCAATCTTTGGACCCAAGAACGGTATTCCACCCATGGCAGCCAGTAGATTACAGCGATACGCAGTGTTTTTGGCAGGATTTGATTTCGAGATTAGATATGTCAAATCAGAGAACAACGTGGCAGATGCTTTCTCGAGAATTCCATTGGCACATTCACACAAGGAATCTAGTGCAATTTCGTATTTGCATTATGTGGATAATGGTAATGTTCCCATTCATAGCAAGCAGATTGCGGCTATGACACGCCGAGATACAATCCTGAACAAAGTGTTAGGTTTTGTTCAGTACGGATGGCCGCAAAATGCAGACCAGATCAAGGAGGAATTCAAACCTTATTTCAAAAAAAGGTTAGAGTTGACAGTGGAACAAGGTTGTGTGATGTGGGGGTATAGAGTTATTATCCCAAAAGTCCTGCAGAAACCTTTGTTAGAGGAGCTACATGACAGTCATTTAGGAATTGTGAAAATGAAAAGTATGGCACGAGCTTACCTTTGGTGGCCCGGATTAGATGCAGACATTCAGGATCTGGCAGCTAATTGTCCGCAGTGCGTGAGTAGCCGGAATGATCCACCGAAACATACTCTTCATGTATGGGACTATCCGGAGACCCCATTTTCAAGGATTCACATGGATTTTTTAGGTCCATTCCAAGGTCGTATGGTACTTTTAGTAACTGACGCCTACTCTAAGTGGGTTGAGGCCTTTGAAGTGTCGAGTACCGCCGCTACTCAGACAATAGCTAAGCTGAGACCCTTATTTGCGCAGTTTGGTTTTCCACAACATGTTGTGTCAGATAATGGACCACCATTCACTTCCGAAGAATTCAGCACTTTCCTTCAGTCCAATGGTATTAAACACACCTGTTCGCCTCCGTACCATCCTTCTACTAATGGGTTATCAGAAAATAATGTAAAAACTTTCAAATATAAGGTCCTAGCGGCCTTGAAGGAGGGTAAAGACTTCAATCTGGCGGTCAGTAGGTTTTTATTAGCATATCGCAGCACCGTTCACTGTACCACGAATGAAACGCCTGCTAAGCTATTTCTGAACCGACAGTTACGTACCAGATTGGATTGTCTCAGACCTAATGTCAGAGAACATGTGAGTAAGCAACAAAGCAAACAGATTAAAGATCATAAAGGTTCAAGGCAGGTAGTATTTCAGTTAGAACAACCGGTATTGGTTAAAGATTACCGAGGAAGGAGGGAAGGTTGGATTCATGGCAAAATTAAACAACGTTTAGGACCGGTCACATACATGGTTATGATTGAGAATGATCCAGCTCGAGTGTGGAAAAGACATGCAAATCAATTGTTGGCATTCAGAGGGTCAAAGCAGCCTGAAATGAGAAATGTTGAGGATACTTTTGATTTTGCCAATGATGTAACCCATTCTGATTCTGTACCTAACGTTCTGCCGGAATATGATGAACCCCTTGTAGTTGTACCACACGATCAAGAAGTTGTGATCAATGTAAATAATGATGTTGTAAACGAGGGAGAGCCAAGCATCACCAGTTCACCTCAACGCAGATATCCTAAGCGTGTAAGAAAACCTATTGTTAAATTGGATTTGTAAATTCTTATGTTTACCTCATGTGTATTTTTTTTTATGTTCTTATGTAAATTCTTATGTTTCTCATGAGTTATCTCATGTACATTGTATCAAAGGTGGAGATTGATTGATAATGCGAGATGACACATTGTCAAAACGGGATCTGTAATTTCTTATGTTCATTATGTATTTCAATGTTCCATTTATATCCTATAAATTGTGAGCAAGGTCAAGGTTGGAGAGCGATTGATAATGTGAAACAACATATCCAGTAACTTGTCCATACTGTAAGGTTATTGTTTGATTTGTCAGAGTGAAATTTACTAGTGTAGAGAGCCCCGAAATTCTTGCAATTTGTTTACCAATGTGTGCATAGAAGTGTTGTGCTTAGGAGAGGGCATTGTGGTGTTTTGGCAATACAACACCAAGGTTACGTTTCATCTTGTTATGTTGGTAACCCAGAATATAGTTGCTAATTTGAGTTTACTTCCGGTAAAGGAAAAACGGAACTAGGCAGGGGCCATGATGGATCAATCTCGTGTCAGCAGTGACTGAGCAAAGACGTGAATTGTTCAAGTGTATCTCTTGTTATTAAAGTGATCATTATGTATAATAAATATATTCTTTGCAATCAATAATCTTTCCATGAATCGTCAACCTTTTCTACTCAATACATGTCAGGCAGCATATTTATCGGCCTAAATTGATCAATTAATGTAGTCCCAGCAACTTTAGGGACCGGAATTACAAGTGTTTCTTTCCAACTTTTGGGAAATACGCCTTTACTTAATGATAAATTAATTAAATGAAGTAGTCTATGCTTAATGCTAGGATACCCATCTTTTAACAATCTGACAGAGATTCCATCCAGAGTTCCACCTCCTTTATTTTTTAAATCCATCACTAGCTTATTTAAATCCTGGATTTGAACTTGTTTGAAGTCACACATGATGATATCTTTACTCACTCGGTTGTACTGGTTAAGTTCAACCTGGTCAACTATTCTATTACTAATATTATTTATATCTATTTCCGAAATATTACTTATAATCTCTTCAACACTCTCAGAAAAATATGTATTAAAGTGATTTGCAATGTCTACCTTATCTGATATTATGCTACCATTGCATAAGACAATCTCATCTGCAGTACACTTCTGATTCTTTTCACTTACAAGTTTCTTAAGAGTTTTCCACATAACCTTACTATCTCCTCTTTGTCTGTCAATCTTTTCATAGTAATAATCATATTTTGATTTTCTGAGCATGCTAAGAACTCGATTTCGATACCTTTTAAATTCATCCCAATCACTTTGAAGTCGACTAAGTTTCGCTCTTTTAAAATAATTATTTCTCAACTGCATCTCCTTCCTTATCTCATCAGTTATCCATGGGACCCCTATATTTCCTCTCTTCTTCAAAATGCTTGTAAGATTTTTCTCTTTCGCACTTGTTAGACCTTGAACAAATATTTGAGAGGCTAGGTTTACATCAGTTTCCAACATATCATACTCTTGCTCTTCTAGATCTGCTCTAAACCTAGCTACGTCATAACCTCTCCAGTCAAACAGACTGTACAAATCTACTTCTCTTTCTCGTCTTGCTTCAGTGTTTATGTCAATCATGAACGATTCATGGTCTCCAATACCGGGACCTCCTCCCACTCCAAATGTAACCTTGTCACAATTAGTGATTATGTAGTCTATAAGAGTTTCACTCATTTTCGTTATTCTAGTTGGTTGATTTACAATTTGAGTTAGACCATACGTTTCAATACCACCAATCATGTTTCTAGTGATAGCATTGGGCTTGAGAATATCCATATTAAAGTCACCTACAATCACCGTTGTAGTACCCTTATGCTTGTTCATTATGCTTTCGCACACTACCTCCGTGAAATATTGAATAAATTCTGCATGGTTTGCATTTGGAGAGTGGTACACAGTAAATACAATTATGTTTACTCGTCTAAGCTTGAGTTTGATTCCAAGCACCCAACTCCCACTGGATTCAGCAGAGTTATGAATGACCACAAATTTCAACGATTTTAATATGTATAAAATGACCCCGCCTGTGTGTCGGCTTTGTGAGTCACATCTTACATGTTTATAACCCATGAGGCGTATTTCCTTGTCCAATATGTCTGCTGTGACATGTGATTCAGCTACTGCAATGATGTTATACTTGTATTTAGTCACATAATCTCTTAATTCATCAATGTTACAGTCTATGCTTTGTGCATTTATATATAATATATCGTGACCTGGTACTACATTTCCCTCCGCTGATTGTTGAACAATTGAGTGCATTAATTGCTATTGTTTGCTGTCATATTGAATCCTACTTTCCAACATCTCTACCTGCCTCTTGTAGCATTTACAATCCCAATCCAGGGAGCTATGGTCCGTTGGTAAGTTCATGTTTAGCTTTTTGTTTGTTTCCATACAATTGCAGCATTCATAAAAATTATTTTTACAATCTTTAGTGTCATGATCGTACCCACAGTGACCACATTTTCTCTCATTTTTACATTCACCTTGCATGTGAGAGAATCCAGAGCATTTGAAACATCTTTTTACATGAACATGATCCACAACCTTCCCATCGCTCCACCCTAGGTAGAGCCTACCTGCCTGTACTAATCTTGCCCTGGACTCTGGATCTACTTCGAGAACTAATCTGACTTTCTTTACATACCTTTTATCTTTGATTGTTAAGATCCTTTTTACCATAACATTCTCATTTCCCTCCCGAAGATTGTTTTGTTCGATGATTTCACTCACGAGCTTCTCGTCGTCCTCTTGTAAATCTTCATTCCATATATGAATGGCCATTACTCGCGGGTTCCACACTTTCATCTCTTGCACTTTATAAGTCGCGGGCAGATTTTTCTTTGCCTCATTGATCAGTTTCACCCTGGAGGAAGCACTGTCACAGTTTATGATGATACCTTCCGAACTCTTTCTAATGCCTTTTATTCCCACAGCCAGTTTAGCCGGAACAACATTGTTCATCACTAATTCTTTAACCTTCTCGTACTCTTCACCAGGCTCTCCAGTGATGATAACTTCATCATATTTCTTCTTTTTCTTGATCATGTCAGCATAGCTTGTCCTACCCTCCGATGTTTGTAGGTTTTGTCGTTCAGGGGCTGGACCTTCTAGTAGCTTTTCCAAGCGCAAGATTTTCTCTGCTTGTAACCTATTCTCAGCTTCCAGGCTCCTAACTAGTCGTTTAAGAATATTGTTCTCTCTTTTTATCATGTCTTCATCTTCATTGGGTTCCTGATTATCCATGTCCGCTACCGATTTCTGCAGCACTGTTTCAAGCTCACTTGCAATTTCCTTACAACCTTTACCCAGATCCTTTGATATTTCCCGTTCTTCATTTCCTTCACCTTCCAATACACTTGTAAGATTCTTCTCTGAGTAAATCATCTTTACACTCTGTTGATCCTTGTCAATTTCGACCACTATAACCCTACTTTTGCAGATCTCGCACACGAGATCACTTTTCTTGCCTTTACTATAGTCCTTCTTTTCTTTCTTCAGGCAAGTAAAATGGTACCAATACTTGCACTGGATACACTGCAACCCAGCATTTCTTACTGCTTTTGCACAAGTCGGACAATTATTAAATTTACTATTTCCTTCACTTTTTCTTAACACTAGCTCATCTTGCTTGCCGGCCATCTTGTATCAGTCATAAGTACATAAGTACACTTGGCCAAACATAAATTGATCATTCAATAAATCTGATAGGCTGATAAATGTAAGATCGCACCATCAAGAGTCAGTCTAAGCGATCTCATTGTCTCACTCTAGTAGGTGACCTCACATTTCAATGATAATAACAAGCTTCGATTGGTTATGGGACATGACCAGCAGCCATTCAAATTTGTTCAACGATCAATTTATGTTTGGCCGAGTGTACCTATTTAAAAAAATACCCGACATATTGGAAAACAAAATTTGATAAATTCCCTACTAATGTTTCATTTTTCAAAAAAAGAAATGTTGTCAAGACAATATGTGTCCAAAAGTAGGTTACCTACTTCGGTTTGTAATAATTATAGATAATACCTACCTATATCTTATCTTTCTTACATCCTTTATGTTACCTACATTATAAAACGTACTATGTCTATTATTGTTCAATAAAAATAAATTTTTCAATTTAGCTTTTTCATAAAATACATTTAATCACCATTGTCAATTCCAAATTACTTTATAAAACAAGTTGGGATGTGAAGAAGGGAGCAGCCAATCAAAGACGCCAGCAAAGTGATTGCTTGGAAAATATCTTCGTAATTGACGACTGACCAACTTGAACAACAAACAAGTAGAATACGTCCATTCAACCACTGCCGGTCTTCGATTGGCTGCTTCAAATAACAAAACAAGTCGATTCATCATCATCATTATATTTTTACAAAACACATCAATTAAATCTACATATCTTATACGATATCATCGAAATAGAAGTTTAAAAATAAGAATATACTAAACTTACAAAATTGTCCCTAAACGTCTTTAAAACATAGTTTTCGTTGTATAAATCAACTAGTACATGGTTTATGAGATATTTGAGAGTTAACAGTTTGAGAGAACAAATGACAGGAATGAGATATAAACAAGTGAGAAACAAGAGCTAAGAACTAAGTATTATTTCGTAAGAATGTCTTTCTTTGTTTGGTGACACTTTTCTTTCTTTTCTGATCATTCTTTTCGTGTGTTCTTTTTCAGTTCTTTTCTTTTTTTGGCTCTGGATTCTCAAACACCTATAAGATACATTTGAAACAAAAACATAGTCGCAATTAATATCGTTGTCAACATTTGTGATTCTCTGTCCAACTTACGTAGGAACCTAAACAGATGGCGCCACTTGCACTCGGTTGTACCAACAGACAAAACTATACGTGTGACCTTTTAGTAGGCAAATTAATAATTAATAATTTTCAACTCAATTACTTCCCTGAGTATAAAAATATCCATACATATTTCCTATTATGTACCTCATTACTCGATTTGCAGTAAATATATGTTACGTAGATCGATATTCTCTGTCAATTTTCCTACAGGTTGGTCGTTACTTTTCAAATTTCTTCGACAGTACCTATGGTCAATATTTGAGAAAATCTCACATTTCTTTCATCGCCATCTCTTTCGGAACAATAATAACAATAATTTCGGAACTCTAAACAATAAAGTTATTGATACAACGCTTAGTTATCGCTTATTGTTATCGCCACATCGCCGTACGTACATAATTTTTGAAAAAATCCTCACCTCACAGCGTTTTAAACGAAGATTCCCAATAGATGGCGCCATCATCTGAGTTCGAACGTAAGTTGGAGAGAGTTTTGATTTAAACACGTGGATTGCACATCAATACTAAGCGAGTGAAGTCAACATTTCTAAGCCACCACCGAAGTAACTTGTTGATTCTGTAAGTAATAACTACTTTGTTGTAACTAGGGATGATCAGTCAAATAATTAAGATCCACAAACAAGTAAATATTTGTTGGAAAACAAATACTTCTTAATGGCAGACATCCAAGCTTCACAGAAATTATGAGTTTCAACATTCAATTTATGGAATAAATGTGCAGAAATGAATCCATAGTACGTATGTCTACAAAATAAAATACCTAATGAAAAACAGGAATTTCTACTAACTTCCTGAATCAGAGAAGAGTTCCACTTCTACCTTAGCATTTACTAGGCAATTCAAAGCTTGCATTTAGTCAGTGAAATGAGTTTTTCTCTTAATTAAACAATGTGGTTCATTGACCTCGTACATCCCTAGTTGTACCTAACAAAAGAATAATGAATACAAATCATTTCTTCTAGCAGAGTATAGAAAAACTGGACGGTAATAAATAGTATATGATTCAGGTTATTTACGACTTCACTCGGACAAATGTGCAATCCACGCAACGAAGTGGAAGTATAGAGGTCAGTGGATGAAAAGAGGAAGGTTTCCAAGGCATTTTTGGTATTAAAAATTAATGTTAGGAACGTTAATAGGTACATATCACAATTTGCAGGACTGAGTGCTTACTGCTTAACTCAGCAGAAAACAACAGTAATCATCACATTATTAAATAGTAGCGTATTTCTCAACAAATACAAGGGCAAGTAGCAGTTAAAATCCATTCACCGTAAGAATTACGACTATCAAGTATCAATCTACTATCAAGCCATTGTCACTTAGCTCCTTTTTGGATACTCTTTTAGTGACTGTATAATATCTGTAAAGATAGTATTTATTTTGTAATAGTTTTAAAATGCTCGATGGCAATGTCGTCATTCCTACCGTGAATGGATATTACTGCGAGACCGAGTCAAAATGTATGCGATAACATCGCTTTTCCCTGTTAGCCGCCCTGGAATGTGAGTTCACACAAGTTACAACTAATTAGAGATCTTTCACTTACGACAGCTTTGACCTTGATCAGTTGAAGTAAAATATTTCATGGGCAGAACTGAAACAAATGCATCGAAAACGTTCTGTACTAATTGTTTTGCATAACGGAGTTTCAATGAATGGATTCAAATATTCAAAAACAGTCCAAGCACAAAGAAAAAGCAAATTTCTAATTTACACTCTGATGACAATATAATATGACAGAGTAATCAAATGACTATAAATGAAGATACAATCATCAGCAAAAATAATTGTCCTGAATATTGTATTATCTAATAATAAATAAGTTTACGTAGAAGTTTAAAGAATTGTCTTGTTTTAGTACTTATTCAATGCATTTATTCCCCCCTTTTCTGAGACCCATAAAAACGGACTGCTGGCTTCTGGTCTTTTGAGAAAATGAAAGCGGAGCGGCCATGTTTAAATTCGCGACAACCTAAACACAACTTCATCAAGGCAACTACGCTGTCATAAAGAGAAACAACTTACATTTTAGTTCATATCAACTCAAATCACAGCTCAGCCAACAGAAAAGTTATTAGTATTGCATTGCAGTCACCAATATTATATATTTTACGACCCTTCAATTTTATTAATAATCCTAAAAATGGCTTAAATGTACCTATGACTAATATCACATAATAAGAGAGAAAGTGAACAATAGGGAAGTGTGACTAAATTAAATTGGACAGCAGATTCGTAAAATACAACATAAAAAACAATTACAACCACCCTTACTTATCACCTGCAAATTTTAAATCTTCATTCATGAAATTAATTTCAAATGTACTTTGAAATTGTCGTCAACATAGCAATATAGCGAGAAATGATGTCAGATTTAACTGTTAAGAATTAGAGGAATTCTATCATACTTTGTAAATCGACTCACTGAAAACTATTCTTCCCACAACTTATTTCTGAGTTCAGGTACATCTGAGGTACTGACATAATTTAACAATTATTCAAACTTTAGGGCTGTGCGAAATAAAATTTTCAATGTTGAGCGAGATTATTTAAAATAAGTTGAGCGAGATATTTACCGTCGAGGGTGAAAATATTAGTGATGTGAGTCGGTAAATTTACGGTCAGGTAAATTTACCGGTCAGGTAAATTTACCGTAAATTTACCAAATAAATTTTACCATGGTAAAATTTTCAAAATTATCATCATTATATTCTATGGAATCAGCCAAGTGCATAGGTCAAGAAAACAGTGAAATTTACACTTTAAATGAGAAGTGGAGGGATTTAGTGAATATCATTAAAATGTTGCATTATACAATGTACCTATTGCACACATTCTCCGATGTGAAACCAAGGACATAGTAGGGAAATACTTTCAGGGATATTAAGCAGACCTCAAAGTAAAGTGAAATGTAGTCCATTTTGATTTGTAGGTGTTCATACATAAGTTTTATGAATTTGAAATTGTAATGTTTTTTTAATTACCTATACCAAAGTGAAATGTTGACCAATGTCGATTTTGTAGGTAGAAATATGCAGAAAATGTTCATTTTATTTCATGAATACCAACTTAATTTTATCCGAGATTTTATATATTATTTTATTCTATTTTATCTTCATTTTCTGTAGTTAGAGTACTTGTTAAATTGTACTTGATTTCCCTAGAAGTGTTTCTTCATATATTTTCTTTGGTTTCATAGCAGAGAAATGTGCAATATATTCCAAGTATAAACAAAAATGCAAATTTTTTATGATTTGATTTAAATGAAGGTATTATTTAAATTGCAACTTGGAAATGACTGTAAGAGACCTGGGGAAGATAAGGGGAAGCAAATGGTTCTTCAAAGTGTATTGTTGGATATGTCTACACCTATATAATTTATGTGGAAACAAAACTTGCAGATAATATTATAGCTTATGACTTGATGTAGGTACATTGTACATCTTCAAAACGTTAAATTCGATAGGTAAATAAATATTGTTAATTATAATAATAAACAACGTTTTGAGAGTGTAACAGGGGCAGTAACGTTCTCCATTATGGCATTATTTAATTTATTGAGCTTTAATTATGTGCAATTATTACATTTTATTAAATTTTGGAGTGTGAAGACCAAATGCAAAAAGAAATCACTTGGAAGAACCACGGCATCCCCTTCATTTCCTGATCACTTAATACACATTTGGCACCCCCAAAACACTTTTAAAACAATTATTTCAAGAGCCAATAGCACGATTCCTGAATTAGACAAAAATAAAAAAATTTACCGCCTGATGGTAAATTTACGGTAAATTTACCGGTAAATTTACCGAGAAAAAAATTTACGGTAAAATCCACATCACTAGAAAATATTATCGAACGAGATCACAGTATTTTTGTTCAGTCTTTTGTGGTGAAAATGAAAACAATGTAAATTGTCCGGCTACAAAAAATAACATTAGAGCTGTCTTCTTTACATGAAATATTAAATCATTTTATGAAAGTGCTAAATGAAGATACAAAGTAAGTTAGGAGCAATATCAGGTACCGTAAAATATCAACACATCGGGAAACGAGACATACAGATCAGTCAATACATTCATAGAAATCGAGTCGAAGTTTAATCTCGATCTTTGCACAGCCTTCTAAATCACACGACGACACTTCCCTATTGTAGAAACTACGGGTTACATGGAAGATCAACAGACACAATAGTGTATTTTCCTGTTGAATGTTCGCCATTTTGTATATCATGCAAATAAAGATAATTGAATTGAATTGAATAGAAAGCGCAGAATATTCCAAGTTAACTTTTACCCTCATCTAGGGTCGTGCGAACCTTGAAGTTAAACCAAACCGTTAAAAACTGTGGAAATCTTTCCAAATATAATGCTATTTGAACCAATAGATTACCTAAAGTGAACACAGAGCAATGGGGTACCTATCTGTTCTTTAATCATGAAAAACACCTGTTACTTTCGCCAGCAATACTTTCTCAGTGACTATACTTTATGATTGATTGCATGATTGATTGCATTTATGATTTATGATTGATTTTAATTGATTGCAGTAACTAGGTATTAGGTAAAATTATTGAATAAGTGGCGTTAATAACCAGGGGCTCGATTCACAAAGAAGTATAACTTTATGACCGAATAAACAAATCGATAATCCAGTGCAGAACTGAGACATCTCAAAAAAATGAAAAAATGAAATTATATATCATTGGATTCAGAATTTCAAGCTCTATCCAGTCCTGTACTGAGATATCTTTTAGTTTCATTCGCCTCCACGAGATCGTGGATGTCTCTCTATAACATTCTCCACTTCTGTACTGAGACATCTTATTGAAATCTTATATTCCATTTATCTCAAAACCATGATTTTGGAGATGTCTCAGTTCTGTACTGGAGCATCGAAATATCAATATTGCTCCAGACTTATTTATTACTGGGGTTGGGACTTCACACGATTTTTCGATTTGACATCGATGTCGAATGATATTTTGAGTTTCGATTCAACACATACCGGCATATCTTGATGAATTTAACTGTACAAATCCCCATTTATAACGATAAAATATTAAGTTTAAACATGGTAATATCATGGTAATAAAGATATTGGTAGTTATAATGTTATAACGGCTTTTGAATCGACAAATTCGCAAAAATAAAGGAAGAAAGAGGGTTGAAAAAGGTTTGGAAATGTATCTTTTCGGCCTGGTTCGGTTAGCACGACCCTAGCTTCATCACTAAGGCAGTTAATATCGCTGTGAAGTTGATATAGTTCAAACGGCATCAACAAGACTTGACTAGCGCTAGAGTTACCTGATTGGCCGACCGCTTGAGCTTCACCTTGCGACGCAGCGAATCACAGCCTTCCGCTCCTGCAGAGAAAATCACATTCGTTATCATCAGAACACATTCATAGAGAAAACAAGGAGCACGACTGCACTCTATCGTGGTACACCCAACAAATCATACAACGGTATTTGAGCGAAACGGATTGGCTGGTGGTCAGATTCCTTGACAATCAATCCTTGTTATTATCAATATAATCAGAGCTCACCTACTAGAGGTAGATGATGAGTTAGCCTAGACTTCATCGTATGAGGCAATCATATAGTTTTTCATCTAATCAATTTCTTTCAAATACCGTTAAATACCATTTGCTGAGTAAATGATAACACAGCTTGTAAAGGCCACATTTGTTTAACATTATTTGCAGGGCCAGTTGTTTATGGTTTCCACGATAAACGCGAAATGTTTAGAAACATGAATTTTCTGTCATATCTTTACGTTTCACAGACTCCTGATTCCAAATATATGTATCTTTTTCTCACGAATTTTCGCGAAATTTGTGTTTTGACGCGATATTGACGAATTCTCGCGATTTCACGCGATTTTGTCCCAAACCTATGTGTTTTGCAACATTTCCCGATTCCGAGTATATTTTTTACGAAAATTTCCTTGATCTGTGTCTCAAGTACCACGAAATAGAAAGAATCACACTGTTTTCTTCGTAAGCCAGCTGTCAGTGCCAGCCAAAGAGTGTATGGGGGTGCCAGCTGGTTGGCTGCTGAGCATGGAATGACGCATCTACATGACCTTGAACAGGGGTGCGCATGCGCACACGCAGAGTCTAGAGGGGTTGGTAGTGTTGCCGCTCGCTCGCGCGTCATATTTCACACTTATTCTTACAAAAATCATTTTTTTCCATTTCACCACCAATCGCGAAAATTAACATAATTATCACCACCAATTCACCACTTTCAGAATGTTGATAACGAATTTTGGCTTTTTTTATCACCACAAACAACTGGCTCTGATTAGTTGCTTTAGTTGTTTGTTATGGCTACAAAAGTAAATTTACAACTAAATAAATTTCAATTGTTTCTCCTTTTTCACTGCACTTGGACACATGAACTGTCAAAACAAATCTGTAGACAGACAGCAGCCATCTTGCCAGAAGTGGCTCCCAGTATTGCTGATTTACGCGAATAGAAACTTTCTTGTATAGAATACCTACAAGACGCTTGAGCAAAAGTACGGAAAACAAACTGTTCTTCAAAGTGTTGTTTTTTTGTCTTCACACCAACATTTAAAACTTTGTTGGATGGAGGCGGTCATGGCATATTAGTGGGCACCTTCCCGACATTTGCCTCCGGACTGAGGGAAGCCACGAAACCCCTCGGTCAGGAAAGACGGCCGCGGGAATCGAACCCGGGACCTCTGAATCTCAGGCGTCGCAGTTGAATCTGACATGTAAACTATGGATGAATTGGGGAAAAATCAGCGTTTTAAACCAGAATTAGCATGATTTTCCCCAGACCAAAAATCCCGTGGAGAAAGGTGGGATTTTTCAAAATAAAATGACAAAAATTAAACCTTTAAGTGTTGGCACAGCCAAAATATCTAGCATATAGCACAGGATTAGAACCTGTAGATTTACGTCGCTAATCGCAAATTACAATTTTCTGTACAGCAATTAAAGTTTGAGAGTTTATTGGTATGCTGTAGATCATCACTTATATTGAAAATTACCTACTTCAAAATGTAGCCGTTCAAAAACATAAGCTCAATAGGTAACAGTTTTTTGAAAATGCACACCCAAAAAACCCACTGGGCATACTACCTACCTATTTTAAAAATATGCCTTTTCCCCACCTGCTTAAACAGGCAGTGAATTCCATTGTTTACATTCACATTGTTCAACACAATCGTCCACTCTATATAAATATGTTTGTGCCTTTCCAACTGAGATTCAACTTTATAAATTAGAAAGTGTTTGACAGTTGGCTCACCTGCGAGGTTTCTGCTCCGGTCCGTCACGCCCCGAGGATTCCTAGAAGATTCCAAACAGCGGTTAAAAACACTCCTCTCATTGGCCGGTTCATCCAGCTGTGATTGGTTGAAGGAAAGTCTTCGGATTCACTTAAATGCCAGTTCTTTAAAGAATTTTAAAAAATCAGGAAGTAGCGACCCATTCCAGCCTAATAGATTAAATAATGCCACCCACTGGAGTACTTTATGATTTATTTTACTATAAATGTCGAATGAGGTCTACTTTGAGGTCGTACCAGAGATCATAAAGAACTCCAGTGTGCGGCATTATTGAGTCTATTAGGCTGTAATGGATCGCTACTATGACTTTTTGAAGTTCTGTTAGCATGAAGAGAAATTTCAAAAACGCTCTGACGAAGCTTGAGTTTCTCGTTCGCTTACCCTGGCCTCTTATTTTATTACTCTGATACATTTTAAACAGGTGACTAGGACTATAATGCCACGGCATTTCTTGAATGACCATTTAAACTTGGCTACTGATTGAAAGCCAAGCCACAAAACTTGACTTCAAAATATTTCTTAATTCTTCTAAAGACTGACAGACAAATCATCTTCCTAAATGTTTACCTGTTAACGAGATCCAAGATGGCCGACTGCACCAGACGACTGCCCACCAATGCCGGAGCGAGGCTTTTCTGTAAACAAAACACACTTTTTAATATAAATGTAGGTAGGTATTTGCCAAATTAACAGGGTTGGAAGATCATTCAAATCATTGTCATTTCAAATGTTTCCTGTTTATATTTTGAGCTGTTTTTTTGTTAGTTGAATTAACAAACAGACCACTAATGCAAGTGTGTGTAACAAAGGCAAAACAGCTGAAAGGAATTGCTTTCTTTGCAAGCCCTGCTGTTTAGCAAGTTTTTATCAATGTTGTTGCTAATTAAAAGTTAAAACTGGTGCCTAGGTATCATATAAACTGCTGACAACTCATTTAGGTGGGTACACTGAATACTAGGGTTGGGCGAACCGGTTCGTTTTCGAACCGAACCGGCTAGCTAGGTTCGAAAAACGAACCCCTAAGGTTCGTTTTCGAACCTTTTTCGAACCTCCCGCCTTTTTTTCCCGCCCTTTTTCATTCAAACAATGCAACCAATAGGTCTGTTCGTTTGCCCTGCTCGAACCTGCTTGGAGCAGCTCCGATCACGCGATGGCCGTTCGTCTGTTTTCGAGCAACTTCGAGCAGCCTGCTCGTGGCCGTTCGGCTGCCATCGAGCAGGGTCGGATCAGAGCAGGTCGAGCAAGTTCGAGCAGATATTTCTGCTCAGACTTTTTGGACCCAGCAGGACCGAGTGAGTTCTGCACACGCGGGAAGTACGAAGATTTTGATTTGAATTACATAATATTATTACAAAGATAGTAATATGGCGACGTGTTTTTAGTACTAGTATTGTTTCAACACCAAGTAGTGATATTGTTAATAATTATATCTTTGATATTCTGTCAGAATTTACGTATTTATTAATATATCCCTAATAATGTATTTACAAATGGCGCTAAAAACAAGAAATGGCCGTTCGCTTGCTACCAAAAAGAGCAGCTGCTCGACGTTGCTCGGGCCTAAAAATGACGTCATCCAATGTTGCTCTGCTCTGAACCTGCTCTTGCTCGAACTGGCTGGAAGTTGCACTGGATTTTGGCAAACGAACAGACCTAATATCTTGTCACTATTTGTCTAATGTTGGCCTCTTGTCTTTAGTGGTGCAGTAAAATGGTAAAACCTGGGTAAATCGAACCCCTGTAAGCCGAAATCATCATAAATCAAAGTAAACTCAAATCCTGTCACACTATAGGGTGTTTCATGTTAAAATAAATCTTGAACCGAATTTTTCATAAGACGCAATTTCGAAGTGCTATTTGGTACCAACTAGAAAAGTAGCATTGATTTCAGTTTAGAAGTCCAGGTAATTTCCTTGTTGAGTAAAATTTTCGAAGTATTAAAATGAAATAATGATTGTTGCGATCTAAACTGTGTTGTACTTTTGGAACAGAGTGTACTTTTGGGTCCTGTAGAGTGCAGCTGCTTGCCAGCAGGTACCTGAACCTGACCCTTGCCTGCGTAAGGGAGGATTGTTTTGTTTTTCTCTGTTGAAAGGTCTGTGAACTCGCAATAAGAAGTAATCAGATGGCAAATGACTTGACATCATATTTTATTTTATTTATATGATATTGTATGTTCATGGTTATTGAATAAAATATAATAGTAGTGGTCATTGAGAACACCATTCGCGATCTAAATGAAGGGAAGATATCACGCATAAGTTAAAAAATAATGGTGTATATTTTAGCTTTCCAAACTTCATTGTAACCCAATGCAAAATAAAAAACAGTATGACGATTGGCGAGATAATTTTTGAAGAATATTGGAATATACTGAAATGTATTAAAATTTCGAGCAGTATATTTCGCGTTTTTGTTCCTATTATGTCAATGGTATTATGTCAAGAAATAATATTTGCGTAAACAAACACCCCATCAAACAGCTGTTTTCAAGTGTCTAGCCACTTGACTTGCGAGAGGGAGGGGGGAGAATGGTGACTGGTGCTTACGCGCTTATCTTTACTACATTATCTGGAAAACATCATTTTCTGAAAAAAAAGGTTCGGTTCGTTTAAGGTTCGAAATTTCGAACCTTTTGAAAAGGTTCGGTTCGAGGTTCGGTTCGAAAAAAAAATGAGGTTCGCCCAACCCTACTGAATACTGAAAAGTTTCTAATCTAAAAAGGTAAAAAAGAATCAGAGCGTTCCATAGTTGTGAACCCTCCTACGAATTGGGAAACTGACATGAAACAACAAACTTATTTACCCTAACATTTCTAAATTATATCCTTTTAAAAATGAAAATAAATATCTACCAGGGGCCAGATTCACAAAAAGTATTATCTCATAATATGTACTATCTTTTTACTATCTGTTCGAAGCTGCGAGAAGTGATAAAGGAGAGTGGGAAGACCGAGGGAAAAGTGGAGAGAGCTGGTAGCAGAAGATGTACAAGAGAGACTGGAGAAGTGGGAAGAAGTGGAAGAAGGAAGGTGGTGGGAAAACAGGAAGAAGTGGAAGAAGATGGTAGAGAAGAAGAACGAAGAGGAAGAGCCAAGCCTGGCCAGCTAGCTTAGGAGTCCGGGCCCTAGTAAATGGTGGCCTCGCCACCCCCCGACCCAACTCTTGGAACCGGGAGAAAGATTATTATTATTATTTTGTATTATATTTCATTTAACATTGTGTTTTTGGTATTAAATCAAAAGATAATACGAATTAGCAGATAATACCTTTTATAAATCCAGCCCCAGGTGTCAAATAAGAAAGAGGGGATGTACGCAACGTCAGCAGAAAGTAATTCATAGTGTTCTTTATAAAGTATTTTCAGTTTGTTTCGCTCGAGAGTGAAATGAGTTCTGACCTTGGTGAGACGTTCTGCTCTTCTCCTCGACAGCTCTGCGCGGAGATCTGATCCCTGATTGGTCGAGTTATTGGCCGCCGCGCTGTCATTGGTCTCCACGATCTCGCCCGGCTCCACGCTGGTGGAATCCTGCGGGAAACAGCAGTCAGTTAGTTCCTCAAACCTGCAGTTCTAACGGCCTCATGCTGACGCTCAGCGTTGTCAGGGGAAGCTATTTGTCTACGAAAACAATGGGGGGTTTGGGAGTAGAGCCCCCCAATACAATGCAGGTCTGGGTCGCATAGCCCAGGGGAAATTTAATTTCAGGAACAAATTTGTGCCTTCTATGTGATTTGTATACCTACCTACAATTTTAAGTCAAGATTTGTTTCCATGAAAAATAGTACCTACCTAGGGATGTACGAGGTGTACTTTGGGTCAATAGACAGAAATATAAAATGTGTTTTTCCCACCCTACATGTTTAAATTGTGCAAATTTGAACTTAAACATGTTGACGTTGGGTACCTTGAGAGGTTGTGTCCGTTGCCATATAATTTATTTAATCAATTAACTTCTATTAGCATTCCTGGCTATTTTGAACATTCCTTGTTAGACCTTTTGATGACATACGTTACTTACACCTTATTCTTTATGTAGGTAGGTACCTACCTACCTAATCATAAGTGATTTTCTGATCATTTTAAATTTACTCTTTCTTGATACAGGAAGTCAATAAAATTTCAATAATAATAATAATAATAATAATAATAATAATAATAAGGCATATACACCTACTTGAAATCAATCAAATAAAATACTTCCCGAGTATAAAAATAGCATTTTTAGTGATTTTTTTATTTAACTGGTCAATTGACCCAAAAAGTATTAGACCGGTGAGTGAAGGGATGCGTCCGCCCCCAAATTAACCACTGGAGAACCTAGGTACCTACTTATTACAAAACAGTAACACAGCTACTTGTACAATGCAATGTGTGAACTCACCTCCGCATCTTCTTCAGCGGAGTCCTCAACGACCGTGCCGAGTCTGCTCTTCACCTCACTCCCCATTGGCTCGCTCCTCTTGGCCTCTCCAATCACATCGCTGTGTCCCAGCCGCGACTTCACCTCACTGGCTTCGTCCTTGACCAGCGGGCCGAGTCTGGACTTCACCTCACTCATCTGGGCTTCGGGCCGCAGTCGAATCACTTTCGTCTCCGTCGCAATCGGCTCGTTGCTCTCGAACTTCCTCCGTCTCGCGTCCATCATCTTCTGGCTCGACTTGTGTTTCTTCTTCTTCACCGGGGATTGTTCGAGAAGAGGTTTGATCCGGACCGGCGACATTTTCGCGACGATCGGTCGGAGAGGTGAGGTTTTGTCTCGAGTTCGATCCGGCGACGGACTCAGGCTCAAGCTGGGAGTCCGAAGGCGTCGGGGAGATTCTGAAGGGTCGTTTGAGGCCCTACGATCGCGTTTCGGAGACCTGGAGAAGCGTTTGCGTGGGGGAGAGTTTGACCTCCGTCGGGCCGGGCGAGGGGAGTTGGAGTGTTTGCGGGGGGCGGGCCGGGGGGACCAGCGGGCCCGGGGGGACCGAGAGCGGCGGGCCAGACGAGGGGAACGTCGTCGCGGGGAACGAGAATTCCGTCGTCCCATTGGACGGGGGGATCGGGCTCGAAGCGGGGGCGACCAGGGACGGATGTTATTGGTCGTGTTAGGAGACTTGCTTCTCATTGGCTGACGAATTGGAGAGCGGCTTCTGATTGGCTGACGAACTGGAGATCGGCTTCGTCTCATTGGCTGACGAACTGGAGATCGGCTTCGTCTCATTGGCTGACGAACTGGCGATCTTCTCATTGGCTGACGAACTGGAGATCGGCTTCGTCTCATTGGCTGACGAACTGGTGATCTGCTTCTTCTCATTGGCTGGCGCACTGGAGACTTGGTCCTGATAGGCTGGCGGACCGGAGACTTACTTCTCATTCGTTGATGCTCAGGCGACGGTCTGAGGAACAGAGCAAATGGTTACCTACCTACAAGAAGAATACTACCTTGTATTTGTTCCGATCAAACAGTTTTTAAGCATTTCCATTGCTAATGACCAACGCAGTCTCCTCTTCAACTCAGAACAGATGTTTCATAATCAAAAACATCGACCAGTTCACTCAGATTTTCTAACCATTCTCACTGAATTCAACATTCACAATCTACAAAATGCCAATAATAATCACAAAACAATAAACATTACACTATTTATTTGAATATTGTTCCATCTTAATGACCTTCTTAAAAGAGAGTTAGGTAGGTCCTTTTCATAGTTTGCACGAGCTTCTTTTGTTTTACATCAACAAACAATGCAAAAAAATATTTATTTTCGGCTATTTTTGTGTACTGTTTGTCAAGTTGATTTAAACTATTTATTATCGGTTATTCGAATATAGTTTGTAAACGAGTGGTTTTACAACTATAAGAACTTCTTCTGCAGTCTGCAATTATTGCACAGGTAACCAAAAATACTACAAATAAATACTGAAAAACAGATTGACAGCCATTCTGACATGTTACACCAAGATGGCCGCGCAACAATGAGATGAGGTAACGTGCAAACAATGAATTTTAAGATATTATAACCTCCTCTCCTCGGAGAGACAACAATGACAGATAAAACGCTTCTGGCTACAAACCTGTCTTGCCGTGGAGACTACCCTAGCATGGGTTTCACCACGGCGGTCCATTTTGGAAAAAATCCATAGAGTTTTTTCAGCCATTTTGAAGAAAAAAACCTTTAGAATTTTTCAACCATTTTGGAAAAAAAAGTATTTTTCAGCCATTTTGGACAAGATTTTTAGATTTTTTCATCAACATTCATCAATATCTATTTTCATTTATTTTTCCATCAACACTGACAACACAACGTACCTGTCTTGCTGCGGAGACCGCACTAACATGGGTTTCACCACCACTGTCCATTTTGAGAAAAATCTTTTTATTTTTTTCAGCAATTTTGGAAAAAAACCTTTAGAATTTTTCAACCATTTTGGAAAAAAAATTGTATTTTTCAGCCATTTTGGACAAAAATTTTAGATTTTTTCATCAACATCTTTTTTCATTATTTTTTCATCACACTGACGACACAACGTACCTGTCCTGCTGTGGAGACTGCACTAGCATTGGTTTGACCACCGCTGTCCTCGCTGCCAGCGGATCTTCCAGCTGACTTATCAACTGGTCCAGACTCTTCTCCTCCTCCTCGTCGGCCATCATCAACACATCGTCTTCGGACTCCGACTCGCTCGCCGCGACGCTGCGCTCCGACTCCGAGTCGGATTCGCTGTCGGACTTGTCGTAGCGGTCGAACTTCGTCACCACGGCAACTGAAAACACAGCGGGACGAGTTAATTAAGGTGGCTCATCCAATCGGGCATGGTCTCAGATTTTCATATTTTTTTTCTACTTATTGATAATCATGCCATACACAATCCCTGAAAAAATTAAACACTTCTCGTGTCTAGTTTTTGAGATAAATTGAGTTTTCTTCCCCATGTTATCTTATGGCAGACAGGTAAAATCGCGTCACATTTAGGCTAATAATGAAGATCTAATTTTTATGTAGTCCCAACTTTGATCAAAAAACTTTTTTTCTGGTAGATATATGGATATCCTATTAGGGAAAAAATTGAAAACAATACCAACGTGTGCTATTTTAGAAGTTATAAGCAAAAAACGCAATGATTTTCCTATACCTCCTGTGTTAAAGTTTTGTTCATTCTCGGAAGGCAATAATTTTAAACCTCGCTGTAAGACAGGAGCTGCAAGTTAAATGACATTTTATGATTTGTTTATACTTAAATAGAGTTCAACTGTTGGAAAAAGTAATTCATGATGGTAATTTCAAAAAATAAATATTTTGGAATGTTCGATCGGTTGAGCCACGTTAAGAGGTCTCAAAATGTTTGTTTTTGTTTAAATTTCAAACTCAAGCTAACAGATTTTCAAAATCAGATAGGTATTTGAAATGTACTTGACTAAGGGGCAGTCTTTCAATACTCTGCTAAAGTCTCAATTAGCTCTTAACAGTTAGTTAGTGGTCATTCTAGGAATGCCATTGGTTGTTGCCATGGCAATATAGTCCTAATTGACTGTATAAAAGTTAGCAAGACATTGAAAGACCGGGCCTAAGGGGCAGTCTTTCAATACTCTGCTAACTTTTAAATGGTTGATTAGGACTGTATTGTCATGGCAACCACTGAAAGACAGTTTTGTACTAACTAAAACAGCTAATTGAGACTATAGCAGAGTATTGAAATACCGGCCCTGAATAATACCATACACTGGAGAACTTTATGACACCTGGAAAGACCTCAAAAAGTTAATATGAATATTTTACGAAAAATATAGTCACTTTGAGGTTGTAATATACTCCAGTGTGTGGCATTATTTAGCTATTAATATTAATAACCAGGAATGGGCAGAACTTATTCAAAAGTAGGTAGATTCTTTTAACATTCTGTTCAGTGTGAAGACAAAGTTTAAAAAGTGTTTTGAAGAGCCATGAAATTCCTGTTGTCAAAATCTCTGCAAATAAAGGACCTGAGTAGGGGTGTATCTACTCAATAATAATCTGGATACTCGGAAACAATAAAATACCTACTTCCAGAGTATAAAAAATAGCAGTTTTAGTGATTTTTTTATTTGAACGGTCATTTGACATCAATCCAAAAAGTATTTGACTGGTCAATTTCCATCCCTGGGGGCCAATTCTTGAGTTTTCATGTTTTGATACCATGTGTGGTTTCATTGTTTAAAACGTAAAAAAGTTGAAGACTAAGCAATAGTTGTCAACTTTTTTACGTTTTAAACAATGAAACCACACATGGTTTCAAAACAAGAAAACTCAAGAATTGGCCTCCTGGACCTGAGGGAGGTGTAGGACCCAGCGCTAACTGGACAGGGGTGCGATTACATAAAATGAGAACTATCTTGTCACGGTGACAAGCTTTTATCTCTATGTTATTCACGGCCTTGTAGGATCTTGTCACCGTGATAAGTAAGTTATCATTTTATGTGATCGCACCCCTGTAAGGGTTAAAAAGTCCGTCTCACCTGTGGGTTGAGCCTCGGGTGGTTTCGCTGCCTCGGTCTTGCAGTATCTGTGCTGAGGCAGCGCCAGGCGCGGAGGTTCCGAGGGTGCGCTGACCGCAGCGCTGCTAGTGTCGGCCACGGGAACTATTGCGATCAGGTTGGAGTTGATGTGGTGGCGTTGGAACACCTAGGAAATAACATGAAGTTCACAACGCGGCTTGGAACATGGCGGGAAATAACATGAAGTTCACAACGCGGCTTGGAACATGGCGGGAAATAACATGAAGTTCACAACGCAGCTTGGAACATGTCGGGAAATAACATGAAGTTCACAACGCGGCTTGGAACATGGCGGGAAATAACATGAAGTTCACAACGCGGCTTGGAACATGGCGGGAAATAACACTCAGTTCACAACGCGGCTTGGAACATGGCGGGAAATAACATGAAGTTCACAACGCGGCTTAGAACATGGCGGGAAATAACATGAAGTTCACAACGCGGCTTGGAACATGGCGGGAAATAACATGAAGTTCACAACGCTACTTGGAACACCTGGGAAATAACATGAAGTTCACAACGGGGCTTGGAACATGGCGGGAAATAACATGAAGTTCACAACGCGGCTTGGAACATGGCGGGAAATAACATGAAATTCACAAAGCGGCTTGGAACATGGCGGGAAATTTATAACATGAAGTTCACAACGCGGCTTGGAACATGGCGGGAAATAGCTTGAAGTTCACAACGCGGCTTGGAACATGGCGGGAAATAACATGAAGTTCACAACGCGGCTTGGAACATGGCGGGAAATAACATGAAGTTCACAACGCGGCTTGGAACATGGCGGGAAATAACACTCAGTTCACAACGCGGCTTGGAACATGGCGGGAAATAACATGAAGTTGACAACGCGGCTTGGAACATGGCGGGAAATAACATGAAGTTCGCAACGCGGCTTGGAACATGGCGGGAAATAACATGAAGTTCACAACGCGGCTTGGAACATGGCGGGAAATAACATGAAGTTCACAACGCGGCTTGGAACATGGTGGGAAATAACATGAAGTTCACAACGCGGCTTGGAACATGGCGGGAAATAGCTTGAAGTTCACAACGCGGCTTGGAACATGGCGGGAAATAACATGAAGTTCACAACGCGGCTTGGAACATGGCGGGAAATAACATGAAGTTCACAACGCAGATTGGAACATGGCGGGAAATAACATGAGGTTCACAACGCGGCTTGGAACATGGCGGGAAATACCATGAAGTTCACAACGCGGCTTGGAACATGGCGGGAAATAACATGAAGTTCACAACGCGGCTTGGAACATGGCGGGAAATAACATGAAGTTCACAACGCGGCTTGGAACATGGCGGGAAATAACATGAAGTTCACAACGCGGCTTGGAACATGGCGGGAAATAGCTTGAAGTTCACAACGCGGCTTGGAAGTTGACAGATTGTATGCAAGGAGGTTGAAAACTACCCTCAAGCTAGAGTCAGCACAATTTTGAGTATGATTTTAAACCAAGGGCTGGTGTAATGGATACCTCGGTTCTCGTCAGATCACTGAGGTTAAGCAACATTTAGCGCGGTCAGCGGTTGGATGGGTGACCATTGAACTCTGCCTTGCCAGTTGTGCCATTGGGCCAGAGAGACTGGGGTGTTTGGGGGTTAGTGTGACGACCTCCCTCCACCTGTTATCAGTCTCTCGACGGCGCGGGTTGTGGAGGCTCGTGCTGTGAATGTTACACCGTCCTTCGGAAGGGACGTTAAGCCGTTGGTCCCCTTGGTATCTTTCGTCAGGAGTAGGCTACATGCCGGTACCGGGTTTCCTCTCCTCCCTTCTCTATATTACATTCTCACTAGTGGAGCCTCGGCTCTGTTGAGAATATACCTAGACTTAATTAGTATAATTAATGACTGCAAAATATCTAATGACCTAGAGGTAAATTATTTTTTATTAGGTAGTACTGACTGATGTATTGCAATCCGATGACTGGACTTTTATTTTCCAAGCTTGTTATTCTTAGTGAATGATATTAGTGTACACTCGGCCAAACAAAACTTGAACGTTGACCAAATTTGAATGACTGCTGGTCATGTCCCATAACCAATCAAAGCTTGTTATTATCATTGAAATATGAGGTCACCTACTAGATTGAGTAGGATTGACTACTACAGTGCAAATTTAATTTCAAACTGAGTGCAGAACTAGTGCGGCCAGTGGAAAACGCCAGTAGGTACCTCAGTGTCTACGATCAAATACAATCGTCATGTTTCATTAAAGGCTTTCATTCTTTCATATTCTTTACCACTAGGAAAACGCTCTGAGTAACGCGTTGATGAGCGAGCACGGATATGCGCAACACATCGAACCGAAATTCTGTCTATTGAAAATGTCATTAAAAGCCAATAATTCTTGAATTTCGTCACAGACTTGTATGAAAATCTCCAACAATTCCTAAAATATTGGTCCCAATAACCACGCAAAGTTTAAAGTTGATCGATTGAACCTTTATGATTGAACGATTCCTTGTTAATTTCCAAAATTCACAGGATATCGTTCAAAAAAATGTTAAACGGTCATCAGTTTCATAATACGTTTGAAAGTTTCTGCTCTAACAACCTTGAAGTGAAGATTCGAAGATTCCGTGAAATATGAAATTCGAGAAATATGATAGCCAACACGCAAAATATCCGTAAACTGTCGATAACTTTTGAATTTAAACACAGTTTAGTCTGAAAATTGTCAAAAATACAGATAATGTTGGACCCGATGACCATGCAAAATTTTAAGTTGATCGGTCAAACGGTTTCGGCACATGAAATATTTTTTTTAAATTTTAACGATTGGGAGGATTTGGCTGAAAATTTGTAAAATAAGAGACAATGTTGGTCCTAATGACCATGCAAAATATAAGGTCGATCACATTTGTCGAAGTCCATTTTCATTTTTCAGTCTATCAGGAGATGTTTATTTAAATTTCAACCAATGAATGGATTTCAAAAAAATTAGGGTCTGCAAACAGAGAAGGTTTGTTTTACATGTGTGCAAAATTTCAGATCAATCGGTGAAACGGTGCGACCTGTGTATCGGCTATTAGCAGCCAAAAACAAAAACAAAAACCCAAAAAAAAAAAAAAAAAAAAAAAACAGAGGTCCGTGCCAAAAGAGCCAAAAGGAGACGCTCGCTTCGCTCGCTCAATAACAAGATGTTTATTCAACAAGCTGCACTTGTATTGATCGCGGCCTTCTGAACAAGGTTTCAAGAAGACTGGTTTCTTCAACTAGCGCTTTCTATTTCTGGCGCTCTCACTTCTTTTCCACTTGCTATCCAAGTTCTCTAGATCTCACTAAAACTACCTTCACTGTGACATACAAATGTTTTCCTTCTACTTGCATTCATCCACCTACCTGATTGTTTGAGCGAGCTGTAGATTGGAAATGACGGTAAGGCGCAACATGTCGCGGTTGTTGTTGATGGTTTCGTGGAACAGGAAATCGCTGCGCGGCGGACTTGGCGCGTAACGTTGCTAACGCAGCAAGCCGAAGGGCTTCCAATTCGTCTTCATCACCCATATTGAACGGAAATAACTAGCAGTACTCTTCAGTCTTGGTACAAAGGTGATTACTGCATTAACAGAGAAGAAAGGTAAAGTAGGTGTCCAGCAATCTGCCCGTTAGAAACAACGTACGCAGGTTATTCACTAAAACGTAAATACATTTAGGTTACAACTAATGATATACGAATTTGATGGAGACAAGTTTCTTCAAAATTTTTACAATTTTCACTACAAAAAATAGAAAAGAAAGTAAAATTATTACCTGTCGCAGAGGATCATTGGCCGCCATATTGTGATTTGTGTTACAACTTTTGGCCTTGATTTTTCAAGGGTAGCTGTAGTACAAAGAGCATCCGACAGGGGCGGAGCTTAAATCAAGCGGGAAGATTTAATTTTGAACAAATGTCATTATTTTCTATAGTAAAAAAATTATAACTCGTTCATTTTATAACATTCAATAGCTAAAAATTAATGCCAAGAAGGAATGAAACTAATAGGTGGGAAGATTGATTTTTAAGTAAATATATTATTTTCTACAGAAAATAAATACATTTTATAAGCATGCAAATTCAATTAGGTACCTAGGTACTACCTAAAAATAATGTGAAGTCTGAAGATATTTACAATTCAGTACAGCCTGGAACCGAACAGGTTTTATTTTATTATCAATTTATTGAATATATATACATGTTGTTACCTAACCACTAAGCCAAGGTCACCACTTATATGTTACTAGGTTTGTTCGTCGGGGTGTTTCTAACCTGCTCGGAGCAGGCGGAAGTACGTCACTGAAGATGTTAGGTGCAAGGATTTCGAATCAAAACTCGCCGGATAGGTATAACTAAGTAAACTTTTACGTGACGACTTCCGGTGTGTTCCGAACAGGTTAGAACACCCCGACGAACAGACCTACATACATACCAATACATAGCATTATTGCTACGTGCTCAAAACAATGGTATTTTGGCAAACAAATTTATTTCAATTACAGGTATAAATAATATTATACATCTTTTACAAAAATAGAGAATAGATCGTTTTCAATTTATCATATCAATTTATCTATTAGCCTATTCAAAAACAAAACAACATTATTTTAAGCAATCAAATTCAATTTTCATCAAAAAATCATCAGGTAGGTAAATGTAGATTACAAAATATATAATCGATTGTTATCAAAATATAATATCACATAGGTAGTTTATAGAACAGGATATTTTAGACAATCAAATTCAATTTTCACCAAAAAATAAATAGGTATACACATAGTGCTGTTCCAGAAAATCTTGAGCAAACAGTTACCATTTCAAATGAAAATATTCTATGCCCCTCTCCACATTTCCGCATTGGTCCAGAGCGTCCTTGATAGTTCGCAAGTGCTTTGGGTCTTCGTGCTTAGTATTCTTATACCATGGTCTTCGTGCTGTGGTCTTTGAGGGATGTCCAGGCGCGTAGGATGGGGGGGGGGGGGGAGGTCAGCCTGCACTCGACCTTCCATTCACCATACAAAATTAAGTTTAGTGACCAAGAATCTCTTAAAAATCTTTTAAATTCTAAAAAACGCCCAGCGGGGCAAAAATAAAAAGTTATTTGATGTAATTTGAGCAGCTTAGCATCCCAGAATCAATTTTAAAATGTTTATTAATCAAAAAAGTGCCCTGCGAGGCAACAATTGGAGTTGTTTTTGCTTCAGTTTGTGCATTTTAAAGCCCCAGAATAACTTTTAACAATTTCATTAAATAAATATATAGTTTTGCAAGTCTATTGATTAATAAAAATAGAACTTTTAACTGGGTTAAATTCAAAAAAAACGCCCTGCGGTCTAATACTGGGGGACCCGGCCCCCAGACCCCCCCCCCCCCCCTTTCCGGATGTCGCAATCCCCCACCCCCCATGATGAAAGTAGTTCCTACGCGTCTGGGGATGTCTTTATATTTCTTCTTATTACTGGCAGCTGCTTTCTGACTCTTATTGTGTGCCTACAACCCTTAAGGCCGGTCATATATTTTTTCCCGCCAAAAGCGATTTGGAGCGGTTTTCGAGCGAAATACAAAATATAAATGACTATATTTAACAAACGGTTATGAATATCGAAAAAGCAAGACCGAGGTGACATGCATTGAACCTTTATCTACATTTTCATCGCTTACTGTCATAACTTTGCTCCTACTATGTGGTCAGTATGTGTCGGGCACGAAAACGCTTCGTCACTCTTCCGTCGCTCGCACGGTGTGTTTTCGGTTCAATGCATGTCACCTCGGTCTTGCTTTTTCGATATTCATAACCGTTTGTTAAATATAGTCATTTATATTTTGTATTTCGCTCGAAAACCGCTCCAAATCGCTTTTGGCGGGAAAAAATATATGACCGGCCTTAAAAGTTAAAAGTAGTGACACATTTTAAATTTCAGGCATTAATTTGGTGCATTTCTACGTGATTTTAACACTATTTTAAGCATATTTTTATCTTGACATAATAGGGAAGTCTTGTAAAATTTTATTATAGTAAATTTCTAAATATCAACACAAATAACAGTGTCAGACACACTTCACCCGTGAAAATTAAAATTTTCATTTATAAAAATCAAATTCAAATAGGTATCATGATTCATGGGATAATTTGGCGGGAAAAACGGCTACAACGAGAATCAGAACTGTGATGTCATTTTGGCAATATAGCAAATTGAGATGTCATTGTTAATTTTCCTGTTTTAAAATTAGAAGAAATGTATCAAACTTTGTACATTAATTTCTTGAAAACTATTCATCCCACAACAAAAATAATAGCACATCTGTGTTCAGCAACATCTCTGATAATTCTGAAATCTGTTGTTCTTGAGACCTCCCTATTGTAAAAGAGCTTAAGGAGGGAAATTGAATGAGGGGTGGATTCACCCCCCACCTTCCTACGCACCTGCTTCCAAGGATGTCTCTATACTGTTTGTGATGTTCACGAGGAAGTCTGTTAACGATTCGTTTGTTCTCTGGAGACAACTGACATCGCTCACACGAAACGACTCTTCATACAACTGTTTCAACAACTCACGCAATTTGCATTGCTCGCTTTGGACTTCCGATTGTTCCACTTCGAACTCCAATTCGAACTGCACATCTTGGTCAACATTATCATCAAACTGTTCCAAGAAATCATGTAACTTGTATTGTTCACTTTGGGCTTGTTCTGTTGAGGATTCCACTTCCAACTGTTCATCTTTTCTTCTCTTTCGTTTGGGCTCATGTAGACTCACAGCTGATGAAATGACAGGATGATTGTGGACGCATTCCTGAGAGACGCGAATCATGTAGCGCGTGGTCGCCGACAGCGGCAAAGTTCCTTTCAGATCTTCCGAAAGTTTCTTCACCATCTGGGAAAAGTAGAAATATTTTGTTTTTTTCAGTTTGTAGCAGGGACTGGAACCAAAACCGAAAAGAACTCTACTTTTATTAATCATTATTCATTAGACTTGCAAAACTACATATTTAATAAAGTGTTGCGTAGTACCGAATAAAATTTAATTAATAAAATTGGAATAAATATCAAAACTAATAAACTGAGAAAATTAAAAAAGAACTCTTATTTTTATAGGAACCAGAACCCTTATTAATTTAATTTTAATATTAAACATTATTTGGGTTCCACTTCCATTACCTAAAGGGATCTTTAAATAATTAATTTCATTGAATTTTTACTTCATTGAATTTTTTAAATCTGAAATTATTTACTACCATTTACAGTTTTTCAAATAAATTATCCCGGAGCCAAATTAATGTAGACATTGCAGAGCATGTTACTTCCTAAAAGTCGATTTAAAAAAAATTGAATTATGTCTGAATTTGATGAACCGATTGGAACCCTTATGGAACCTATGTAACTGGAATCAGAAGCGATATTTTTAAAAACTTGGAACCGGTACAGGAACCGATATTCATTGGGTTCTAGTCCCTCTTTTGAAGATGATATTAAAGAAAAGTCCGAGATGTGCACTCAGCACTATCTGACGACTCATGACAAAATATTCATAACAATATTATGAGCCATTATATCAACTTAAGGATAGTAATTTTTCAATCATGTTAATATTGCAACAATAATAGCAATACATATATTTCATTTTTGGCGCCCCCTCGGCACCCTTCGGGCGCCCCCTCGAGCTTGGCGCCCTGTGCGCCCCTGCGCACACCCCTAAAACCGGCCCTGTCAGTCTTGATTGTATTTTAGTAGCACTTTTTCATTTTTGCTTCATGCCTTGTTAATTAGGCGCCGGACATTCAACAAAACCGCTCAACACTATGAAATTTCCGATACGATTGGAGACTAAACCCGTTAACCAATTGATCTCAAATTTTAGTCATGATTAGATAAAAGATAATCTTAGGGTTAACAGATTTTTAAAATAAAATTTAATGTATTCCACCCAGCGAATCAACAAAATATAAAAATATTAACACAATTTTTTATACGATTTTTACAATTTACTAATTAACAAAACCAAAAATTAAAAATGTACCAAGTAATAACCTTAAATTTGTCTTTTATCTGATCTGATTCTGATTTCAAATAATTTCGTCAATCCATTTTGGCTCCTATCGTATCCAAAAAAAGTACCTGCAACAAGGGGCAAAATCCCTCGCTCTTGCACCACCTTAATAGTTTTCTTGATTGATTCCAAATAACTGCAAACACTACTTCTCTACACAATAACAAAATAATCAACATCTCTAGGTACTAGAGTAATAATGTCTAAGGGCGAAAGGTAGGAAGCAATGTGATGGGATTATTAAGAGTTGACTGTTTACTTAAAGTTCACCCACTTTGGTCTGCTCTCTTGATCCATGTATGTTGTAGTTCGATACTGTGTAGTCCGGGTAGAAGATAATTTTGGTCACGTGCATTTTTGCCGGGCATCCAATTTTCTTTGATTGTTTTATCTGCTGCCGCCGTGGTTTTGTTGATGGATGGTCAATCTGAAAAGTAGTAGCAAGTAGTAGGTAGGTAGGAACATAGTTTTACGTTACATAATGTTTTGGTAGGACACTTATTTGTTTAATACAGTGTCAACAACTGAACTAGATGTTATCTTAACTTCAACTTTAGTTTTCCAGTTCTTAACTTACTACAAGTTGTGAAATTGGGCCGGAACTAAGTGTCTTGTTTCTCTGCTTTCCTTGATGACATTCGTACAAACGGTTTTCGCTAATTTGGAACAAATGACCAATAAAGGGTATTTGCACGTGTGCATCTTGTCTTGTTTTTTGGAACCATAAACCTGTAACAATTAAATTGGGATTAAAATCACAAAGAGTCACTATCTTCGAATTCCTAGATTCTTGCCATTAACCTACAATACCTTTTGTGCCTTTATTAAGACTTCTACCAGTGTACATGCATCCAGTTGCTCGTATATCAATATTGAATGATTGAAAGTTTTCATCTCCATCAATATATCCAGTATAACTACCCTCTTTGACCTCAAAATTTGAGAAATGTTCTTCAAATACTTCCCTCAAAGAAGCCATCAAGAATTTCTTTCTGGGTAAGCTAGCTCCATTCCAAAGAGTTCAAAACAAACATATGTTCCAGCGTATTCTTTGATTTTGACCCACTCCATGTCGGAAGCTCTTTGTACACATTATTTTTCTACGGCTACAACTGCTTCTTTCGGTTGGCGGTGGCATTACAAACTAATCCAGACGACTCGGTATCTCAGTCGGTTTCATGCTCGCCCACGCACTGCACATGCGCATACCCATACAAGGAAATCCGACGGCAAACTTCATGCGGGTGTACCAACGTAAAGTTGAATTTGTATAAATCGCTAAGCATCTACAACGTTGCATAAGTTTAGTTATTTTGATATTTTCAGTTTTCGACGTTGCATATGAAACTCGTTTTTCCTCCTTTCTACCTACCTTCATTGTGGTCGATTGCAAGCGAATGAAAAGAGTGAAAAGAGAAAACATAACCTAAATATAAAATTTGACGGATTTTCTTGAGAGTGATGTCTAAAATGGTAGATTTAGAGCTTAAAAAGGTATGAATTGATAATTTGTGGTAGTTAATTATACGTGAATGCTGTTGTAAATATTTCCTCGCCTAAACCAATTATCCATTTCAGGCCTTTGCAGAGCTGCAGACCAAAATGATCGAGACAACACAGAAACTGAAGCTCGCTGACATTCAAATTGAGAGCTTAAAGCGGAACATGCAGCACGCTGTACTCACGGACAAGGAGATATCGGTAAGAAAATACTCATGACTAGGTACCTACCTAGACAGTGAAATAGGTAACCTACTAGGACTGGGCCATATCCGATCACAAGTCGACTGGCCTTTGACAGCTTAATATACCTACCTACCTACTAGTACCATCTAAGGTAGGTAGGTAGGGTGGTGGATGGTAATTGCGGTCGGCACCTATATGCGGTCACGGCGTAATATATTGGTTATTACGTGTTGTTTTGTATATTATTGTTGGCAAACCTGGTATCTAAGCCTTCTTTGACACTTCCTTCGAACTTCTAGCGCGCCAGATTTCTATTTGACATTGCTGTTTACAAGATAAAAATTCATTTGTGTTGAAAATTCCAGACTGTCAACCTAATGGCGTAAGAATCACGCAGCTGGGCGTGATATTCAACAAGTGATTTATATATTAAATTCTTTTAGGAATGTGCCACAAGTCAAATATATTATTATAACAACATTATTAATGAATAAAATAATTGCACTAAGACTGAAAAGTATCCCGTATTCTTTAAAAAAACAAAAGAGTGACGTGCCCGCAATTCGGACCCCTAAAACGCAGGCTGCATTTGCGGTCAACACATGTATTTTAAATGGCGGATCAAGGCGTAAGTAAGAAATTAAGAATTCAAGATGGCCGACCATGAACACCAGCTGATTCTGGGAGAACAGTCATTTTACAAATTAATAGAATACTTTTATGACGTGAGATACATTTATCTGTTTAAAGTGACACAGTGGGAGTGTTATTACAGCAATTAACCAATCCAAGTAATGCTAGAAGATCCCAAAATTAATTATTTATCCATTGACCGCAATTAGATGCCCTAGCTGACTTCAAATTGGTTCCAATAATATGAGGCTGACCGCATTTACCAGCCTCCTGTTTTTTTAACAAAAGCGCCAAATCGTGTCTACCATGTATAGCCAACTGATAAAACAAAAAATTATATTCATTCTGTGACAGTTCACGGACAGAAAGTGACCTTCAAAGATATTGAACTGTCAACAGATCGTTTTCTACATGCGTGTGAAGTGCAAAATTGTCTTAGGTGACCGCAAATACCATCCACCACCCTACCTACCCTTGGCACAACTAAAATTGATCATTCAATAACTTTGATTGACTGAAACATGTTAGTTGGCACCATCAGAAGTCGGTCCAAGTGATCGTCTTCTCTCACTCTAATAGGTGACTTCACATTTCAACGATAATAACAAGCTTTGATTGGTATGGGACATGACCAGCAGTCATTCACATTTGTTCACTGATCAATTTTTGTTATGCCGAGTGTACCTAGGTACCTAGATAGTGTTAGTGTCACTACTTTTCTACCTAGAGTAATTTTTCCAACAATAAAGATTTATTTTCTTATGATGAGTGTAAACATTGAAAGAAAAATCATCAGAAGATCCCAACAATGTGTTTTCAATGTACACTCGGCACAACAAAAATTGATTGGTGTACAATTTGAATGACAGCTGGTATGTTCCGTAACAATCAAAGCGTGTTATTATCACTGAATGTGAGGTCACCTGTGACCTACTAGGGTGAGACAAGGAGATCGCTTGGACTAAATTCTGATGGTTCAATCTAATATTTTCAGTCAATCAGATTTATTGAATTTGAACGATCAATTTTAGTTGTGCCAAGTGTAGTAGGTACATTCGGCACAACAAAAATTGAACGTTGACCAAATTTGAATGACTGCTGGCCATGTCCCATAACCAATCAAAGCTTGTTATTATCACTGAAATGTGAGGTCACCTACTAGAGTGAGACAATGAGATCGCTTAGATTGACTTCTGATGGTGCGATCTTACATTTATCAGCCTATCAGATTTATTGAACGTTCAATTTTTGTTTGGCCAAGTGTAGGAAGGTACCTAAGTCTGAAAATTTTCCTTTTTCTTTGTTTCTTTTAAATTAAACGTTAAGAAAGTTAATTTCTGGAATTTGTAGGACTGTCACTGAATGTTTACCATGGCATGAAGCAGAGAACATCAGAAATTTCTTTATTATTCAAAATAATATTGTTTTCCTGCCAATATTGTTCTTGACAAGCTTTGATGTGTGGTTATTAATACTAGTTTATGACCTTTCAATCATTAAACCTCCTACACTTGGCCAAACAAAAATTGAACATTCAATAAATCTGATAGGCTGATAAATGTAATAAATGTATTAAATGTATTTTTGCAAGAAGCAAAAATTAAAAAGTGCTACTATCAATCAGACTGATCATGTGATCATCCTATCAAAGTTACACCCACTTATGAAACAATTATACTCTCTCAATGTTCTAAAACGGCCGAGCGCTTGTAACTCTCTCCCCTCTCGCAGGCGCTGGACCCGAAGGTGCCGACGTACGAGAGCATCGGCCGGATGTTCATCCGCGAGGACGTCGCGACAGTCCGCGCCAACCTCAAGACCAAGATCTCGAACTGCTCGGACAAGATCAAGACGCTGGAGAACAACAAGTCCTACTTGGAGCGGAGTCTCAAGGACAGTGAGAACAACATCAGGGAGATGGTACAACACAAGAAGGCGCACGAGTGAATGGGGAACAACTACTTGGGGGTTAAATACACTATTCTCACACTCAAAAGTGTCCAGTTTCATTCATAATGACATTTAAATTCAGTGGACTTTTGGCAATATCATTTGAAAATAATGTGAAAATTCCCTCACATTTATTTTTAGAGACCTACCTATTCATCAAAATAAGAATTTTGCAGTAATAATTATAATGACTTTTTAGGCTGTTTTTGTGAAAAAGATGAGGTCCCAAACTTCATGATTTTTTGGGGGAATATTCCCAATATTTGGATGGGAATATTCCCGGACCCATGTCCCTAATTGTAACCATGGGAAGTTCATTGTTGGTTCACTTTACAATTTTAATTAAATACCATAAAGAATAACGTTTTCCCACCAAAATGTCCACTGAATTTGAATTCCTTCATAAATGAAAATTAACACTTTTGAGTGTGATAATATTAATAGTGTGTTTTGCCAACAAATGTGTTATTTATTTTGAAATAATTTTTAAAAACATGAATATTCCCTATTTGTACTCTAATTTATCTAATAATGTGATCATTACTGCAGAATGCTTAATTAATTATTATTCACTGATATTTTGTCATTTGTGGATGTGAATTGTCATCATTAAAATAACATCATTTACGTAACTCTGTGTGATCTGAACCCAGTTACTAACGCCTCATGCTCGTAAGAATGTCCACGTTTATCCACGCAAGAGTCTACTGGATTCCGTCCGTAAGATTATTAGCTCACTATCTTGTGGTGTTGAGGACTGACATACGCAAATATCTACTTGCAGACGCAACTTCTGCAGAGCACGAGACTGAACATCCATTCAAACATCTTGTGTGGGTTATTTAGTCCCAATTCAGATCTATTGTGGTCTGTGGACCATTTAAATTTATCTAGATCAGAACTGTCACAACAGGAAAGGGTAGCTCGATTTTGATGAGATTTTGTGAAATTATAACTTGAATGGCTATTTATCATTTAAATAAAGATCTGGGAATCGAAAAATTTGAAAATTCAATAAAAAAAACGCCCTGCAGGGCAACAATTAGAAGGTCATTTGATTTAATTTGTTCATTTCAGATCTTCCCAGAATCACTTTTAAATTGTTGAAATTCTTAAAAAAAAGACCTGCGGAGCAACAACTACCTGGGGCTTCGTCAAAATATCAAAATAAACTAGTAGTTCAATTTATTATTTTCGCTGTTTGATTGCCTGTACTGCGGCTCCCATTATTGTATAATTTATTAATTTTTGGGAAATTGGCTCCTTCACCAAAAAAGGTTGCCGACTCCTGTTCTAGGAAATAACCTAGAAAGTACGAAATTATTTTTGGTCAACTATAAACCATCACAATTCACAACTGATTTACTTACATCGAACAGTATCAACTTATTTTCACAATGAATCAAGGTATTTGTGACCAACACTTTCAGACAATTTCAACTCAATTTGACCTTGAATTGGCCACTTAATCAATGTCCCTTCTTGACACTAATAAATTCACTTCAAGAGGTGTATGAACATCAATCCTCATCTTCACCATAGACCAAACCAATGCAATCTGTGTCTTAATTAAGTACTTACCTTTAATGTGACGGCCGTTTTAGCAAAGTATCAGATGGATAAACTGTTTCATAAGTGGGTGTAACTTTGATAGGATGATCAAATTTTGCAAAATAACTGGCATCCTAGTTCAGATATTGTGGGATATTACATTTCAGTTGATGTTTTTTTAGGAACTACGAAGACCCAGATTTAAATTCCACTGTCGAACTTTCTGCTGGATGATTTTTCTTGTTTTCTGCAGTCAAGAGGTAAATGCTGGGAAGGTTCCCTACTGACCGCCTCCTTCCCACCGTATCTTACTTTCATCACTCATTAGCCTAGTTGCAGAGGAGTACAACAGATATTCAAACTTGAGAATAGAGACTGTCCACTTATCTTAGTTTCAATTACAGTTTCTTGATGATATTTCAACTCAGTACTGATGTTAACCAGCTAGGGTAATAGTTCTATAGATATTTTGATGCAGAGGAGAGGAAAGGTAATTACGAAAGAGAGAACATGAAAGTAATTGTCTCACAGTAACAAACAATTGTTTAGGTAATTAGAATATCTTTTTGAATTATGAAACATTATTATTTGCCTCTAGGTAGTAAATGTTGAAAGTATATATTTGTCTAATTTCAGAGTCATTTGATGATGTTTAGACCATCTTCACTTCACATAGTAGAAGAAAAATATGAAAATCCAGTCGTATTTCCAATTCAAATAGCCAGCAGAGTTGTCTAAAATTGAAGATATTTTGTCTTGCAGTTTCTGTTGTATACAGAAGATGTAGATAAGCAAATGACAATCTAATTGAATGATTGTTGTGAGTTATCTGGTTCTGCATCTAAACTCCATTTGGAGAGGACCTTTCAGCATCTGAAGGCAAATTACAAAAATACAATTGCCAATATAATGCTGTATTCACCTCAGAAATGTGGATTTTTTTTGCTCCTCTTTGGATATGGGGTAAAATGGAGGTAGTGCCAAAATTAGCGTGGAAAAAAGGAATTCTAAAAGGAAAATAGTTTATTTCCGCTGCTACAAATTCCGTGTCAAAAGTACTGAATAATTTTCTATCTACAGTTGCAATGCAAATCAGATTCATTTCTCACGCTTAGAATCTCGATACAAATCCAACATTTATAACAACACTTGGATATATTACAAAGTATTTGTATACCAATGCTGAATCGATGTATAAGACAAAGTAAGATACAATATGATCAAGGCAATGAATATAGTTATGATAAAACTAGTATAACAAATTAATTGAGAGATAAAAGAAGCAACCACACCAAAGCAATGACAATAATAAAACAAATAATAAACGTCAATTATCGCATTAACAACTAGAGCAAAGTGAAATGTACAAATAACTTAACTTTGGTTAAAATGGTAATGCATTCCTAGATGACTTTAGGACAGGAATTGAAATTATTCCAATAAAATTTGACTTAAGGCGACTCTACCCTACGTCATAGTTCACAATGCAATGGCAATCACCAAAACCCAAGGAGAGCGCCATTTTGTTTTGAAGGGTCACTTTTCACTCGAATATCTTTCTCCAGTGTGACAAGATACAATAATGCGGGTTGAACTGAAGTGTTCATAAAAGATCGCTCCTCAATGTTTCATATGACACTTTGTAATGACTGTAATGAAAATGCTTCCCTGAACCCAAATAGTGGGGGGCGAAATACGGCAAAACATCGACCACATGGCGCCTGTCAGACAACATTAAACTGGACAAAACGAAATAAATAAACACATACCTGCAATTCTAGCTGACGAGTATTCCTTATTTTTACCACGTTTCTTCCTAGTATCAATTACACATCACGAAACATCGCCAACTAGTCTGTGCCGTCACTCTATTTATTACGATTGAACACCATATTTAAATTTTGATTCCACTAAATTGTTCACGATATCAATATTGTCTGCATGCGCAAGTAAAAAATAGATTTTAGGAAAAGCTACTCTTCTAATTGTAATATAGGTTGTGAAATACTATTATCAAATGTATATTATTCTTACGTGTACAGATATTATCTGAGTTGAAAAAAAAACAATTGATGAAGTCACGGCCACCTATATATTGAATTTATGCTTCTTCAAAATTTGAATAGTACCGCCAACCTGACATACTGTATTCATACGCCATGACGTAAGGCTCAGATCAAAATCATTCAGTGAAATTTAAATATGGTGTTCAATCGTAATAAATAGAGTGACGGCACAGACGAGTTGGCGATGTTTCGTGATGTGTAATTGATACCAGGAAGAAGTGTGTTGAAAATAAGGAATACTCGTAAGCTAGAATTGCAGGTATGTGTTTATTTATTTCGTTTTGTCCAGTCTAATGTTGTCTGACAGGCGCCATGTGGTCGATGTTTTGCCGTATTTCGCCCCCCACTTTTTGGGTTCAGGGATCCATTTTCATTACAGTCATTACAAAGTGTCATATGAAACATTGAGGAGCGATCTTTTATGAACACTTCAGGTCAACCCGCATTATTGTATCTAGTCACACTGGAGAAAGATATTCGATTGAAAAGTGACCCTTCAAAACAAAATGGCGCTCTCCTTGGGTTTTGGTGATTGCCATTGCATTGTGAACTATGACGTAGGGTAGAGTGGCCTTAATTAAAGTATTTATAAAGGACTATACTATATCTGTAATAGTGCCTCTCATTGGTAAACACATAGAAACATACAAAATAACATTGCAATAATATTTTCACAAACTATATACACAGTAACTAGGAAAACGCTCTGTGTAACGCGTTGATGAGCGAGCACGGACACGCGCAACACCTCGAACCGAAATTATGTCTATCGAAAATATCATTAAAAGCCAATAATTCTTGAAATTCGTCTGACTTGTAGCTATAAAAATCTCCAAATATTCCTGAAGTATTAGTCCCAATAACCATGCAAAGGTTTAAGTTGATCGATTGAACCTTTATGATTAAAATAATGTTCCTTGTTAATATTCAAAAATCATAGGATCTATATAAAAAAATATACCTGGGACCACTCATATGATAAAAGTGTGTGTACTTACACTAGGAAAACGCTCTGTGTAACGCGTTGATGAGCGAGCACGGACAGGCGCAACACCTCGAACCGAAATTATGTCTATCGAAAATATCATTAAAAGCCAATAATTCTTGAATTTCGTCAGACTCAAGTACCTATAAAAATCTCAAAATTGTCCTAAAACATTAGTCCCAATAACCATGCAAAGCTTGAACCTTTTGAACCTTTCTGATTGAACTGTTCCTCGTTAATATTCAAAAATCACAGGATCTCTTAAAAAAAAATAGACCTGGGACCACTCATATGATAAAAGTGTGTGTATAGCCAACGCATTTAGTTGTGATAAATCTTACCCCCTATCGCGACTACCAGTCGTACACAGAAGTAGTATAAGTTGCCTAAAATACATATATTTGTATACAGAGGGGTGTATTACAAGACTGGTTTTATCATTGGCTTTTATCACGACTTAATGCGTTGGCTGTAGGTACTTACACAATATTAGATCGATCTGTTGAATGGTCATATCAGTTTCATACGTTTGAAAGTTTCTTCTCTAACTACCTTGGAACTATAAAGAGTCGAAGTAGCCGTGATCAACATTTTCGAGAAATTTGACAGCCAACACGCAAAATGTCCGTAAAACGTCAATAACTTTTGGATTGAAACATAGATTAGTCTGAAAATTGTCAAAAATGCAGATAATGTTAGTCCCAATGACCATGCAAAGTTTTAAGTTGATCAGTCATACGGTTCAAGTTTAAATTTAAAAAATAACATAAAAGATTTTTTTAAATTTTGACCAATGTGAGGATTTGGCTGAAACTTTGTAAGATTGGGTACAATGTTGGTCGCCATGACTTGTCAAAATTTCAAATTGATCGGAACTACCAATCAAAAGATATTTTTTTTTAAATTTGAATTTCAGATCGATTGGTTGTGCCGTTTGACCTGGGCAATGAGCACAAAAAAAAAAAAAAAAAACACACAGAGAAAGTGCCGTAAGAGTACCGTGGTGACGCTCGCTACGCTCGCTCAACAATATTAGATCGATCTGTTGAACGGTCATATCAGTTTCAGACGTTTGAAAGTTGCTCTAACTACCTTGGAACTATAAAGAGTCGAAGTAGCCGTGATCAACATTTTTGAGTAATTTGACAGCCAACACGCAAAATGTCCGTAAAATGTCAATAACGTTTGGATTTAAACACAGATAAGTCTGAAAATGTACAAATATACAGATAATGTTGGTACCAATGACCACGTGAAGTTTTAAGTTGATCGCTCATTCGGTTCTAGTTTAAATTTCAAAAATCATATGAAAGATTTTTTTAAATTTTAACCAATGGGAGGATTTGGCTAAAATTTTTTATGATTGGGTACAATGTTGGTTGCAATGACTTTGCTAAATTTCAAATTGATCGGAGCAACCAATCGAAAGATAATTTTTTTTAAACTTGAACCAATCACAGGAGCCCGTTCAAAAACGATCCCAGGGACCGCATAGATTACGTTAGCATATGTGCAAAGTTTCAGATCGATTGAATGTGCGGTTTAACTTGGGCTGTGCAGACAAAAAAACAAAAAAACAAAAAAACAAACAAACAAAAAACAAACACGCAGAGAAAGTGCCATAAGAGTACCGTGGTGACGCTCGCTACGCTCGCTCAATAAACTAAATGCACTAGGAAATGTTATTTAAACCTGAAGGCAACATATTGCTATGGCACAAGGACACATGATGAGTTTATAAATAAATATTGAGGTATATTTGTCTGCTTGCACTTCATTTATAAACTCTGGAGCAAAACAAACCCCAGTCATTTGTAAGTGATCAATGTGCGTCACACATCAATTTAACAATACATTTTGATCTAAAAGCCAATATGTCTGTATAAGAGGAAGCATCGGACGGTATTAAAATATTATAAAATGTTTTGTGATAAAATGCTAAACTCGATAACTTAACAAATGTCAGCTTGATCGGCGAAACGGTTCATTTTCATTTCTCAACCAATCAGAGGAAAGCGTTGAAATATTATTCAGGTCTCTTGCTATGACATTAGTGTGTGTGCTTAATTTCACATGGTTTGGCTGAACGCTGTGACCTGGAGGCCAATTCTTGAGTTTTCATGTTTTGAAACCATGTGTGGTTTCATTGTTTAAAACGTAAAAAAGTTGAAGACTAAGCAATAGTTGTCAACTTTTTTACGTTTTATACAATGAAACCACACAGGGTTTCAAAACATGAAAACTCAAGAATTGGCCTCCATAAACAAAACAAATCAACATCATAGAAAATGCCCAAGAATTTGTATATCACTTTATAAATTTGAGTTAGAAAATAAACATGGCCAGTCAAGAAAACACAATAATTTTATTAGAAAATATTAGATTTAAACTATTTTCCACTGATAGATTCTAACCAAACACTAATATTATCTGCATTGGATATAAAGGTATGTATGTATGTATGTTTTATTGATCCGCTTTGTGATACAATGCACGGTGGCAGAACATATAATAATGTGATTAATATTATCTAATTAAGATTTTTATATGTACACCAACCCGTACGTTTTTAAAAGTTAGGAACCAAAATCTAAATAATTATCTTATACCTACCTCCTGTGTTAAAATTTCCTCATATTCTAAAGACATCATATTGAAAACTCAGTATAAGTTGAGAGTTGCAAGCACAAGACATTTGATGAATCTTTTACATTAAAATATAGGTGAAACTTAAAACGTTTAAAAAATTAATAAAAATTGTAAATTTCAACAAAAAATATTTTCGGGAAATCTACTTGGGCATCCCTCCTTAATAACACGTTAAACCCTACACCTCTCATTTGCTTGTGGACTTCATTCCTCATTCCTTTGAAGGATCCAGCATTTGGCTCTGGTTTATGTTGAAGTTTCTGTAACTAAGGAGTATGCAAGCGGGGTGGCGTACGGTGTATTGCTTATTGCCTAGTTGCAAGGGGATACCAAAAACACATTCAGATATTTTTTATTGCTTATTGCTGTTGCTATTATTATTGCAACCTTGTTCAAAAATCGATTCATAATCGATGATCTTTTACTAGAATTCTAAAATTTTACTGCGGGGCCATTGGGGATGCTATAAATTTACAAAATTAACATATTATATTGCTTTTTGTCTAAAGTTTGCCCAAGAATATTGCATATCCCACATTTTAAATTTCTTTGAAAAGGATGCCAAAACAGCATCGAATTCGATTATTTTTTTTTATCAAAAAATAAAAAATGTCCTCCGGGGTAATTAGGGGTTCTATAAAAACAATTTGTCTTAAGTTTCCACAGAATATTGCATCAAACATTTTAAATTTCATTGAAAAGAATGATAAAATAGCATCAAATTCGATTCTTTTGTATCAAAAATTCAAAAAACGCCCTGCGGGGCAGACCCCCTTGTAAAGGCGCACGGCCTTTTCATGACATTAATCGATCCCCAATAATTTTAACCCCCCCCCCCCCCCACCCACTCAAAATAAAGTTCCTACGCGCCTGACCACTTGTAAATACGTTTAAATGTCAATTTGTTCCGATCAAGTTGAAATTTGCCACGTAATAAAGACGAGCATTGTATCGAACCTTTTTAAATATTATCATCTAATGATGGTCAAGAACTGAAAATGTTATTGAGGCAGTAAGCTTATTTCCCAGCATGTCGCCAGTGCTCGCTTATCAACGCGTTATACAGAGTGTTTCGCTTGTTTTGTCACCGCCATGTAACTGATTCATTAGAGTCGTTGCATTTCACATTGAACAAACAAACTCAAGGGCGTATCCACGATTAAATTTCAGGGGGGGCCGGACATTATTAATATTTTGAAAAATCACAGTGGAAAACAAGGGGTTCGGGGGCGCAGCCCCCGAGAAAATTTTGAATCAAGGTCATTCATTTAGGTGCAATTTTGAATCGCAGTGTAAGCTATTTTGGGAAATTATAAATTACAAAATATCAAAAAATTTGGATTTTTTGGAATTTTAACTCAATTTTAACCATTTTGGAACGTTTTTGACATGATCTGTCTATTTATAAGTGATTTTTTTCACATATTATTTTAAATGTGCTTATTTTCTTAGATGAAACCCTGATTTCGGGGGGGGGGGGGGGGCATGGCCCCCTCGGTCCACCCCTGAATACGCCCTTGAACAAACTGTACTTTCTACGCTGTTGGCGCGATAAAGAGCAAACCATTACTCTGGTCAAACTGACATTTCACGTTGATGGAAATAGCATGTGGCTGGTGTAAAGCTGTCCTTTGACTGTTTAAATGGAAAAATTGAATATTCTTACCATGGGTTGAAATATCTAAATTCTCCGATCAAGCTGAAATTTGGCAATGCCATCAAGAATATGTTTTAAAGGTTTTAGACCAAATTGATCTTGAACTAGTTTAATCTGATTTTGAAATAGCTGAGAATTTTGAAATATCGGAAAGGAAATTCACACATTGATGACTTTCATTCAGATTCTCGTTTAACTTCTAACTGGTTGTTGCAGACTTCTCTCGTATCATCTCGATGAGCTCAGGACAATACTCTTCAGCTAGACGTGCTGGGGTTGTTCCTGACCTATCAGCGCAGTGCAGGTCAGCTCCTTTCTTGATCAAATACTTGGCAACGTCTACACGTTTGTTCTTCACAGCAAGTGTCTTACCGTCATCTGCCTTAGCGTTGATATCAGCATCTTTAGCTATCAGCTCTATGCTACTGGCTGGGCTTGATGAGTCAACGTTTCAGAGATATTAATGACGTACACGAAAGAAGTTACAGATGAATTCGTTTTTCACGCCGAAATGGCATGTGAAATTTAAATGTGATATTAAAATATACATTCTTTCGGGTGATAAGTTTATTTGTCACAATATTTGTCAATAATTCAATTTAATTTTTATTCAGTTTATTATAATTTAATGGCTATCAGGAAACTGCTTCCTCTTTGGCCATACATTTTTACAATTTAAAATTTTTAAATACATTTACATAGCAAAGCAGAAACATAATATATAGAGCAGATACACTTACAGTCAAGTTTTATCCTTCCTAGTTAGGGAAAGGTAGGGGATATTTTAATTTGGGCTTTCGAGTGAAAATGAGGGGTGATGAGATTATTTAGTTCGATGACAAGAAGGTTCTGGTTACATATTGAATGTGTAGAGATCTTGGAGTCTGTCACAGAATATGTTTGTGCCTCGGATATCGTTTCGTTTATGTCTTCATTTTTAGTCCATGGAGGTAATCGAGATAAACGGCGTATAATTCTTATTTCTAGGACAGCGTATTTTTCTGATTGCAACTTCAATATTGTCTACGAGGAAATGCCCCTGGGACATATGCAACTCAAACGACGCTGCTGTGGTGCGGGATGCGGACATCAAGGGGTAAAAGTGCGGCGAATACAAATTTCTCACATTTACCTTGTTTCTTAATTTTGGTAGTCAGCTAAAGTTATCTCGAAATTGACGTCCATTATCCAAGGGAATATCCAATGTGATGAAAGTGATCACGAATTTATAAAGACAAGATATAACAAGGGGCGTATGATTACTGCTAGCCGTTTGGCAATATCGTTTCATTCGCCTTGATGATTTACAATTTACAAAATTCTAATTACCAGGACTAAACACTGGAGCCACACTTTTAATCAAAGTTGAATGAAGTTTAGAAGTCATTCAACTGCTGCAACTTCTTATCTTGCCGATTGCACTTATCCTTCAAATTGGCTTTATACTCTCAATGGATCAGAAAATATTCAGACGAAACTTGAAATGGGCCTGAAATAATTCTACAGAATGCTTGGAATTAAGGACATTATAATTACATATATTATTTGGCGCACTTTGCATTCCTCAGCAAATTTTATTTTATTTTCATTGGCTGCTAATGTGCATTTTTTGTTAAAAAAAGATATTGGCAGGATATTATGATAGGACAGTTTGCATTGCAGTGTAATACAGACTTCATGTTCCCTCCTAAAATAAAAACACAGTTCAAATCAAAATGAAACACATTAACAACAGCTTTGAATACTTGGTTTATTGATCATCGAATACAGGTCGCTAGTTACATGAATGAGAATGAAATTAACAATATGCTGGTGTCGAATACAAGAGCCTTTTGGCCTCGCTTAGAATGAGATTGACAGGAGTCCCAACACAACAACCTCAAAAACACAGAGTCCAAAACAATATTACTTCTGTTAGCAGCGATACATTCCAATCTTGACAAGTGTCACAGAAATCAATTGGAAATGCAAACATTAAATTCAGTACCAAACTTTAATTATCAGTGGCACTGAATCTTTTAATTGCACTTCAAAAGGATATCGGCAACCAAAAGAAACTGACTTGAATGACAGTAAAAATCACCGGAAAATGTGATTTAATTCAGTATCACAAATTATTAATTATTAAGTGAAACATTGGCACTGAATCTTATAATTATATTTCAAAAGAAACTTGCTTTTAAAGACAGTAAAGCCTCCGGAAGGGAGATAAACTGATAGCCAGTGACGATGAACCGAAGGGACTCCTGGAATGGGCTGGAATGTTTAGTCGACCTCCTCGATGGTGGGTCCGGCGCCCGGAGCTGCGCCAGCGCCTGGTGCCGCGCCCCCCGGACCCGGGAAGCCACCTGGCATGCCGCCTGGGGCGCCCCCGGCCCCCTGGTAGAGCTTGCTGATGATCGGGGAGCAGACGGCTTCCAGCTCCTTCTGCTGGCTCTCGAACTCCTCCTTCTCGGCCAGTTGGTTGGCGTCCAGCCATTTGATTACGTCGTTGCATTTGTCAGTGATCACCTGGCGACATACAGACTCGTTAGTCACATGAAAACTCGTTCCACACACGTTTCCATACCACAACTGTAAAACCTCGTAAGGTCGCTTCACACGGACGGTCTATTTCGAGCCTTGTTGAAAGTACGAAGCTTCAAAATCAATCTTACTTTGCAAATGTTTTCTTAGTTCAGACGGAGTTTTTGAAACAGCGATTGGGAACTTTGGAATGGCCGTGTGAATCGACTTTTATATGAACTACTTTCTATTTTTGACTTCACTAAAAAATAGAAATAGGTAGGTACACTCGGCACAACAAAAATTGATCTGTGAACAAATTTGAATGAGTGCTGGTCATGTTCCATAACATAAAGCTTGTTATTATAATTGAAATGTGAGGTCACCTACTAGAGTGAGACAAGTAGGTAGATCGCTTGGACTCACTTCTGATGGTGCGATCTAACAGTTTTTAATCAATCTGATTTATTGAACAATCAATTTAGGTAAGTTGTGACAAGTGAACATCAAACTCTTCCTTTACACATTTTGCCACCTGAATTGCAAAACTGCAAATTATGTACTTTGGTTTGTAGCACTAAAAAATCTTTTATAGTGTTGCAAAAACATTTCTCTAAACCACTTTCTTCAAAGCCTCGTGAAAAATGTAAGAAAAAACAAGTAAAATATCGAACCAAAAATTTGATTCTTGAGACAGACAAGCTTCAGTAAAAAACCAGTAACATCCAAGTAAGTATAAATATCAGGATCGTTACTGCGAGTGACATTTTGAGAAAAACAGAGCCAACAAATGATCATATTCATAACGTTCGCGATTCTTAAATTTTGTGTAACTTAACGATGTCCAACGATTAATCGATCAAACAATCCAAATCTACGTCGAAACTAAACTCAATACTTCATTAGACATGGATGTCAAGTCCTATCTCAATGTTCAGTGCAACTCACGGTCTTGTCAGCGTCTGTGATCTTGTCTTTGAGTTTCTCGTCCTCGACGGTGGACTTCATGTTGAAGCAGTACGACTCCAGCGAGTTCTTGGCCGAGATGGTGGCCTTCTGCTTGTCGTCCTCGGCGCGGTACTTCTCCGCGTCGTTCACCATGCGCTCGATGTCCTCCTTGGTCAGCCGGCCCTTGTCGTTGGTGATGGTGATCTTGTTCTCCTTGCCGGTGGACTTCTCGATGGCGGTCACGTTCAGGATGCCGTTGGCGTCGATGTCGAAGGTCACCTGCGAGCGACGAGCATTCAATGTCAGTCACAGCTCTGTGTTATGCATCATTATGACAAGAGAAACTAGTTTTTAAGATACTTCACTGCAATGTTACAGTTTTTAAAACAGATAAGGGCACGAGTGTGTACATAATGCCTAATTCCTGATCAAGAAATTACAACCAAGGATTCCCACGACACAAAATTGAAAATCATTTTATCGGCTAATTTTCATGAAAATATGTAATTAATTCCCTAGTCATCAATTAATCCAAAGTTATATACAAACAACTACATCTTTAAGACAAACTTTCGAACAAGGCACCAGTCTGACAAAACTATCAATCGATTCGGCAGTTCTATAAACAGTTATGAAATTCCATAGCTTTAATTCCTAATGCTTTAGAATTAGGATTAGAGATTGTAATCCTCTTACAGAATGTATTCTACTTCTAGCAGTGTCTACTCTAGTTTGAAACATCTTCGATCTGTACTTTAGAATTATAAACGGTTAAGAACGCCAATAACTTCATTTCTTTTATTACATCCCTCGAGTTGTCAATTGGGTTGTTCACTGCCATTTGCTCTCACTCGCGGCGCTAGCGGCAATGGAGTCGTCTCTCTCTGATTGGTTGGTCTCTGAATCCAAGATCTCTGAATCAAACTCCCGCCAAGGTTTAAAAATCTTCCATTCCGCTCTGCATTTTGATTGGCTCTCTCGGCATTTTGATTGGTTCTTATTACGGTTAGGACAGCAACGCCATCTACAATAGTTTTGCGTGAACAACCCCATTGTACCTAATACTTGTCCAGAATGTATTCTAGAAGTCGCTAGCCCCGTTTAAACCGGCCGATAAAAATAAACAATAATAATAACCCCAGTTGAAGTGGGGCCTCCGACATCGGCGAAAGCATTCAGTGCTGCAGCTAGCAGTCACGGTCACGGATCCCATATAGAGCGGAAGTCACTGCTACAAGTGTCTACTCTAGTCTAAACCGTGGTTAAAATTTAAAACCATCTTTCCTATGATATTTTGATGGTCATTGATACCAATATATTAGGTTATTTTTGCTATTTGAAGACTAATCTGTCGTTATTTTCAAAAGTTATTGCCCTTTTAAAGACATTTTATTCTATTCTTCAAATGTTTGAAAATTGTATACTAAATTTTCATCCCTGCCATCTTGATGCCTCAGTTCCAAGGCCTGTAGAGCAGCCGATACTTGCAAACGCATATCAAATCGGATTACACCGAGCGTTGTTCTAGTAATAATATTGCACTGCTGTCTTCACCCACCTCGATCTGCGGCACTCCTCGGGGCGCAGGCGGGATCCCGGTGAGCTCGAACTTGCCCAGCAGGTTGTTGTCCTTGGTCATGGCGCGCTCGCCCTCGTACACCTGGATCAGCACGCCGGGCTGGTTGTCCGAGTACGTGGTGAAGGTCTGCGTCTGCTTGGTGGGGATGGTGGTGTTGCGCTTGATCAGCGCAGTCATCACGCCGCCGGCGGTCTCGATGCCGAGGGACAGCGGGGTCACGTCCAGGAGCAGCAGGTCTTGCACCTCTTCCGACTTGTCACCTGAAGCACAGCCACATTACAGTTCATTCCAGTTCGCTAAGGGAATGCGAATCAGCTCGCTATTGGAATTCAGGGATAACGGAAAAACCAGGTCTGCCAACTTAGCTGAAAAAGTACATTACAACAGATTTATATGTATTTTGTTAACCCAGACTATTAAATAGAAGATTTTATGGCAACGGGTGATAAATGATTTATTTTAAGCAAATCTAGTGGTCCTTCCAAACACTTGAGTGATAACCAAAGCTGAATTTTAATGGTAGGTACCAAACAAGTGGTAACATGAACTATGCCATCTGCATGTCCTTTGTGAAATGTAATAAACTGTAGCTCTGTTCGTTTTAACAGCCAAAACCTGACATGTAGGCTGGGGTAGAGCCAAAAGTGGGCGGAGTTACCACGAACAGTCAAAAATAGTCACAGAAAACGAACGCATTTCTGGTTGAAGAGTAGGGTTAATAGAATAGGAAGCATTATTACGGCAAATAAATAGTTTTTTTCATATAAACAAAATTCCCAGTCTTCATTCCCGTCCCAGTCAAAGTCACTGTCATAGTAAAACATTCCTGTATTTTAAATTTACCACAACTTGCAACAGCCTACACATCATCGGAAAGAATAAAATCATAATGACAGCTGTCATTACACGATCAAAATATCATTATTATTACTTAGGGTTGGGATTCGATTTGCTTTTCTAAATCGATGTCAAAGTGAAAATTTCGACATCTGATCGAAACAATTTCGACATCGGAAAAATAGGCAACAAAAATAGGCACTTGACATTGAAATTACGGCGAAATATGGCAACATTGCAGTTTGCGCCTGGCCAAAGCCAAGGCCATGCGTCTAGCGCGAGAGAAATCCATTTCCCACCCCCTTGCGGCAACAAAAGGACAAGGAAATGATTGAAGTGAAGTATTTTTTAGTTTGGAATATCCTGCAAGCATTTATTTATGTAAAATTCAACAAATAATCTCATATTTCGTCTCAAATCCATTTGCAAATTCGTGGCTTTAGAACACTTTTTGCCGTAATATATTCCGCTAAGCAAAAAATTGTCCGCTTTAACTGTTAACACCTAAACACAAACACTTTCCACACTTCACTTTGTCTGGTAACACACCCTGAAAGGCAAGAGACAACTGACCATAGTGTCAGTGACCTTCCCTCCCCTATCCCAAAATACACAGGCGGTATGCAGGAAGGGCGGAAGTAGGCCAGCTGATCTTGTTGCACTGTTGCCAGATCTCCTTTTGTGTGCGAAATTTCAAACATTTAAGATACAAAAACGATGTCAATCGATTTATCGATGAAGATATTCAAATCGATGTCAAATCGAAAGTTAAAATCCATTCGACATCGATGTCAAATCGAAATATCGATGTCAAGTCCCAACCCTAATTATTATACTACAATATCAAACAATTGTCCACTATTTCGGTAAATAAAAATGACAAAATAACACCAATTATTAATTCTTATGAAAATACGGCCTGTGTAGCAAGAAATACTTTGATTTAAAAGTGGCCTCCTAGCGTTAACTAGTCCTGTCTAGTGATGGCACCATTGAAAAAATTGAAATTTTTTGAAAATGTTTAAATCAATTTTATTTGATTTAATAAATGTATGGGCATACTTGGAATGCATACTGAACTCTATTATGATGCGTGTTGTTGTCCGAGTGGTAAATGTGCAAAATGATCATTAATACAGCATTCAAATTTCCCGCCTATGTAGAAATTACAGTCTGGCCAAAATTACAATGAAGAAAATCTGAGATTTGGGCTTATATTTGACTTTTATTATGATTTTGATTTTACGCTTTTTTCAGATATACTATCAACAATTGTGTGCAATAAAGCAATAAAAATAGTAATTTAAAAAAATTTCAACAAATTGAAAATTTTCAAAAAAAAAAATTTTCAGAAAATTGCCATCACTAGTCCTGTCTTATCTTCGCATCGCCCCATCTAGTTCTATTCAACTGAGAGATGTGTTCCTACCGGCCAAGATGGCTGCCTGAACGGCCGCGCCGTACGCGACGGCCTCATCGGGGTTGATAGACTTGTTGAGCTCCTTGCCGTTGAAGAAGTCCTGCAGGAGTTTCTGGACCTTCGGGATGCGCGTCGAACCCCCGACAAGTACGATGTCGTGCACCTGACGGACAAAACACAATCAGAAACCTTGGACTGATAGCCAGTATCTTCCGGTGGCACTGGGAAAGTTTATTCATAGTTTGCATCAGCTTGTTTTGTTTTATAGTTATATATAAACAATGTAAAAAAGTTTATTTTCGGCCATATTGGTGTACAGTTGTCAAGCCGATTGAAACTAATTATGATCGGTTGGTCGAAGATATAGTTTGTTAACGAGTGGTTTTATAATACGACTTCTTTTGCAGCCTACAATTGCACAAATAGCCATAAATAAAATTTAAAAAAAACCGAAACAGATCGACAGCAATTCTGACAAGTACCACCAAGATGGCCGCGCAACAATGAGATGAAGTGACGTGCAAACTATGAATTGTTCTTCATTCGTAAGCGACCTTTCAACACTTGAAGGCAAATGACAGGACAAAGACGCCAATTAACCCTCAGAAATGCAGGGTTTTCTTTGCTCCTTTATTGTTATGGAGGGAGGAAGAGGCAGAGGATGGAACAGCCCAAGTAGGAGTAGAAAATAGATATTTGTAACAGGAAATAGACTTTCACTGCTACAAAATCCAGGAGGAACGTACTACAGAAAACTCATTGCGACATACGATAAGACCTCAACGTTTTGTTAAGATTACTGTACAATGAAGTGTTTTTTTTAACTTCGAGGTCGTGATGTACTACTCCAGGAGGCCAAGTCTTGAAACTTACGCCTTCAGGACGCAAACGCTCTAGGACGTCATAAAGTCCCATTTACTGTAAGAATGATGACCTTGAAATCTACCTTTAACTGTTTAGCTTAATTTTGAATAAGGTTTTATGACTGTATAATATATGTAATAATAATTATAATGTTAATAAATTGTTTCCAATAGATTTCTGGATGACAATCAAATAAGTGGCTTGACTCTATGTTTCAATGTCGATCACTCTTACAGTAAATAGGACTTGTTGACGTCGGAGAGCGTTTGCGTCCTGAAGGCGTAAGTTTCAAGACTTGGCCTCCAGTAAGTGGCATAATTTAGTCACATCTGACCTTTACACAAGATGTGATTAAATATTACAAAGTTATGTTCTCCGTTTCAAAGATTTGCTTCAAATGTGTCTTATTCGTCTCAAATTGTCCAATATTTGAGTTGGTAAAATAGAACAGATTCTGAACCTAGAATTGGTAAGATTTGGATAATTTTCTACTTACTAGAGAAATAAGAAGGCAATTGAATCTCTAGATTATTGGAATTGCATAGTGCACTTGACTTGTTAAACAGAGGCTTCTCAATGTATAGAAAGTGCTGCATAATGTTTACCTGCGCCTTGTCCATCTTGGCGTCTCGCAGCGACTTCTCCACCGGCTCCATGGTCGACCTGAACAGATCGGCATTGAGCTCCTCAAACCTGGCTCGGGTGACGCTCGTGTAGAAGTCAATGCCCTCGAAGAGCGAGTCGATCTCGATGCTGGCCTGCGTCGAGGACGAGAGCGTACGCTTGGCGCGCTCGCACGCGGTGCGCAGACGACGCAGCGCGCGCTTGTTGCTGGTCAAGTCCTTCTTGTACTTGCGCTTGAATTCCTGCGCAACAGACACAAGGTCAGTCGGTTGTAATCGCGTTCTGGGTGTGCCAGATTAATTTCAATAGGAATTTTACTGAAGAATATTTGAGCTAAATTACATATTTTTGTGGTGAAAAAGAAAATTAATGTAAATTGTAAAGCCACTAACAGCCTCATACTCAAAAGAAGTTGCGTCCGCAAGTACATATTTGCGGATGTCAGTCCTCGACACCACAAGACCGTGTGCTAGTAATCTTATGGACCGAATCCAGTGGACTCTGGTCACTTGCGTCGATAAATCTGGACATTCTTTTGAGCATGAGGCTGTAAGAAAATAACATTGGGGTAGTCTTCTTTACATAACATTACAAATCATATTTATGGTCTATGGAAGTACAAAGAATAAAGAATACAAAGAAAGAAATTTGTCCTGTAGTCCTGTAAAAATAAAACACTTCAAAAATCTCAGCTTAGTTATATCAAATTCAATTTGTATTTTTATATTTTGATAGTGGAGAAAATGGCATGTAAAAAATGTGACAAAATGTATGACACTAATGTACAGTATTGTTGCCAATTTAGCAAGAAATAATTTCACTGAAATTCGAATGTTTAACATTAGAAGAATGAATCACACTTGAAACTTTTTGTCCCACAACAAAAAAATCATTTCCGAGTGCCTCTCTCTTCTCGTCACTTGGCCCAAGTAAAACCGGTATTGGAACAAAACGGATTGGCTGGTGCCGGTGGTCAAATTACTTGACATTAATCCTTGTTGTCATCAATGAAATCAGAGCTCGCCCACTAGAGTTGGCATCTATCGGCTTCCTTCTCATCTTATTTACGTCTGGTGTGAAAACTAGACTGCAACTGACCTGCACAAAGTGGTTGACCATTCGGTTATCAAAGTCCTCGCCACCGAGATGAGTGTCGCCGGCCGTCGACTTCACCTCGAAGATGCCATCCTCGATGGTGAGGATCGAGACGTCAAACGTGCCGCCGCCGAGATCAAAGATCAGCACGTTCCGTTCCCCGTGGCCCTGAACAGAGCATATGTTGTTAGTTCTGTATTCTCAACAGAGCCGAGACTCCAGCAGTGGAAATGTTAGTTAATGTACACCCACCTCCAAGTGTCCGTACTGTGTTTCTCATAAGGGGCTGTGCTTAAAGGACGTCACACTAAAAATGGGATATTTTGACACCCCCCTCCCCCCTGTCACGCTGTGTCACACTTTTCGAGACCCCCCCCCCCCCCTAAAAGGACGTCACAAATCTATCTCTACCCCCCCTTAAATAGAATATTTTTGACTGTAAAATGTATCAGAATTTCTTGTTTTTAGCGAAAATTCCGGTCCCGACGTATAAACTGAAATTTAAAATGCTTGAAAATATCTATATCAAAACGTGACGTCCTACTGCCTCCAGTACCCCCCCCTCCCCCCTGTCACACTGTGTCCCATACTGGTGCACCCCCCCCTCCCCCCCTGAAGCGTGACGTCCTTTATGCACAGCCCCTAAGAGCACAATGTATAAACCGGTAGGAACACTTGGAGGTGGGTGTACACTCGGCACTACAAAAGTTGATCAGTGAACAACTTTCAAAGACTGCTGGTCATGTTCCGTATCAATCAATGCTTGCTATTATCATTGAAATGTGAGGTCACCTACTAGAGTGAGACAATGAGATCGCTTGGACTGACTTCTGATTGTGCAATCAATTTTAGTTGTGCCAAGTGTACCTACACTTTGTCCGGCTCACTGATATCAATAGAACAAATAGGTGAGGGTAGGTAGTTCTTTCTATGTTTTGAGGCCAGGGTTAGGTAAGGGTTTCTAAACGGAGGTAGTTTTAAAAAAATGCCCATTATCGACAATCATTTCAAGCTAACTAAATAACCCCACACACTGGAGTACTACATTACGACCTCATAAATTATATGACATTTATCTTAATGAAGGTCACTTTGAGGTTGTAATGTGTACTCCAATACGTGGCATTATTTAGTGTGGGCTTGAAATATCATTATAACCGCTAGGTATTATCTTCTTTTTTAACTGTTATTCAAGACAAGACTAAAACAGAACTTTGACATGAATGGTAGAGAATTTTTCAAGCGATTTATTGAATTCTATCTTTGAAAGAATAATGGGATTATTTTGTCACCTTATGCAGGCCTCTTCAATCTAAGTCTAGTACAATATTGTTTGTAAAACTTTCGAAGTGTCTATTGTTTGTGTAATAACCACAGGAAGTGATAATCTATCAGCCTATCTGTTTCTACTTCCCTAACAATAGAATAGACCTCCATTTGACACAAGCATGTTAAAATAGGCAAGATTGGAACCTTAAGTCTTACCATTACACTCACATTGTTAGGATTCATGGTCAATTGTATAATTTTAACCTTTAATCAGGGTTGAAAGCTAGAAAGAGTTGTTTGGTAATAATCCGCATAGTTTTTGCCTGCTACAAACCATCGTGTCAGTTCATTTTAACAAGTTAGGTTCGAAATCGAACATAAACGTAGTCCATCAGATCGATTTAGCAAATCAATTTGATTTCTAACCCAAATGCCTTACAATTCATGATTGAAAACTGTTCTGGGAATATGATCCAAACTAAAAGCCTCTCTTGTTAGTTTATTTGTGCAATTTAGACAGCTTTAATAGATGAAGGTACCTAGGTAATTCAGTTTACGAAAGCCCCATACATGGTCAATCTTTCTTGATGACTTATGTCAAGCCAGGTGACCTTGGCACGAAGGATTTCTGTCCAGGTTTTAATTCTAAGTTCACTGAAAGCCCCACACATGATCAAACTCCCAGGTGTGTCAATGTGAAGTAAGATTGTCATTCTAAATTGACTGCATTTGGGCCACTTTAAGTATGAAAACTCAGGATATCATGCAATTTGATAATTATTAGGTAGGTACTCAAACCTTCATTCTAGGCAGCACTTTCTCTAGACCCTGAATATCACTACCTAATTAGATGAGGGACCTTGTTTTTATGTATTGTATTCCTTTAGCTTTGATTTTGCCAAGGGTGTATTAATTTCTTGTTCTGTTTTTTACTCTACTTGCACTATCATCTGATGACTAAGGTCAGTTGAAGGGCCAAACATTTGTGTACAGACCGACCTCACTGATGATGAATAAACTAATAAGGACTAAGGAGTATAATTACCATGACTTTCTTGTCCAGTCCGTAAGCAATAGCAGCGGCTGTGGGCTCGTTGATGATTCTGAGAACGTTGAGTCCCGAGATGGCGCCGGCATCTTTGGTGGCCTGTCGTTGGGAGTCGTTAAAATACGCCGGAACGGTGATTACGGCGTTCGTCACGGTCTTTCCCAGGTACGCCTCCGCAGTCTCCTTCATCTTCGTGAGAACCATGGAGCTCACTTCCTCGGGGAAGAAAGTCTTCGTCTCTCCTTTGTAAGCCACTTCGATCTTGGGCTTGGTGGCGTCGTTTACGACGTTGAATGGCCAGTGTTTCATGTCGGCTTGGACGGTGGCATCGTCGAAACGGCGGCCGATAAGTCGCTTGGCGTCTGAAATGAGTAGCGAATCATTAGAAGGCAGAATTGATGATGAAATCGGTAATTAGTCATCCAATGACACCGCCCCAAGGACAGAATGATAAGGCAAAATTCACAAAAAAATGCGATTACCTACCTAGGTATAATGTACCTACTACCTACCTAGGTAGGGTAGTACCGAAATTAACTGATGGGAAATGAGTGTGGCTTACCGAATATCGTGTTATTTGGATTCATGGCGACTTGGTTCTTGGCGGCATCGCCAATAAGTCGCTCTGTGTCTGTAAATGCGACATAACTTGGCGTGGTGCGGTTTCCTTGGTCGTTGGCGATGATCTCGACTTTTCCGTGTTGGAAAACGCCGACACACGAGTAGGTCGTGCCCAAATCAATACCCACGGCAGGTGATTTCAATGCCATTTTTAAATATTTTGTGAAATTAAGTTATAATAAGTCGAGTTGAGACTAGAGAAACGATATCGACGCCCGGCCTGAAGAGAATGAACTGACTTGCAAGATGCAAAATGGCGAAATGACCGAGAAATGAGAATGTTCCAGAAATTTCCAGAACGCACATGTGCTACGGGGTCTTCATTTCCGCCGCCAATGCTACAATAGATAATACCACATTTATTTAAATAAAGAATATTTCAATATTTGCAAGTTAAAAAAAAATTATTAACATTTACATGCGTAATACTTTAAAAATAATACCACGAAAGAGAACCCATGAAAAATAATAGAGAAATTCAGCTCTTTACTTGACTAGTTATGTTGACGTCATGGCCGAGAATGAGCATGGAAGCATTTCCAACGCTATGATTGGTTGCACGCGTTTAGCGCGAATATATAAACGCGTTTTGAAACGTACATTCTAGAACCTTCCATTTTATAAATAAATTGTAAATGTAGGTACCTATAAGTCGAGAGTGACCGGACCTACTCTACATATTTATTTATTTGATGATGGATTGCCAACTTACCTATCAACATCAAGAATGTATAATTTTGCACAATTTTATTTAAATCCAGGATATTAACAAATTATGTATTATAATTATGATTTATGAATTTCAATGATTTGATTCATATCAAAAAGATTCTTATTTAGCAAAGAAAATGATATTTTAACTCTAGCTGAAATTTGGAAATTACCTGTTTGGGAGAACGAATAGAATGATGTCCCTTGAAATGCAATTAAAATCAGAAAGAAAACAATTCCAAATGAAAAATCTGAAATCAGCTACTTTCCGTGAATCGATTTCCGCAGCTGTTCAGTATCAGTACCAAGGTTTTTAATTAGTTTCAAGTTGAGAGGGAAATGAATGATGGGAAGGTCCCCCACTGACCCCCTCCTTCCCAACGTCCATCCTTACCTAATCATCATCAAAACATTCATCCGTCAATAAACACCATTAAAAACCACAATTATTTTCTATAAAATGTATTTAATATTAGATTTCACACATTCAATACAGCTAATAATAACATATACCTGAGCTCTAAATCCTACATGAGCGAATAATGCAAAATGAAATTCAATTGACAGCTTATGTACAAGACGCCGAGATCGCGTGAGATGATTATCTCGACTCGGCTTTGTGTTTCGGGGGTTTGAAGCCGCCCTTTGAGCTCTTCTTCGCCTTCTTGACTTTGCCGGCCGTGGAGCTTCCTGCTTGGAAGGCTTGCCAACTGTTTACGCGGTTCTGGCGAGATTCCTGCGAAGAAAACATTCGGGTTAGCAAATAATCAGCGGCTGGAACCGAAAGAACCTTTATTTTTATAGAAACCGGAACCCTGATTACTAAAGTTCGTTCACTGTAAGAATAATGATCCGTAATGGCGGCCGTGTACTACTTTAGTCTAGCGAACGTATACCTACACATGTAATCAATATAATAATAATAGCTGGTTCCAATTTAATGGGTCAGGGGGTGGGTGTTCCCACTAACACTAGGGCCGCAGGACTACTGGAGACCGGCTGGCCACGCCTGGCGTCTCCTCCTCGTCTTCTTCTTCTTCCTCCACTTCCAATTGTTCCACAAATTGCCTCCACCTTGATCTGTCCTCCCACTGTCTTTCAGCCTCCAACTCACTCTAAAGCCGCTTTCACATAACACGCGTTTCGCGTCTTCTTCAAAATAAAATCACCGCTTTGCTAGAACCATTCACATTACCTCGACGAGGACGCGGCGCGGATTATAAGCACCTTGGTTTCGCCTTGATTAGAGGAGGCCGTGGAAAACAGAATGTTGATATAAATTTATTATTTTTGTTATCTAGTAATAATTTGTGTGTTATTAGATGGAATAATATGCACAGGTATGTAATTATATAGTCTTATTTTATACATGACGTAGTCGCACTTGATTGGCTGCTAAGTTGTGACGTCATTTTCGCCGCACGCCTTACTTCAAAAAACCTCCCGACAATCGAGGTGAGGCGGCGAGAAAAAAAAACGCTTGCGGCGAAATTTTCGGTGGTTTTGATTGGTCAATAAAAAAGACGTGAAACGCAAAACGCGTGTTATGTGAAAGCGGCTTAACTTCCTCCTCTCTCCAAAACATCCTCCTTAATAACTCCAATCCACCTCTCTCTTGGTCTTCCTACCTACTCTACGTGGTCCCGAAGTAGCCGACTCAAACACCCGCCGTGGCATAAGCCCTGTTCCCATCCTCTTCATGTGGCCAAACCACCGATGATTATGATTATCATGACTACCCATGATTATCACCTAATTTTGATTATTTATTTCTTAGTCAATCACAGAATGACGAATGGACTTATAAGAGATGAGAGCTATCCAGTGTACAATAATGCAGACAAACAGAACTGTCTTGGATGGTCTCACTACCTGGCAATCAAAGATCGCTGGGAGGCATTCAGAGCCCGCCAAATAACATCACACTTTCAAACCTCAATAACTCTTGAAATACATTTATTTCAGAGACCTGTTATTGAGCGAGCGTCTCCATTCTGCACTTTTGGACACTTTCTCTGTTTTTTTTTTTTTTTTTTTTTTTGTGTTTGGACCGACGGCACCGGCCACAATTTTCTTTCGATCGAGCTGAAATTTTGCACACATACTAATATCATTCTAACTTAATCGTGTATAGTTTTTGAGAGCTGTCATTTGATTGGTTCAAAAATAAAAATATCTCCCGATTGGTCGAAAATCAAAATGTTCCGATTAAGTTCATATTTTGCATGGACATTAAGACTACCATTTTCTATCATTTTACAAGTTTTCAGCCCAATCATTAGATAACTTATGCACTTATTGACATTTTCCATGTTTGGAACTGTCAGAATTGATGGTATTGGGAAATTCCACCGCTTTCTGGATTGTTTTATTTATGTACCAAAGTGTATAGAGAGCTATTCTGAGTTTCAATGAAAAACATAATTATTATTCTTGTTGACTGTGTGGATCAGTGGCGGCTGGTGCATTGGGGCACAGGGGCACGTGCCCTACCTAAAATATCAGGTTATACCTAAAAAAAAAATATAATTTAATTCCTCAATGATTTATTATAATATTCTGCAAATAACAACCAATAATTATTCAGAGAACAAATTAAATGTTCAATTTGAACAATTTAAATGTTCAATTTGTAATGTAAAATGTTGAAACTCCCATCCATACGCTCTCCAAATCAATGAAATTACTGTATATTCCGTCGCCCGCTTGAAATCTTAGCGGCACCTGGCTGGGTAGGCAACCAGGGCCCCGATTCTATAACTCCATTGCGACCGCTTAGCAATTATTTCAATGTTAATTCTTATGGAAGAAATTGCTAAGCGGTCGCAATGGAGTTATAGAATCCCACCTCAGGGGCACAGCTAATACCGTGCCCCATTCGTGACGTCATTCTAGAAGTTGACGCATGCGCTCTTGCGTTCTCGCCATAGCAGCGCTCGAGCCGAACCGCGGTGTTGGGGCACAGAATCTTTGTGCCGACGGCATTCGGCAATCATCGGGCTTGATGCTTTTAGCTCGTGGCGTGGATCATACTTCTCGTCCATCACTCAACGTTCCCGCTAATCGTTTGAAGCGTTAATGTTTTTCTTATGGATTTCTTCAGGTAAATTAAATAATTATCAGTGTAAATTATGTTTTGTTCATCAGTACCTATCGGTACATCATTGTCTCCTACTCTACTAGACTCATAATGTAAGTGGCGCATCAACTTTGTCGAGCTGTGTGTCTTCTTAGTACACAAAATTCTCAAATCAATGTTTTTATCTTTGGATGGAATGGCACACATGAATGTGTGGTTGTGAACTATAAACGCGTTATTTTGTTTCACTGCTTGCTCTTTATTTACCTAATAGAAATATAAGCCAATGAATGTTTTCCAAAATCGTCGAAAATGCCGTATCGTATGCGCACTAAGAACGAATTTTTAACAACAATAGGAAAACTCGTCCAATCGCTACCAGACTCATTGTTGAGTTGAGTGTCAACTCAACAATTCTTTAATGAATTCATGGAACAATATTATATCTAGGCAACAATATAAGAATCAACAACAATATTAGTATGGAAAAATAAAATGGAATCATTTGCAAGATGAAAATGAGACGGCTACGGGGAAACCTGATAAAAAAAGCGCGCCTCTACTTGGTGCGGAATCAGAGAAAACCCGGCTATGCTTTTGATGACAGAAGAAACTACTTACTGCACGACGTAATAAGTGCGATTTCCAAACTACTCTAAACTTAAATGGAACGCTCCCAAATCATTAACTTATGACTTGATAGTGTTCATTATTTCAAAAATTTCCGCCTCAGGCGGGTTGGCTCCGCCGGCTGGGGGTTCCCTCCAGACCCCCCCTGGGGTCGAGGACAACTTCGGTATTGCGCCCCACCTACTAGACAAGGCACCGGCCGCCACTGGTGTGGTGTTTCGTGTTTCACAGTTATGTTAGAAGAAACGTTTTGACTAGATAGCATTAGAGAGCCTAGACAAGATAGCATAATATGTAAAATCTCATATTTTCCACATTTCCAGTCCAACGGTCAAAAATTTACATACTTATTTCTACTTTAGGTGTTTTGAATATCTGTTCACAGAGATTGATACCAATCAAATTTATGGTACACTGACTTGTTATTAAATGTTTCCAGAACGTTTGTGGAAAGTTGCGATGAAAATCAGTAATGATGTATAGTTAGTTATCTTTGATTGAATGGATCGTGCTCGATTGGCGATGTCGCGCGTGTCCGTGCTCGCTCATCAACGCGTTACACAGAGCGTTTTCCTAGTATATTGTTGATCTTCCTGTAATATCTAGTATTGTATTTAATTCATTAAAAGTAAATTAAAATCTGAGGAGAGTTCCCTATTGGCCTCTAAATTGGGGTTTTTAATGAACGTTCTGCTCACCTCAAAGTTCTTCTGCCATTCCTTCTCCAGCCCCGCCTTCTCCTCCTCGTCCATCTCCTGCTCCCGCTTCCTCTTCCGCTCCTCCATGTCCCGCTGGTCGAGGTCCCTCCGCTTGCGCTCCATGTCCGCGAAGAGTTTCATCGTCATGACGTAGATGGCGTGCTTGTACTTGAGCGGCTCGTCTTCCTCGACCACTTGCGGCTGTCCGGACGCTTTGCCTTCCTTCTTCAGCTTCTTGCGCTTCTCAGCGATCTGAACGCAAATCGGAACGTACTTGCACAGGTGTTGTGTTATTGTTATTCATCAATCATCATGTAAAACTCTTCCAGAAAGGGTACCAGAACAAACATAGGTAATTCCTTCCTTAGTGAGTATACTTTACTGGAATACCGCCCGGAGATATTGTTGTACAATCCCCAGAAAATGTCGAGACCTTTAGATTAGGACTAAGCATGAAAAATGTTTTGACATTTTATACAAGACAGAAAGATGTATTCTACTAGTAATGAAGTGTCTTTTAAATGTGAAGGATGTGGCAAAAACTTTGTAATCGAGTGAAAGAGCTCAAAACAAAGTAATATAATACAATAAAAATATGCAATGAAAGCAAATAATACCATAGGAAATAAAACAACCTAATAACTAAATGCTTTTGACAATAATTGTTCTGGCAATGTATTGTCTACAATACAGGCTGTTCAATTTACGCTTACAACGCTGTTAGGGTGTAAATAAGCAGCACCATCCAGACCTTCCACCTGAATTCACACTTTGCCAACCTAAACTCTCCAAAGTGAATCCGCTAACTTGAATGTGCCATCTAGTTCTAGCTGATTTTCATTTTGTTGTGTTGGTTCAAGCGTAGTACATCATTTTCGTTGCCATCTTCACCACCATTCATTGTACAGAAGATTTGAACAAACTGTAATTCCTTATATTATTAGTCATACAAAAGCATCGGAATTAATGATTCAAAGGTCATAAAATAGTAGTAGGTAAAAACCGCACACATCTAGTGATGCCCAGCGGGAATATTCCCCGTTCCCGGGAATATTCCCGAGCAAATTTGGGGAATATTCCCCAAATCGGGAATTTACTTTTTCATTATAAATTAAAATGTATAATGTTCTTATTTTGTGGTATGTCATTACCTCTTAGTATTCTCTATTTTGTCATTAATTTTCTTGTTATCTTATGACAGGGGTCGGTAACCTTTTTTGGTGACGGAGCCAATTTCCGAAAAATTTATAAATTAGATAATATTGCGAGCCGCAGCAGGTAATCAAATATAATACACCAAAAATAATTAATTGAAGTACTAGTTTATTCTGCTATTTTGACGAAGTCCCCCCCCCCCCCCCCCTCCTCTCTTGATGTTGCCCCGCAGGGCGTTTTTTCGAATTTTCAAATATTTCGATTCCAGATCGTTATTTAAATTATAAAGAGCCAATCAAACCCCACCAAGGAGCCGCAGGTTGCCAACCCCTGTCTTATGACATCTCAAAACATAAACATGCTTTAATAATGTTTTCTCTTAATGTTTACTCATCCCTGTAGTAAATTCCCAATAAATTCCCGGTTTGGGGAATATTCCCGAAAAAATAAATTCCCGGGAATATTACATCACTACACACATCACAAAATTACCCTAATGGCGGAAAACATTTTCTGAGGTAAATACCAAGTTACCGTCCTCTAAATTTTGGTACCACACTTGAACAAATAATAAACGGTATTCGAAAGAAAAGGATTGGCTGATAATGTTGAAAGTTTGTTTTCATCATCCCATGAAGTCTCTGGTAGGTGAGCTCTGATTTCATTGATAATAACGAGCATTGATTGTCAAGGAACCTGACCAGCAGCCAATCTGTTTGTTCAAATACCATTTATAGTTGGTTTGAGTGTACCTTTCTTAACATTTATTTTTAAAAAAGCAGAATATTTCCCAACTACACAACAAACTGTTTATGTTCTGATAAACTTCCCTATTAAGTTTTCATCTGTTGTGTCTAGGGACCTAAATCGGAAATATTTACGTACATTATACAAAAACTTTTAAAACTAGAAACGGTTTGAAAGCATTTATTTCATGAATTGCCTTCGAGCCTTATTCTTGAGATTAAACGAAATCATTTTGGTCTGAAATCATATTCAGATTTCTGTCATAGAATATTGAAATGAAATAGTAGGGGAGCAAATGTAATTCCGCTCGATTAGAGTGCCGAAATTGATTTTTTCATAATTATCGATTGTTTACATCATTCTTAATATTACCTGACGTGCCTTCAATTTTTTTGGTGGCCATCTTGGAAAATATGGCGGAAAACGAGCGGAAACCAAAAAAAAATTGAAGGCACGTCAAGTAATATTAAGAATGATGTAAACAATCGATAATTATGAAAAAATCAATTTCGGCACATCAATCGAGCGAAAAGCATTTTTTCTACATTTGAACCTACACTAAAAGCTTGAATGAAACTTTCTCAGTGACATCCAATGAAACTCACGTTATGGTCCGTGCGTGCTTTCGCCTCCTCGATAACGTCCATGCATTTTGTCCTCGTCTCGTCGTTCTCCAGGATCTTGTAGGCTCTGTTGACAACTGAAACCAAACAACACACTTTTACATGGTGATACGCTTCATAGGGCAGGTTTATTCTCATTGGGTTAGTCTTATCTTCTTCTCCTTAGCAATGATTGGCACAACTAATGAGGGGATACATTTAAATAAGACAATAACTGTGGGGAAATACTTTCACTACCTCTCTACTTGGTCATTCAACAAATCATAAAACGGTATTTGAGCGAAACGGATTGGCTGGTGGTCAGGTTCTTTGACAATTAATCCTCGTCATTATCAATGAAACCATAGATCACCTACCTACTAGAGTTAGATGAAGAGTTAGCACAGACTTCATCGGATGATGCCATCAAACCTTTATCAGACAATTCGCTTCATATGAATACCGTTTTATCTTTTGTTCGGTGTACAGTCAACTTAGGGAACACAATTTTATTATCACTGTTCTGCAACTGGGCCCAACATTTGCATACACAAGGAAATCCCTGGCAATTTTTAAAGAACAATGACGACAAAATCAAACGGTTTTGCAATCCATTACCTATGTTTGCTTTTCAATGACTGGTACTACACTACAAAATTAGAAGCTTATGAATCACTAATTTATTCCCCAACCACAGTAGCAAAACAACTGCCCATGAACACTTTCATTATTGCAATTAAAAACGGTATGCTACCTAACTTATTTTACTAAATATTTAATGCTATGGTCAAAATTTGGATAACAGAACAAAGAGAGTACTTGAAGAAGGTGATGTTTAGAATAATTTCTGTATTTAATCCCTTCTACACTCCATAAAACTTCCTATCACAGTCACAAACCACTTCCCAAAGACGCATTGTGTGTGATATTGTGAAGATAGAGATTCATATTTGTGACAAGCAACTGCAGAATAAGCACTGATGACAGATGGAGAATTATTGACATATGACTCACTTTCAAATGCTTGTTGCGCTCGTTCAACATCATCCTGGTTCTTGTCAGGATGCACCAGGATAGAGAGTCGACGATACTTCTTCTTCACTTCATCCAGCGAGACTTCGGGATCGACTTGCAACACTTCAAATGGATTCAAATTGAAGTACGTTGAACCTGGACGAAGCAACCGCTCTATTTGTTGTTTCGGTGTTAGAACAGAGTCACGCTTTTCTATTTCTTTCACCTAGAAATGTCAAAACAGTCGTAATATTGGACTGACAGTTGGAAGCTGAAGTAATTCTAACCTAACTTTTAGAGCAGAATTCAAGGCGAAATGAAAGTATACTTTTCAGATAGATTACTGAACGTATTAAAACGATAGTAACTTACTTCGGTATAAAATTCATCGAATAATTCTTCCTTTTTGACGGGAATGGGAAAAACTCCAGTAGAATTTATGTTTTGAAAGCTTGTCATTTTTATGGTTCCGAAATACACAGCTGATTCATGACAGCTGAATGAAGGAAGTTGCAATCAAATTGTACTTCCGCTCCAAATATTTTCTCCCGCCAAGTTTGATTTCTGACATTTCTATAATCATTTTGTTATTTGAACATCAGATTTTGATTGAGTAGTTATGCATGTATTAATTAATAAATGTACATTCACAGATAAGTGGATGGCCCCATGAAATTCCTTAACCACTGAATGCCTGGCACAAGAAAGAATAAAAAATGTATTACTTTAGCAGTTTGGAAAGATATTTCCCGGGCACGTGTGCAAATCTCGATTTCTTCAGCTACTTTCTGAAATTCCGATAAAATACAAGTTACAATATTAAATCCAATATTGAAAGGAGTATTTGAAGCATTTTGTACATCATGGATTAAACTATATTATGATTTAGAAGACGTAACAACAGTAAAAACTTGTAATAGTTACACATAATATTATTGGATTGTGAATGCATGGAAAAAAGGACAATAAATCACATTCAGTATAATTTTGTCAAAAGCACAGTGTTTATTAAGCACAATGTGTAACCTGTCACAACGACTGAGATATATTTACAATTAACCGCGGCGCTAAGCTAGAGGTCGCTGAGGTCTACAGTTTCATCATCTACTGGCACTTCCACCGGTTCGACCGGTAGCTCAGCCGGCACGGAAGTGGTCTCGACGGTCTCGGGCAGTCCCAAGGTCGACCAGGAGCCGGGCTCGGCTTTCCGCAGCTTCACTTCGAGCTTTGTTCCAAACATGCAGGCAGAGCTCTTGACAACGTCCACAACCTGGGAGCAGAAATACGGACCATTAGACTTTTTATTTGTATGGCACATGGATATTCACAGGTCATTGGGCAAATTTTTAGAAGATTTCAAAGGAATTTTTAGAAATTTAAAAAAAAATCCCTCCCCCCACAAAAAAGGCTATTTTTCCTAATTAAATATAAAGAAACAATTTTTGCCAAAATTTCTTAAGAGGCAAACGGAAGCGAACGGGAATCGCAAGGTTCGTCAGAGCGGTTTTTAAAATTTTGTCTTCCCACTAAATAATTTTAAAAAATCAGATAGTAACGACCCATTACAACCCAATAGACTAAATAATGCCGCATACAGGAGTACTTTATGACTTTTGGTGCGACCTCAAAGTGTTAAATACGATTATTTTTTATAATTTTACTAAAAATATCGTATTTAACACTTTGAGGTCGTACAAGAGGTCATAATGAACTCCAGTGTGCGGCATTATTTAGTCTATTTGGCTGTTATGGGTCGTTACTATCTGATTTCTGTCCCAACGGCTGGTGTGTTGGATACCTCGGTTCTCGTTAGATCACCGAGGTTAAGCAACATTGAGCGCGGTCAGAGGTTGGATGGGTGACCATTCAACTCTGCCTTGCCAGGTTGCTGCCGTTGGGTCAGAGAGACTGGGGTGTTTGGGGGTCAGTGTGACGACCTCCCTCCACCTGTTATCAGTCTCTCGACGGCGCGGGTTGTGGAGGCCTGTGCTGTGAATGTTACACCGTCCTTCGGAAGGGACGTTAAGCCGTTGGTCCCCTTGGTATCTTTCGTCAGGAGTAGGCTACATGCCGGTACCGGGTTTCCTCTCCTCCCTTCTCTATATTACATTCTCACTAGTGGAGCCTGGCTCTGTTGAGAATATAGACTTAATAATAATAATTAATAATAATAATAATAATCTTCCTCCCGGTTCCAAGAGTTGGGTCGGGGGGTGGCGAAGCCACCATTACTAGGGCCGGCGCGGGTTATATTAATAATAATATTATTATTATTAATATTATTAATTAATTATTAATATTATTATTATTATAATAATTATAATTAATAATAATAATTATTATTATTATTAATAATTAATAATATTATTATTAATATTAATAATTATTATTAATATTATTATTAATGATAATAATTAATAATAATAATAATAATAAAAATTATTTAGTGGGAAGACAAAATTTCAAAAAAACTCTCTGACGAACTGTGCGATTCCCGCTCGCTTCCGTTTGCCTCTTAAAAGGCAAAAGGTTTATCTACAATTTAAAACAAAAAATTCACACTTTATAAAAATTCCGAAGGAATTTTCACCAAATTAAAAAATACATAGGTACCTACAATTAACTCCAAAAAAAACACTTTTTTTCCTACCCCTCTCAACTGGACATCCAGGGTGAAGCTCGCCTCCTGCTCGGGGAAGAACAACTCTATCTTCAGCCTCACGGGACTGAGTTGAACTCGAGACGCCGAGGGGTCGTACTTCTTAGCGAACACGGAGACCACCACATCGGTGCCGGTCTGATGCCAGTCGTGGCGGCATTCCACTCCCTGCGCGCCGGTGCCGCCTTGTGTCCACTCATGCGTACCAACACAACAGCCCTGGAACACACCACAGTGGAGAGACATTAGTTTACTGGACCCTTACCTAATATCGCCAATTTTTCAGTAGCACCGTGTTACAGTCGACGATCGGCAGGGCCAGTTGTTTATGGTTTCCACGATAAACGCGAAATGTTTAGAAACATGAATTTTCTGTCAAATCTTTACGTTTCATACACTCCTGATTCCAAATATATGTATCTTTTACTCGCGAATTTTCGCGAAATTTGTGTTTTGACGCGATATTGACGAATTCTCGCGATTTCACGCGATTTTGTCCCAAACCTACGTGTTTGGGACAAAACAACAAGATTTTCAACACTTTGTGTTTCAACAAAAGTGTTTTCAACATTTTTCCCGATTCCGAGTATTTATTTTACGAAAATTTCCTCGATCTGTGTCAAAAGTACCACGAAATAGAAAGAATCACACTGTTTTCTTCGTAAGCCAGCTGTCAGTGCCAGCCAAAGAGTGTATGGGGGTGCCAGCTGGTTGGCTGCTGAGCATGGAATGACGCATCTACATGACCTTGCACAGGGGTGCGCATGCGCACGCGCCGAGTCTAGGGGGGTTGGTAGTATTACCGCTCGCTCGCGTGTCATATTTCACACTTATTCTTACAAAAATCAATTTTTTCCATTTCACCCCCAATCGCGAAAATAAACATAATTATCACCACCAATTCACCACTTTCAGAATGTTGAAAACGAATTTTGGCTTTTTTTATCACCACAAACAACTGGCTCTGACGATCGGCTAGTTGTCGTGGCGACAATGTTAGCTCTTATGGCTAAAACTTTTAAAACAAAAGTTGTGCTAAAGTAACACGGTGCTAGTACTGAAATTTGGCGATATTTGGTAAGGGTCCTGGGTGGCACAAAAGCATCACCCTGTTTGAGAGCTCACTCTATCGAAACTCTTAAGGTGGATTCACACGGCCGTTCCAAACTTCCCAAGTTTGCCGAAGTTCCGAATCGCCGTTCCAAAAACTCCCGTGTGAACTATGAAAAGATTCGAACTGCGAAGATTGAGTTCCAAACTTTCATAGTTCACACGGGAGTTTTTGGAACGGCGATTCGGAACTTCGGCAAACTTGGGAAGTTTGAAACGGCCGTGTGAATCCATCTTTAGATCGAGTTCTGAAATGTGTACCTACATGTTTCAGAAAACATACCAAAATTGAATTTGAGCAAGTTTCAAACTTATTTGTTGAATAGAAAAAGTTACAAATGATTATTCGACACTAAAAGTACCTTGAGAGTGCGCTAGTAAATATAAGATGGACGCTCCCGCGAGTACAATCCCAGCGCGTGCGTACTTGTACATACAAGTCACTTAGATGTCAATCGTAACGAGTTCAGTAAAAAGTTATAAATACATTGCGAAATAACAGAAATTGATGCTTACCTCAGTGTCAACAATCAAATACAATTGGCAAATTTCATTACAGCACACATTCATTCAAATTCTTGTGAAAACGAGTTGTCTATTCACCAAAAGCACTATTTGACAGATTGCAGTTGTTTGAACGATGCGTCAAGAAAAATGTGTGTTCAGAATGCCGTGAGATAAACAATTGCAACTGTCAAATGGTGATTTTTGGTGAATAGACAACTCGTTTTCACAAGAATTTGAATGAATGTGTGCTGTAATTAAATATGCCGATGGTATTTGATTGTTGACACTAAGGTATTCATCAATTTCTGTTATTTCGCGATGTAATTATAACTTTTACTGAACTCGTTACGATTGACATCTAAGTGACTTGCGTGAACGCGCCCTGTGCGCATGTGCACAAGTACTCGTGGTATAGATGCTAACTTTTTCTGCTAGGTGGCATTTTGCAACTTTTAGTGTCGAATACCTACTTACAATTGAGAAAAAAGATTAAACCTGAGAAAATTTACTTGTTTGAAGTATTGATTTGGAGTTTTTGTAGGAATTATGTGAATTTATTTTAATTTTTTTTAAAATAAACACAAATTATTGTTTAATAATTCTATGTGAATCTATCTTAAATTTATTTGAAGTGAGCATACGTGAGATTTTATCCTAACATTCGTAGTATAAAGTAGGGGTGTGCGAATAGTGATTTTTGACTTCGAATACGAATATCGAATAATTGACAAAAAATATTTCGAATATCGAATCGAATATCGAATAGTTGGAACCTACATTAAAATTTAAAATACATAATATCAATAAAAATAAATAAAAAATGGACACCAAACTTTTTTCATGACCAGAATGAAAGATGGCCATATAAATGAATGTACTGATTATGATGTAATATGCCAGGATTATATTGTTGTCATTAATCATCACAAAAAATGAAATTAACACCTAACAAATGGAGTATGAGGAATGTCTACCTGGAGGAACAATAACCTACAAATAATATCCCTCGAAATCAAAATGGCGGCCATGACAATTTTCGGTTGAAGTTTTAGACTTTGCAGCAGTTGGCAGCATTGAAAAACACTCCCATATGAGAAATGGCGGGATTATTTTGAATTAAAAGACATGAACTATTCAAAAATTTTTGAAGTAAATTCGAAATTTCGAATACTTTTTTTTCGAATACCAAATCGAATATTCGAACCAATTATTTTCGAAGTATTCAAAATTTTCGAATATTCGCACACCCCTAGTATAAAGACATGAATTCAGAGTTATTTCCAATTCAATGTTGGAAATTCAGTCACAATTCTATTCCCCCCCCATCACAACTGTAGTTCCTTCCCCACATTCTCCGCTACTCTCCTAGACAACTGTCAACCCACCTGTTGCTGCAGGAACGCTGTGAAGTCGGTGGTTCTCTTCTGACAGCAGGTCCAGAACTTGAGTCCCTCGTGGAAGACGGGATATCCCGGATGATGCTTGCATCGGGGATCGGTTTCCGAACCCTGGTAGAGGACGTCGCACCCGGAGCGGCTGCAGCAGGTGTTTAAAGCGGTCTCGGTGGAGGCTGGTTCGCTCGGAGTTGATTTGGAGGCGAGAGAGAGAGATTTCACTTGTTGAGAGAGAGAGGCTGACACTTCGGCCTTCAAGTCAACCTGGAGAAGTAATTACAAGAATCAAACTTCAGGAATCATTGCCAGTAGTAATCACTAGGTAATCATTAATCAAGAATTAAGTCAAACAACCTAAGCAAATTACAATGGGCTTGTTCACGCAAAGCTCAGCATAGATGGCGCCACTATGTTACCTGCTTTAATCCGACTTTAGGCCGAGATGTGTAACAAAATGACGTCATTTCCGGCTTTGATTTCCGGTACAAATAATTGCGGCACAGAGTGTTCACATTATTAAAAATGACCCAAAAATTAATAAAAAAAACAAATAACCCCACAAATTTACATTGTACAAAGATGCAGCCTGAAGTCGTCTCTTGTTTTCATGTGAAAACTATTTACTGGGCAGAGATTAGAACGCGGCAAGATGACGAAAATTTGAAAATATGGAAACTATGTTGGGTCAATGATGACATTTCGTTTTACAAAGATATATTATGCACGTAGGACACTGTTATTTACATTTTTAAATGTATTTGAGATTACAACAGACTACCAAAGACTATTAATACATAAATTGGTCATTTAAACTCTTTAAAACTCATTTTAGTTACTACCAAGATGTTACCCAACCGCTGGCGCCATCCCACGGACATTTTGGTTACTAAGAAAAATGTTACCCATCTCGGCCCAACGAAGCTGCCCAAGCTAATCCGATGCTAGCGATCCTGGTGAGAGCAAATGGCAGTGTAGTCCAGAGTCTAAATGGTTTGACCCAAAACTAATTGCAACACAAGCGTTTTTGATATCGTTGGATTCAGAAAAAAAAACTACATAACATAGTAAAAGTCCTCCGAAATCAAATTAATGGGCGTGGGTCTAATTAATCAATTAGTGAAAAATCAATCAATCTAATTATCGGTAAACTATAATAGTAAACCACGTCGAGTTTGGTATCAAACGAAAGCTTGATGTGTCAACTATTTATTAAAAATTATTTAAAATTTTTTAAAAAAAAATCAATACTAATTACGGCCATTAATGAGCTAAAACAACCAAAAATATGGATATAATAAAAAATTAGGGCTGTAGCCACCCCTAATGAGTTAGAAAACCGCGGTTGATGGCAAATCATTCATAAATGTGTACTTAATAACATATCAAAAGTCCTCCGAATTTATCCAACCGGAAGTGGCTTTAATTGACTAATCAATTTAAAAAATCGGCGTGATTTTTTTTTCTTGACAAAGGTGGCTTGATGGGTATCATTTAAAAGGTCTTTTCAATTACATTGTAAATACATTACTATAAATGTAGCTTAGGTTAATACAAAGGTCATGTGAGGTCACGAAGGTCAACTTTAATTTTCAACACTAATGTACGAAAAGTCGATTTATCAATCGATATTACATCGATTTATAAAAATGAATAGTCAATTACACTGAATTTACCAACACTTGTTCGTGTATGGTGGTGCTTTATAGCTTCCATTGTTTATGCCTAATACATAAACATTTCCTGGTAGAATTCCGAGATCGTCACTTTGCGCCACTTCTGCGCTGCGTTGAAAGCTTAGGACTTCCTTGTACCTTAGACTAAATAACTTATTTAGTCTAAGCTTGTACTCACAACAAAATCCAAGTCTATTCGGAGTTTCGATTAGGAATCTTGAGCCAAACAAGTCAGATATGTAGTTCTACATTTGTACGCCAAGACCAACTTGAAGAGGTTCCAGCATCCTTGGCCGTGCTGCTTGAACGTCAATGCTTGAACGATGTCCCAAGGAAGTCATCTTAAAATCGTTACGGTGTCCAGAAACAATGTTACTCAGAAAATCGCGTAATAATAAGGAGTCTGGGACGTATTCTATATACTTTTCTTATGACTGAAGGTCTTCGATGGGAACGTAAGAGTCTTTTTCTTGGCATGCATCGACTTGACATCAGTTTTTATTAATTCAGCTGCAGCTTGAATGATGCGGTACTTTTCTGCATTAGTATCGTCAAGTCTGGTGGTAGATAGTATAAAACAGATCTAAAATAGAAGCCGCATTGCTGACCAGAGTGACAATGTTCGCTTTCCCTGCGATGTCCGTGATAAATACCCGAGGTCCATAATATTCCAGTATATTTTCTGTTTCATTCATAAACGGGAAACTATATGCATCTCCGTCCGGCAATAGGTCCTTCAATTTGGTGATGAACTCCTGGACGTGAGCTGTTCTTCCTCGTATTCTTGAAGATGGAACATCGTTTTGACAAACGCGTCATGTCGGGCAGAATTAGCCGGTCTTCCTCGGGAGCACTCACCTGATGACTCCTGATTGATCGAAAGCTGAGAAGAAGGATGGAATATTCTTCCCAGTCCTGAAGTTGGTGCTGCAGACTGGGTGATACACAGCATCAGCAAGGACTTATAGTCCGCCCACTCGTCATGACGGGTCGCACAAATCCCATTGGTGTCTTTAATACTATCACACCTCACAGTGACACCAGGAATACTTGTGTTGATGACACCTATGAGATCCTTCGACCGGCTGCATAAAAAATCACTTATCTTTGTAATCAAAATAGTCACTTTTCGAACGTAAAGTAGGTAGGACACTATGAGGTGCAGTGTCAGATTTAAACTTTTTACATACATGCCGCCTAACAAAATGTTTACGACAAGACACGTGAACTCCTTGTCCAACACCCACTTCAATGTCATTACTTACTTCTAGATGTACTAATTTACTGTTTTCACCTTTTTCACGTAAAAACACTGTTTTTTCACTATTGGCAAGAGGAAGTAGGTATAACTTGCAAAAGACACACAGGAGTGACATGGTACGCAAACGAGCACATGGCAGCACTGACCAATGTTACACAATCTTTGACACGTGGTAGATTTTATGAGCAAGCATTTAAAATGTAATGGAGAGCTAAAAATAGCTCTACCTACTCACTGAGAAAAATCTGATGCATTGTGGTTTTAGTCTTTCCGTAGGTTAGAGTGCGACAAGTAGCTATAATAGCACCTTCAGATAATAATATCCTAGTAGCTAATTGGTGCAGTTACCATGCATCGTTAATAAATGTAATATACATATACCTACTTACATTAACACACGAAAGCAAATGTTTTTTTTTAATAATTAGAAGGAAAAGAATATCACTTTTTTGTGGTCAAAATGTTGAGTTAACCTTCGTGACCTCACATGACCTTTGTATAAACCTAAGTTACATTTATAGTAATGTATGTATGTACAATGTAATTGAAAATACCTTTTAATTGATACCCATCAAGCCACCTTTGTCAAGAAAAAAAATCACGCCGATTTTTTAAATTGATTAGTCAATTAAAGCCACTTCCGGTTGGATAATTTCGGAGGACTTTTGATATGTTATAAAGTACACATTTATGAATGATTTGCCATCAACCGCGGTTTTCTAGCTCATTAGGGGTGGCTACAGCCCCAATTTTTAATTACATCCATATTTTTGGTTGTTTTAGCTCATTATTGGCCGTAATTAGTATCGATTTATTTTTTAATTTTTGAAATAATTTTTAATAAATAGTAGACACATCAAGCTTTCGTTTGATACCAAACTCGACATGGTTTGCTATTATAGTTTACCGATAATTAGATTGATTGATTTTTCACTAATCGATTAATTAGACCCACGCCCATTAATTTGATTTCGGAGGACTTTTACTATGTTATGTAGTTTTTTTTTCTGAATCCAACGATATCAAAAACGCTTGTGTTGCAATTTGTTTTGGGTTAAGGCCTATATTTGGCTTTAGACTCTGGACTAGTGAACAAGCCCATTAAAACAACACAAGAGTAATTAAATGTAACAAATTATTAAAAAATCTGAAGTTTCAATATGATTCTGTCATCAAAAGTCTCTTGCTTGACACGAATCAAATTATAAATCAATTGTCATTCTTATTGTTTTCAATAACAGAAGATGTACCTACCTACCTAAATACATGGATATCAATTTATTTAACAATAAAATCGTACTATTTCAATTGTTTAGTTCCATGCCTACAGCTAAGAACTTACCTAACAATAAAATAATAATATGAAAATATTTAACAAAATTTGGCTAGGTACCTATCTATTCTTGGATTCAAATAGGTAGAGTAGTAGGTTGGTACCACAATTTTGATGTATGTTATTTATTTCTAAGTTCATTTAAATACTGTAATAATAAGTTACAAAAGTAGGACCTACTGATATAATAATAAAGAAATAAAAAAACTCTGGAAGTTCATTTGAACAGTATCTCGATGACCATGTTTGCCTGCTAACTCTTGTACTACTCACCATGGGTGTGGACGATGCCGGTCTGTTAACCGCCGGTCTGACAGGTGGTTTGTATTCAATCACCTCGTCATCTCCAAGTCTCTCCACAGCAGGTTTCTCCGCAGCGACAGGTTTCACATTCGAGTGAGCCGACTTCGTACATCCCTGGAGGAAAACATACATTCATTAAACATTACAGGCCTTGGGGGGGGTTGGATTTGTATTGTTTATTTGCAGAAAAACAATACAAATTGTGTACAAACGTTGTCATAATTACTAAAATTATGAAACACGCTAAACATAACTGAAACAGTCAAGTTAAAAGTCAGATGTTTGTCAAGTGATAAGTAATTAGTTTTCTTGCTTAAAGAGAAACATTGAACTAATGTAGGTTTTTATGCAAGCATCAGCAAGAATTACCTAATAATAATATGTGTCCTACACAAACTTAAGCCAGAATATGGCAGGTAGGTACAAGTGAATGTCAGTGACCTAAACAGCATTTAATTTGTCAAAATATCTCTTCAGTCTTCACTAAAGCTGAACTATTCAGGTTGCATTTCACTTCAAACTAAGCAGACTTTAAAGTAGACTCTCATGAAAAGCTGTTATACGATAGGTAGTAACATGGAGCCAGTTTATGTGGATTCCTTTCCATTAATCTCTTACAACACAGAGGAGCCTAGATTTATTATTGTTTACTGTCTTGATAATGTAGAAAACAATGTGTCCAACTGAAGTAACCAAGAAGCGATCTCTATATTATTGAACTAGTCTTGTAAAACCAGTAGGTAGTATTTTGTGAACGCTTCAGTGAACAACTAACGGGACATTTTGGGCATGCAGGTAAAGTGATGGCAAGTAAAATAACCATTTCAAATCCAAAGACTGTCTGTTAGTTAGAACCTAGTATGCACCCAACATGACAATCCTCCTAGCAACTTAACAAACTGCTAAAACTGACAAGACTCCGCTCGAAGTACCTACGATCTCATTAAACGTCGGGCAACGACATCAGCTAAGTAGACTTACCTTGAAATTGAGGAACTCCGTGAAGTCCGTGCTACGTTTATTACAGCAAGTCCATCCCTTGTATGCGTCATGGAAGAGTGGAACACCAGGGTGATGCGTACACGCATCTATAAACACACAATCATGAGATGTCACGACAACATAACCTCAAAACCAAAACTCAACCATCACTTTTACACGCATAGCATGCGTCTCACAAGCTAGATGATGATATGACGTGAGGCACTGACCTTCTGAATTGTCTGCAAGACGAAATGTTTGTCCACATCCCTTGTTGTAACAAATTAGTTCTTCAGTTTCGATGGGCATGGTCGAACGTTGCAAAAGTTGTTCTTCTTTCCCTCCCCTCTTTCCCCCCACTCCTCAAGTTAGAAGATTTGTTAGAAGTTAAGTTACCCCTCCACTAATGTGACACAACAACAGATCTAGAACATTCTGCCTCTATTCTCCATTCAATATTAACCTACTTTGTTTATTTCTTGTTATTCCTAATCAATAATCAGTCTAGATTGAGTCTAGCATTCTACATTAGGTCAGTTCAGTTTCTTGACAACAGGAAATATTCAAAAATCCATCAATCAAGAAAAAATTCAGAGTGGCTCTTACGAATTTAAAAATAATCAAATGGGTTATTTTAATTTAAAAATTTAAATTAATTTAAATTAGACGGCGTTTTATAGCTTCGAATAGGTCCGTGAACTTGGCCCCCCCCCCCCCCCCCCCCATGAACGCACTAATTCTGAAATTCTCAATATAATTAGTGTATGGCACTGGGATTTAGTGTACAAAGTTTCAGAATTAGTGCGTCACTACTTTTGGAGAAAATCGAAAATCCGAAAATTTGAAATGGGGGGTGGCCAAGTTCACGCAGACCCCCCCATGAGAGCAAAATGTCTGAAACTCTCAATATTATTAGTGTATGGCACTGGGATTTAGTGTACAAAGTTTCAGAATTAGTGCGTCACTACTTTCGGAGTAAATCGAAAAACAACGGCTGATTTTGGGGGGGGGGGGGGGGGGGGGGGGGCCAAGTTTACGCAGCCCCCCCCCCCCCCATGCGAGCAAAATTTCTGAAATTCTCAATATAATTAGTGTAATGGCACTGGGATTTAGTGTACCAAGTTTCAGAATTAGTGCGTCACTACTTTCGGAGTAAAACGAAAAACAATGTCCGATTTTGGGGGGGGGGGGGGGGAGGTTCACGAAGCCCCCCCCCCCCCATGCAAGCAAAAATTCTGAATTTCTCAATATATTTAGTGTATGGCACTGGGATTTAGTGTACCAAGTTTCAGAATTAGTGCGTCACTACTTTTTGAGGAAATCGAATAACTAAAAGTGAAAAATGGGCGGGACCAAATTCACGAAGCCCCGCCCATGCAAGCTAAAATTCTGACACTCCAGAAGGTTAATCCGGCACCTCCACATCTCCTGGAGCTTGATCTGGCACCTCCACATGTCCTGGAGCTTGATCCGGCACCTCCACATGTCCTGGAGGTTGATCCGGCACCTCCACATGTCCTGGAGGTTGATCCGGCACCTCCACAACACCTGGAGCTTGATCCGGCACCTCCACATCTCCTGGAGCTTGATCCGGCACCTCCACATGTCCTGGAGCTTGATCCGGCACCTCCACACGTCCTGGAGGTTGATCCGGCACCTCCACATCACCTGGAGCTTGATCCGGCACCTCCACATCTCCTGGATAGTTAGTGAACACTGGGATTAAGTGTATTAAGTTGCAGAATTAGTGCGTCACTCTACTCATGAAGAAAATTGAAAAACAACAATATTTTTGTGAGGGTGGGGGGGGGGGGGGGGGGCTGATAAACGCAGTTCCCATCCCCCCTCGCCCTCTGCGGTATAAAATGTAATAATAAGAAACGTTTGGTATAAAAAAGCGTTTTGATTTTATAAAAGATTTTTGAAATTATCCAATTATTTAGTGCTTAATTACTGCCTATTAGCGCCGTTGAATTCCGAATAAGTGCCGCTCCCCCTGGAAAGTTATTTGCGAATAACTCTGGGGATGCCCCATTACAACGTCTCACCAGTTATGTAAAAGGTTTGAAATTCTCCAATTATTTAGTGCTTAATTACTGCCAATCAGTGCCGTTGAATTCAGAATAAGTGCCGCTCCCCCTGGGAAGTTATTTGCGAATAACTCTGGGGATGCCCCATTACAACGTCTCACCAGTTATGTAAAAGGTTTGAAATTCTCCAATTATTTAGTGCTTAATTACTGCCAATCAGTGCCGTTGAATTCAGAATAAGTGCCGCTCCCCCTGGGAAGTTATTTGCGAATAACTCTGGGGATGCCCCATTACAACGTCTCACCAGTTATGTAAAAGGTTTGAAATTCTCCAATTATTTAGTGCATAATTACTGCCAATTAGTGCCGTTGAATTCAGAATAAGTGCCGCTCCCCCTGGGAAGTTATTTGCGAATAACTCTGGGGATGCCCCATTACAACGTCTCACCAGTTATGTAAAAGGTTTGAAATTCTCCAATTATTTAGTGCTTAATTACTGCCAATCAGTGCCTTTGAATTCAGAATAAGTGCCGCTCCCCCTGGGAAGTTATTTGCGAATAACTCTGGGGATGCCCCATTACAACGTCTCACCAGTTATGTAAAGGGTTTGAAATTCTCCAATTATTTAGTGCTTCAATTAGTGCCGTTGAATTCAGAATAAGTGCCGCTCCCCCTGGGAAGTTATTTGCGAATAACTCTGGGGATGCCCCATTACAACGTCTCACCAGTTATGTAAAAGGTTTGAAATTCTCCAATTATTTAGTGCTTAATTACTGCCAATCAGTGCCGTTGAATTCAGAATAAGTGCCGCTCCCCCTGGGAAGTTATTTGCGAATAACTCTGGGGATGCCCCATTACAACGTCTCACCAGTTATGTAAAGGGTTTGAAATTCTCCAATTATTTAGTGCTTAATTACTGCCAATTAGTGCCGTTGAATTCAGAATAAGTTCCGCTCCCCCTGGGAAGTTATTTGCAAATAACTCTGGGGATGCCCCATTACAACGTCTCACCAGTTATGTAAAAGGTTTGAAATTCTCCAATTATTTAGTGCTTAATTACTGCCAATCAGTGCCGTTGAATTCAGAATAAGTGCCGCTCCCCCTGGGAAGTTATTTGCGAATAACTCTGGGGATGCCCCATTACAACGTCTCACCAGTTATGTAAAAGGTTTGAAATTCTCCAATTATTTAGTGCTTAATTACTGCCAATTAGTGCCGTTGAATTCAGAATAAGTGCCGCTCCCCCTGGGAAGTTATTTGCGAATAACTCTGGGGATGCCCCATTACAACGTCTCACCAGTTATGTAAAAGGTTTGAAATTCTACAATTATTTAGTGCTTAATTACTGCCAATTAGTGCCGTTGAATTCAGAATAAGTGCCGCTCCCCCTGGGAAGTTATTTGCGAATAACTCTGGGGATGCCCCATTACAACGTCTTACCAGTTATGTAAAGGGTTTGAAATTCTCCAATTATTTAGTGCTTAATTACTGCCAATCAGTGCCGTTGAATTCCGAATAAGTGCCGCTCCCCCTGGGAAGTTATTTGCGAATAACTCTGGGGATGCCCCATTACAACGTCTTACCAGTTATGTAAAAGGTTTGAAATTCTCCAATTATTTAGTGCTTAATTACTGCCAATTAGTGCCGTTGAATTCAGAATAAGTGCCGCTCCCCCTGGGAAGTTATTTGTGAATAACTCTGGGGATGCCCCATTACAACGTCTCACCAGTTATGTAAAAGGTTTGAAATTCTCCAATTATTTAGTGCTTAATTACTGCCAATTAGTGCCGTTGAATTCAGAATAAGTGCCGCTCCCCCTGGGAAGTTTTTTGTGAATAACTCTGGGGATGCCCCATTACAACGTCTCACCAGTTATGTAAAAGGTTTGAAATTCTCCAATTATTTAGTGCTTAATTACTGCCAATTAGTGCCGTTGAATTCAGAATAAGTGCCGCTCCCCCTGGGAAGTTATTTGCGAATAACTCTGGGGATGCCCCATTACAACGTCTCACCAGTTATGTAAAAGGTTTGAAATTCTCCAATTATTTAGTGCTTAATTACTGCCAATCAGTGCCGTTGAATTCAGAATAAGTGCCGCTCCCCCTGGGAAGTTATTTGCGAATCTATAATCTAGTGGAGCGGTCGCTCCACCCAGACAAGTCGTACTATACACTCACAGTCACTCAACATACCGTAAATGCCTAATAAACTGAGGAGCAGACTAAACACTTTTACTGTAAGCAACAACATGGCATTTTCGGCCTACTGGATCTCAAAATTGAAAAATCTCACATTGTTGCGAAATATCTTAATTTCGAGCTATGGCCCACCCCACCCCATATACCAAATTTGGGAACAACAGGTTATGCCTTTTGCGAGCTAGAGGGCCGTGAAAACAGTGAAATTACACCCCTTTTAAAAGCTATCTGATGATGATGATGATGATGATGATGATGATTCAGATTCAGATTCAGATATCAGGAAACGTTGCTATCACCGCCACAGCCTAAACGGCTGAACCGATCAACCTAAAACTTTTACCACATGTGCACTTTTGGCGTCTGATGATACCTTGCCTCTTGTGATTTTTTGTGCCGCCATTTTTAAACCGGAAGTGACGTCATATCTCAAAAACGTCTAGGCCGATTAGAACGAAATTAGCGCCATTCGATTTAGATGGTCATCCATATGTTAGTATTAATAAAAAAAAAAAAATCTTATTTTCTTAACCGGAAGTGACGTCATAAATACGCAATATTTAACTTATTTCAACAAATTATACTTAAAATACATACATAATTAACTTATATAGTAACATAGACAATATAATTTATAAATTCAAGGTTGCAGTGTTCTCGGCCGCCATTCCTGAAACCGGATGTGACGTCATATATCTAAAACGCCTGTACCGATTCCAACTGAACTAGCTCCTGCGTATTCATTCTGCTATTTATTTAAAAAATCAATTGCGAAAAATGAATAAACAAATTAACGGTACCGGAAATGGCGGCAGGAACCACTAAATGAAACCGGAAGTGACGTCATATATTACAAAGGGCATGACCGATTTTACGGAAATAAAGGGATTATGAATTCAGATGGTCGTTCATGAAGTATCAACTAGATAAAACTAGATTGTTTTCTTATTACCTATACCGGAAATAACGTCATAAATATGCTAAATTACGTCATAAATATGCTAAATGACACTAAATTCACCACTTTATACTTTTAAATAGATATTAGTAAACGTACATTGTAAATAATTATAAATTCAAGGTTGCAGTGTTCTCGGCCGTTATTTTCAAAACCGGAAGTGACGTCATATATCGAAAACAGTTGTACTGATTGCAACCAAATTATGTAAATATGTAGGACATATGATTATTGATTATGAATTCAAGACGACATTATTTTCGGCCGCCATTTTTAAAACCGGAAGTGACGTCATATATCGAAAACGGCTGTACCGATTGCAACTAAATTATGTAAATATGTAGGACATATGATTATTGATTATGAATTCAAGACGACATTATTTTCGGCCGCCATTTTTAAAACCGTAAGTGACGTCATATATCGAAAACGGCTGTACCAATTGCAACCAAGTTTTGGAAATGTGTAGGACTAATAATTATGAATTCAAGACGACATTATTTTCGGCCGCCATTTCAAAACCGGAAGTGACGTTATGTAAAAAAACGGCTGTACCGATGCAATCAAATTATGTAATTTTGTAGGACTTATAATTATGAATTCAAGACGACATTATTTTCGGCCGCTATTTCAAAACCGGAAGTGACGTCATATAATATCGAAAACGGATGGACCGATTGTAACGAAACCTAAGCTATATTCTTCTTGGATAATCATTTAAATCTTTTACCAAATGCAACTTTTCTTAGTACCTATCCAAATCGGTTGAGGCGTATTTTTTTAAAGAAATTAGTCCTTGCTCGGACATGTGCTACAAGCAGTATGAATAAACTAACAAAAGAAGTGATATCCCAGAAAAAAACACTCCGTGTAAAAAAGGCAGCCAAGTCACTTTACTTTAAAAAATTCAACACCGAAAAGGAGTGATATCAAAAAAGGAGCCAAGTCAATGACATTTCCAAATATTTAATCGTATTTTTGAAATAAAAGAATAAACACCGAGAAATACTTTACAAAAGGACTTGGCGCATCGTTTTTTTAAAGACATTTTTCTATTCATAAGCATATGCCATTTATATACAACCGTAGGGAAACATCTTAGGGAAACATCTTTCAATTACATATTATACATACCTACTGTAAAATATTTTCTATTTGAATATATACGCGATTAAATTTGTTGCCTATGCTTTCTATAAATACACAATAGTTATCTTCGTAATATTGTTTCGTGGTCAACATAATTAAGTCTCATGCGTTATACCTTCGCATCATGAAATACATTTCTATTAATCCACATTTTATAACAATACATTTCACAAAGTACAGTCACATTGTATTTCTATTAAAAAATTTAACTTTATACACTTGACACTTCAAAAATATATACCTAATAGTGTTCCATAGATAGTTAGTAATTATTTGACAACGTTTCATGATTTCCTTCAGTCAAGATCAAATTATGAAAAGATACCCTTCTAATATCACCATATTAACAGTGCTATAAAAATATAAATGAGCCCACTTCCAATTGTTATTTAATTCTTCCACCCTTACATTACTTATGTATTACAGCATCAAATCTTTCTTCTATCGCCATTGTCAAAACTATAAAATAGCCATTACTTAAAGTAGCTTGATTCATAGATTCTGGCTCTAATAGAAAGAGGAAAATGGACCAACTTATAAAATGCTTTCCACTTTTAGGATAGAATGATGTCTTTAAAAAAACGATGCGCCAAGTCCTTTTGTAAAGTATTTCTCGGTGTTTATTCTTTTATTTCAAAAATACGATTAAATATTTGGAAATGTCATTGACTTGGCTCCTTTTTTGATATCACTCCTTTTCGGTGTTGAATTTTTTAAAGTAAAGTGACTTGGCTGCCTTTTTTACACGGAGTGTTTTTTTCTGGGTACATAATACTCGTCTCCGACACGTTCGAAAAAGTTTTCATTGTAATTTTACCATTTCAAGAAGTTGCTGACAAACCAAAGCTCGGTGTTTTCTTTTCTCGGTCAAAAGTCTCGGAACAAACAATTCAGCCACTCGTCTCATCTGCAATTTCCAGTTAAAATTTGTTGACATGGTAATTCGGAACTTCTTGAAGTGGCAAATGACGAGGAAAACTTTTTGAAACGTGTCATGACCAGCGAAGAGTCGTTCCCCAAACCCCCAAAACTGAAGAGACCCTCTGAAGAGACCTTCTTTTTGATAAATTTCACAAATTATCACAATTTGGACGAACACAAAAATTGTTCACAATTGTTTCACTCATTTTGAGGTATCTGATTGGCTGTGCCGCCAATTAAGTCCAATATTTATTTAATCCGGCTCAGATTAACTTTGGTTATACCGGCCCTAACTATATTTGTGGCATTCAATTAATCTAGTGGAGCAGTCGCTCCACGCCAGCCAAGTCGTACGGCGCGCGCACACACTCATTTAAAAAGGCTGGAGCAAACCCACTTTTACTGTAAGCATCAAAGTGGCATTTTCGGCCTACTGGATCTTAAAATTGGAAAATCTTACATTGTTGCGATATATCTTAATTTCGAGCTATGGCCCACTTTACAACATATACCAAATTTGGGAACAATAGGTTACGCCCTTTGCGCGCTAGAGGGCCGTGAAAACAGTGTTTTAGGGCGGTTTTCATAATAATAATAATCTCAGTAGTAGTAGTCTCCTGGAATTTAAATCCGGTAAACAGGCCACAGCCTAAACGGCTGAACCGATTGATTTAAAATTTGTACCACATATGCACTTTTGGCGTCTGAGGTGACTTTTGCTATAACTGGTTTTATGCCGCTATTTTGAAACCGGAAGTGACGTCATATCTCGTCAACGGCTGGACCGATTGGAACGAAAATTGGGCCAAACGATCCAGACAGTCATCTATATGCATGATAAGTAGCAAAAGACTAAACATTATGTTAAAGAAACCGGAAATGACGTAATGAAATTTGAAATACATCGATTGGCTTTTTGGCAACAAAGGTTGATCCGATTATTTTGATATTTATGTAACGTATGTACTTTTGACGTCTCATGTGACTTGTTATAAAACCAACCGGAAGCCGCCATTTTGAAACCGGAAGTGACATCATATCTCAATAACGGCTAAATAGATTTCAACGAAACCAGCGCAAAACAATTTAGACGGTCAACTTTATGTATTATCATCAATAATATTTGCAGTTTCTCATACCTAAACCGGAAATGACGTCACACATTTTAATAATCTCACAAATTTTTATTTTGATGCAATAAATATACTATTTGAGACAGCTTATAAAATTATAATCATGTTTCAAATATACTTCAAGGGGTCAGAGATTTCAGCCGCCATTTTTAAACCGGAAGTAACGTCATATCTCAAAAACTGGTAGACAAATCGGTATGAAACTAGCGCCAAACGATTCGGATGGCCATCTCTATGGAATATGAACAGTACAAATAGAATTTTCCTATTTATGAGACCGGAAATGACGTCATTCAAATGTATAAATTATTATAATTCCCTCCTATACAATAAATACATATTCAGAAAGCTTAAAATGATACACATCATTTATAGAAATAAATTCTATGTGGCATTGCAGAAAGTTCAGCAGCCATTTTGAAAACCGAAGTGTTTCCATATCTCGGAACTGGGTTGACTGATTGGAATGAAACCTTTGCTATTCTTCGTGAAAGATCATTTAAAGCAATTATTTAGGACCATACACTGCTATTCATTAGTGGTAACGAAATTGTAAAGGGTGATGATTTTTTAAAAGAATTTAGTAATTGTTCATTTCATATGTGTCACAAGTTGTTAGAATAAACTAAAAAAAGGAGTGATATCCCCATAAAAACCACTTCGTGTAAAAATACCAGCCAAGTCTCTTCAACTAAAAAAAAATATGAGATCTAAAAATTCTGCACTGAAAAGTAGTGATATCAAAAAATTAGCCAAGTCAAAACTTTATTTGAAAATCAAAAAATACTTGGCGCATCGTTTTTTTAGGGCATTATAGGTATACTATGTATATGTATATTTCATGTATAATTTATAATTGGCTTATACTTCCAAGCTATTTATGTACACGATGCGCCAAGTATTTTTTGATTTTCAAATAAAGTTTTGACTTGGCTAATTTTTTGATATCACTACTTTTCAGTGCAGAATTTTTAGATCTCATATTTTTTTTTAGTTGAAGAGACTTGGCTGGTATTTTTACACGAAGTGTTTTTTATGGGGTCTAATTACATGAGAATAAAATGTACCTCTATGAAATTGACATTGAATTGGAGTTGAAATGATATGTAAATGTGTCTGATTGAACCTTACAAAAAAGCAACCTCAGTGCATAAAAACTATTACTTTTGATTATATTCCAGGTTTTTCGGAAAAGATTAGGCGCATTCTTAACTCTTTTAACATTAGAACGGTTTTTAAATCCTCTGACTCTTTGAGAAGTATGTTGTGTTCTACTAAACCACGTGATGAAATTCAAAGCTCAAGAAATGCTATTTATTCGTTGCCTTGTCAGTGTGGAGATGTTTACATTGGCGAGACAGGTAGACCTTTATCTATTCGGATAGAGGAGCATAAAAAGAATGTAAAAAACCACAAAATTCGTACTTCATTAGTTGCTGAGCACGCTTGGACACAATGTCATAATTTTCAATGGGATGCGGCCAGAAAAATTTACAATGAAGAGGATACTAAAAAACGTAGGTTTATTGAGGCGGCTTTCATCGCGTGTGGGAATAGTGTTATTAGCCAGAGCAGTTGCTTTTTTGATGAATCGTGGCGTTCCTTGTTGTCGTCATCGGTCAAATGCATCCAGCAGAATGCATAGGGGCATTGACTGGCTTGGTTTGTGGGTTGCTTGATAGAGGGCGTTTGTATTTAATTGTTGACTAAACCCACAGATAGTGCTAGTTGTGTCGTGCTGGGGATGTTGTTTTGACGGTTGAGTTGACTAGGGGCGTAAGAGTGAGCTCATCATTATTCAGTAGGCACCGGACGAAGCGAGTCGAAGCACTCGCGAAATATTGTGCAGTTTATTTTAATTATTTTAACGCAGTACTGGTGTAGTTCCAAGAGTTGTTTCGAGTTTTTTGAACCTTACATATCACATATTATCCTATTAATCAGTTCTGATTCCGGTTCCGTTTCATTTGAGTTTCATTTGTGTTCCATTTCAGGTTCACCCACAAATCAAAATATTAATAGGTAATTTATGCTTAACTCTTCGTTTTGGAGCTTAGAAGCACAGTAATAAGAATGCATCAAGCACGTCATGTCTATGACTAGACTAGACTAGGTTATTAATTGTAATTTGATCATTTGAAATGTGGTCGGCAATGAAGACAAAATTTAACAAAATTTATTATTTAAATAAATGTATGGACAGATAAGGCTCACAGGTAACTTTTATTCCGGGTGTCCGGGGTTCGATTCCCGCGGCCGTCCTTCCTGACTGTTTTTTCCTTTGTATTCCCTCAGACGACAGCCAAATGCTGGGAAGGTACCCTACTAATAGGCCACGGCCGCCTCCTTCCCACCTTCCATTCTTACCTCCTCTTCACCATCATCTCCCAATCATCATCATCATCATCATTCATCCGTCGCCATTAGCCTCGCTGCAGAACAGTGCGACGTTAAGCACTAATACAAAAAAGTTATGGAACCCAAATAATATGAAATATCTGTACCTCATAGATAGAAGGGCGCAAGTCCATTTGAATGATTCTTGAGGTGAGCTCATAAACCAGTAATTGTGTCTTCATCCAATCATATTTGTAATGATGACATGAGTCATTGTGTAAGAGAATACTTCAATATAACTGTACTTGTGGACATCAGTCAAATGACAATTGATAGAGCTTGATTACATCATTCCATAGGTGTGCAACGCAAAGTAGATCAAACGGACTTACGCCCTTCTACCTCTGAGGTATAGAAATGATCGAGTGAAGCTATACAGAAACTCCCTCTGACTAACATTAAATTAATTATCTTTTGTTATACAAGAGTTTTCGAGCCATTTTGATATTGATTTCGGTGGACGAATATTTTTCTTGCACAGACTTCGTAAATGGGAGAAAGAATTAATTGTTTAAAATATCAGTTTTAACAGGTTTAGAGTGAAATATACGATTAATAGAACTAGATCAGTTTTTCAAATGTCTTTCATGATAGCCCTTTTTCGATTACTTATTTGTAAATGGAGCATATTTAATGCTATCCTTCGTTTTACCCAGCCCAGGTAATAGATGTCAGAAGAGAGTATGTATCCTACACTTCTATATCAGTAAGATATTTAAGTTTTTGTCCCCGTCAATTTTTCTCTGCCAGAAAACATCTCGCCATCCGGTGCAAGTGTCTTATCAGGTACGTTTCGGTTTTCATCCAGTCTGTTTATAGTGTCTCTAAACTAGCAGAATGTGTCTCTGTTCTGATTGCTTGTAAAACCATACCAAAGAGTTTCTAGAAGGTTTGGCCAGAAACTCTTTGACCATACATTTCTTTGTATTCTCGACTATTTATTGTCCATCCCATGTTCGAGGTGTAGTCCAGTAATTGTGTGATTATACCCACCATTAATTGCAACAGAAGGTTTCAATACATGAATCGATTCAGAAAAATGTCCTCCACAACATATCCAAAATCGACCAAAATCGCTGTACGGAAAAAGGGTTTTAATGACTTTTTAAGTTAATTTCCCATGTTAATTCCATCTTGCAAAAAAAAAATTATGTAACTCCGATTTTGACGAAACTTGGCAGAATTGTTCACCATCCTAAATGAACACAAAAAGCTCTCTGAGCGTTTTCCTCTAAATCTCAACGTTTGGGAAATATGGCCCGTTGAAAAGTCATGTTTTCGAAGATTTAAGTCACTTTGAGTCGAGGTCCATATTTCCCAAACGATGAGATTTAGAGGAAAACGCTCAGAGAGCTATTTGTGTTCATTTAGGATGGTGAACAATTCTGCCAAGTTTCGTCAAAATCGGAGGTACATGAATTTTTTTTTTGCAAGATGGAATTAACATGGGAAATTAAATTAAAAAGTCATTAAAACCCTTTTTTCGTACAGCGATTTTGGTCGATTTTGGATATGTTGTAGAGGACACTTTTTCTGAATCGAACGGCACCAAAAACGCTTCTGTTGCAATTAGTGGTGGGTTATGCTGATTTTTTCACTAGAATGACTGGACTAGTGGTTCGGATTAATTCGATTGAGTTTTGATTCTTCTGATTATTATAATGATTTGGTCAATTGTCAGGGGGGAGGGGGCAAGCCAAGGAAAACAATTGTCGTCATTTATGTAAAACAATTATCTGTCGCCCCAGATTCAATGAAAAGTGTATACATTCTAAAAAGTGACCCCGCGGGGCGTTAACGCCTTCATTCTCGCGGGTTAGACATCCCATTATCTCAGACGAAATCAGAAGAAGCCGTCATTTACAAAAACAACACTACAAATGTAAAAAAAACATTTAATATTGTGCCAAAAAATTACTCGCTTTCATTGGCTCAATCTTGAGTATGCGTTTTCAACAAAAGATAGCTTTAGTCATATCATGGAGTTATAAATATCGAACTCCATGGTCATGTTTTTACAGGACGTGAAACAATTAGGTATTTTTATACAAGAGTGTCATAGTGCGTTTTGGTAAAGTCTGTTAAATTTGTCCAATTACTTTACTGCAAAATAAGCAAGTGAAACAAGCCACTCAATTGTTTTGATATTTTCAATAAAAATATGTTTGTTTCGCAATAAGATACTTTTTTGTTTAAACATACTTTACCTGCTCCTTTTTCTCACATAGCCATGACCAGAATAATTTTTTTTTTTTTTTTTTAGATATTATTAGGAAGAAAGTAATGTTTGTAATTCCCTAACGTAACATACTAATTATGTTTCAATTTATACAATTTTATAGTCTTCATCAGTGTTGAATCCAGGCATACCTCGGGGGGGGGGGGGCAGTGCCCCCCCCCCGAGGTATGCATGTGCCCCCCCGGCACAAATACCTATTCAAAATACCTTCAAAATAATATGTGAAAAGAAACACGTAAAAATAGACGGATCATGTCAAAAACCTTCCAAAACGGTTAGAATTGAGTTAAAATTCCAAAAAATTTCTGGGGCTATGCGCCCCGGACATGCATATCCTGATAAGTTCAATAAATTTACCTATTATTAAATCTCTTAGACCATTTTTTGGATATTTTGCAATTTATAATTCCCCAAAATAGCTATACACTGATTCAAAATTGTACCTAAACGAATGACCTTGATCAAAAATTTTCTCGGGGGCTTTGCCCCCGAACCCCCTGTTTACCACTGTGAGACTTTTCAAAATATATTACGTATATTAATGGTAATAAATTGGTGGACAGGATGGGAGGAACTGTGGGAAAGGGTGGGGAGAGGTGTTCAGAGAAGTGTTCGAAGAGGGTTAGAAATAACAGTAGAAGGATCAAAGACCGAAATAGGAAAATACAGCTTCATAAGAAGAACAATTAAAGACTGGAACTGGAAACTGGAAAAGAGCTGAAGAACTTCTGGAATATAAAAGGATGATAGTGAAAAAGTGAAGAAAGAAGTAGAAGAAAGAAAAGACTGCCACCGTGCCAAAGCACATTTGCAGGATATATTACAAATACAAATACAAAAAATAAATTAACTTCTCCCCCCCCCCCCCCCCAACACCAACATAAAAAAGTACCCCAAAAAAATGCCACCCCCAACTATTCAAGTGCCCCTCCCGAGAAAAATGTCTGGATTCAACACTGGTCTTCATATACAATATATAGACAGTTTTATCATCTCCAATCTCTTATTTAGGCTATGGTTGAAATGACGCCTCAAATTTAAACATTTTCTAAATCAGACCAACATTCATAGTTGCACTTTTCTAAGGTGAGAAAGATTCATGAATCATATTATAAAAGTTTCTCACATGACAAATTTATAGAAAAATACCAGGATGTTACAGGAATCGAACCAACGGAAGGCATGAAACAAAAACATTGAATTCAAAACAATAACAAAACTTTAATAAATATAACAATGAATAAATAATGAAATGATGAATGAGCATTAGAGTTTTGGCCTGTTTTTCAATGATCTGTTAAATCAGTTGTTACCTTGAATAACAGTCTGTTCGGTAATCAATAGTTTAACAATGTATTGAAAATTTGGCACTATTCTACATCCAGTTTTCCTGGTCATCTTTCTAACCGTGGCGTAGCAGAATAGATTGAGGATATCATAGTAGCTTCATGGTATACATTTAATTAATTTCTTCGAAGATTACATTAATTACCACCAAGTCATTAGTGACGCCATATTGTTGGAGTTACGTCATAATATTTTAATGACGAAGAGTCAAGTTCTTGATGAAGAAAGCGCCAAAGGTCGCAATTGCCGACCGGAAAGAATATGTTTAAACATACCTAACTTTGCTGGGTGTTTTCAGATCTATACAGTGCTTAATTTGGGCGTAAGCCCAGGTAAGCCCGGCTTACCCACCTTTTTTGGAGGGTAAGCCGGGCTTATGCACCTTTTTATATAAATATTATCTTTAATATTAATAACACTGTTAAAACAACAAATTTGGTCGCCCTCTACAAACTTATTTTTCATGGAGATAAAAATTCGTTCAAATATTTTACAAAAAGCGCAGAAACGCACCAAATTCATTCCAGAAATTCAAAAATTTTCCGGGGCTGCGCGCCCTGACCCGCGTTCTTCTGGGGACCCTCCCCCCAGACCCCCCATTGATTCCATACGGTAATGTGTTTTCCATGACAATTGTGGGGTAGGCTTACCCCAAGATAGGTAGAATATATGAGTTACTCTAGAGATCTTGAGCTTACCCACCTTTTCTAATACAAATTAACCACTGGATCTATATTAACATAGCACTATAACCAATAACATGCTTTGTAATTAGTAAGTAACTGTGACACATACTGGTTTAACTGTTATTGAAAAATCGGCCCTAAGATTAATAAATGAGCTATTTATTACTAGTCTGATTCCACGGCATTTGCAACTGGCTTTGTCCACTTCATTCTGTTCATTTGGATGCGAAGTGTACAGGGAAAGAATGATACAAGTCCATTTGGAGTGAAAATAAGAGGTGCCATCTGGTGGCCAAGTCATGAGATTCACGCTTTTAAAACATTTTTCGTTTCTATTGTTTAAAACCTCAAAAAGTTCAAGACTATAAGCGGTAGCCTCCAAATTTTTCAAGTTTTAAATAATGAAAACGTGAACGGTTTAAAAATTCAAATGCGTTCACTAGTTGGCTGGATGGCTATCAAATAAGTGGTTTGACTTTATGTTTCAATATCGATCATCATATGAATGGATTTGTCTGAGTGGTCTTGCAACCTCCTAACTTCACCTGTTACATAAGACATCATCCCCTTCTTCTCTAGTTCTTGGTCGATCCTCTCAACCTCGATCCATACTCCTTCTGCGCCAGCGTCGTATCCTCCTCCTCCTCGTCATCATCATACTCCTCCTCCAGGGGGATATCCCCTCTCTCCTGCTTCTTCTCCTGCTTCTTCTCCGTCTGCTTCTCCTGCACTCTACTTATCACACTGCCCGCAGCCGCCAGGCCGGCCAACCTCTCAGCCGCCTCTCTGTTGGGCAGCGACGCGTACGCACTGTCGCCAACCTGCGCATAGAACGCCGCCTCATCGCCAACCTGATTGTCCGCTATGTTTCTCTCCGCTTCGGTCTTGGCCAGTTTCTTCTCCACAACCACAGCGACATTCTCAGACCCAGATGTCTCCTGTAACTGGTTATTAGGCTCATAGAATGACGTGGGGGTGTAAAACGGACTGACTTGATTCACCGTCTCCTGGTAGTTGAAAGAATGGAACTGCGGCTGAGTGAGAGGAACCCCGTAGCTGTCAACAGGTTGTTTGTAGTTCAACAGCTGCAGCAGGTTGTCGGGTGTCAACTGTTGCTGCTGTTGATGTTGCTTCTCGAGCTGGAGTTGAATGGCGAGGTCCAGAGGGAGTTTACCGTTGCTGGGGTGGGAGTGGGGGTCAGTGGTGGCCGGGATCTTGGGGGCCGGGAGACTTGGGTCCGGGTCAGGGGCGTAGTAGGCTTGCTGACCGTCGTGGGTTCGTCCGGCGTGGTCGTTGCTGGCGAGGTAGGACTGTTGGCGCTCCGGGTCCGGGTAGGAGTGATGGTGATCATGATGGTGAGCAGGTTCGTGATGAACATGGTGGTGAGCAGGCTCGTGGTGCGCGTGGTGAGCAGGTTCGTGGTGAGCGTGATGAACAGGCTCGTGATGTACGTGATGGTGAACAGGTTCTGGATGATACACGGGATGACGTTCAGGCTGAAGCTCGAAGCTGTGTGACTGAGCGATCTCCACGGAGCTCGAGTGGACACCTGTGGAGTGAACAGTGTTTACTCGTGGTTATATTTTTCCCCCACCAATGGTCGGTTTGGAGCGGTTTTACAGCGAAATACAAAATATAAAATGTCTTATTTGGTAAAGCCAAAGGTGACATGAATTGATCCTTTATCTAAATTTTTATTGTACAAAGTATTCTTACATACGGATCTGAGACCTGGGAAGTAGGTAACTAAGAGGGATAAAGAGAGGTTGATGGCGGTTGAAATGGATGCGCTCAGAAGAAGTTGTAGGGTGTCAAGAATTGAGCATATTAGGAATGAACAGATACGGAGATGGATGAAGAAGGAAGAAACAGTGGTAGAGGAGATAGAGCGAAGGAGATTGTGCTGGTATGGACACTTAAGAAGAATGGATCCCCATAGGTGGCCCCTGAAGATATGGCATTGGACCCCTCCAGAGAGGAGGAAAAGGGGCCGACCGCCGAGAGAATGGCAAGAAGATGTAAAGGAGGCAATGGGGAGAAGAAACTTGCTGGAAGATGGTTGGATGGACAAGGAGAGGTGGCGATTGGGGTGTGAGAAACGGCCTGTGCTGTAAAATACTCACAATATATATATATATATATATCTAAATTTTTATCTACATATGGAAGGTTTGCTTCAGTTTCTTTATTTTAGAGCCCTTGAATCACCTTTAAATTGGGAAAATTCTAAAAATAACGCCCTGTGGGGCAACAAATGGAGGGCTTCGTGAAAATTTCAAAATAAACTAGTCAAGCAATGTATTATCCTCAGTGTTTTATATTTTTTGGCTGCCGACGCCTGGCATACACGATGTAGTTTCCTGTATTAACGGACTGACCTGGGAACGACGCCGGTCTGTCTGCTGGACTGAGGTTCGGGGCTGGTATCGTGTGTATCGGGCCGGTATTGTCGTCCAGCCCGTATCCCGGCCATGACAGCTGCGCGGGCGGCGCGTAGTGCTGGTGTGACGTCACGGGGAGGGGCGACGGCAGGTAGTGGGGGAACGGTCTGGGCACCACTCTTAATGGCGGGTATCTGATCGGAGCGCGCAGACGCGGTGGCGGCGGCTTGTTGAAGTAGTGGTGCGGAGGCTTGCTGTAGTAGACGCGCGAGGGAGGGGGCTTGCTGCCGTAGTGGATGGAGGGGGGGAGAGGTGGGTGCGGCGCGCGCACGCGGTACTGCGCATCGGCGTGCGCAAGTGTTGCGAGCAGGACGAGCACGAGTACAGGCTGGAACAAGCAACAGGTGATCAACTGGAGTTGAACGGTTCATGATAGCCCGGCGAGACAACGGTCCGTTTACATCCCCTTGCCCTTGAAGGGTTGATATTGACACGTCGATAGGTATTTTAGTTAAGGGGGGAAGAGCGTAACCCCTACTTCGATAGAATTCGCTGTAACTTTGCATTCTTATAGACAATTTCATTCTACACCAGAATATGGCCCAAAAAAACTAGCATCGTGAACTAGTTTTTGAGATAAACCCATATGTCTCCCAATGTTAGCTTATGGCAGCCAAGAAAAATCGTGCATATTTTACGCTAAAATGAAGATCTAATTTTTTTGTGTCGATAGATTTCAACAAAAAACTTATTTTCTAGTAGACATATGGATATATTATCAGGAAAAAATTTAAAAACGATACCAACCTGAACTATTTTAAAAGTTAGACAGCAAAAACTAAATCATTTTCCTATACCTCCTGTGTTAAAAATTTCCTCATCTTCTGAATGCATCAAATTGAAAACTCAATATAAGTCATGGGTTGCAAGTTACATGACATTTCATGAATCCTTCATACTTAAATATAGTTGAAATGTTGGAAAAGTTAATAAATATTGCTAATTTCAGTAAAAAATATTTTCGGGGTGTGGCATTCGATGTCCCCACCTTAAGGTCAATAAAGCATTCATTTTGAACTGCAACTTTGAAACAAGAAATCTCTCGAATTAGGGGGACATTTTAAAGCTTTCAAGACAGAATTTCTTTCATTTCTCCTGCAGTTTTGTTGCAATCTTTGAAATTGAAAGTTTGGAAGATAGGAGGAATTTGGCAAGATTTTGTAATATTTGGAATTCGGCAAGGCTGGTTGATGGAACGAATTACGAGTTTGGTTGGTGGATATTGAGAGAAGGGACGAAGTACGCATACTGTCATCATGTCATGTTATAATTATTATTATTTCGTATGGTTTATTACAATTACAATAAAGTTACAAAAATTGGTAATATAAAACACAAATCAAAGGACATAATTATCATAATAAGAAATCAATGTAAAACATAAAAAATATTGCTGTTCTGGCAGAAGCTTCTACAGCCGCACATCTAGATCTTCGAGCCACCTGAGGGCCTCCGGAGTGAGATCGCAGATGTCTCGAAGAGATCCTGTGAATTTGCGTAGTGGACACTCAGTGGCGATGTGGAACGCAGATTGCACAGGGTGTCCACAGTCACACTCCGGAGACTCTCTCAGGCCCCACTTGTGTAACATCTGCCCGCATCGTCCGTGCCCAGTCCTCAGCCTATTCAATGTGGCCCATTCCCTCCGAGGAAGCTCAAATCCAGGCTGCTCGATGATGGGATCTTGAACCAATGCGTGGACGTCAGGATTATCTGAAGACCACTCTTCTGTCCACGCAGCGTCAACGTCAAATCCCCTCTCTGACAGAGCATTGGCCAATTTCCAGGGAGGATGCCTCGATTTGAGTCTTTGCCTCTCTGTTGCGGTGGTAAATTTGTGAACAGGAAGTTCTGGATTTGTCAGGCACTTCTCCCATTGTTTAACCAAGGCCCCTTGTCGTCGCAGATGAGGTGGCGGAATATTGCTGAGAACTGGGAGCCATTGAAGGGGAGTCGATCTCGTAGTGCCTGATATTATGCGCATGGTGATGTTCAGTTTTGAGTCCAGAGTTTTTGTATGATGACTGTTGACCCAAACAGGCGCACAATACTCCGCCGCAGAATACACCAGTGCAAGTGCCGATATCCTCAATGTAGAGGTACTGGCTCCCCAACTCGTGCCAGCAAGTTTCTGAATGATGTTGTTTCTTGTATTTATCTTAGCAGCAATGTTGTTGATATGGTGTTTAAATGTGAGTGAACGATCAAGTGTAACCCCGAGATACTTTGGATGACTATTGTTTTTCACGAAATGCCCATTAAACTTGACTTTAATATCATGGTTTGCTTGATAGTTGGAAAGATGAAATGTTGTTACTTCAGTTTTCGACGGGTTTGGACAAAGTCTCCAATTTGAAAAGTATTCCCCCAGGATGGATAGATCTTTCGTCAGTTCATCTTCGCATTCTTCAAAGGTTGTATTCTGTGACACCACTGCAATATCGTCTGCATAGATAAACTTGCTTGAGTTGGTGGCTGGAATGTCGCTTGTATAGAGGTTGAAAAGCAACGGCGCAAGTACAGATCCCTGTGGCAGACCGTTGTTTAGTAATTGAGACTTACTTTTGTTGTTGTTGATATGCACTTCAAAACTTCTGTTGCTCAGCATGTTATTGAGCAATATGTACAAAGTTCTACAAGGAATAGCTTTGATAAACTTATACAGTAAGCCATGCCTCCAAACAGTATCGTATGCAGCAGTTAGATCAATAAATGCTACAGCAGTTTTTAAGTGTTTCTCAAAGCCGTCCTCTATGTGCGTTGTTAGGGCCAAGACTTGATCACAGCAGTTGCGGTTCGGTCTGAATCCAGCTTGTTCGACCGGCACTTGTCCGTTGATAACATGCGATATACGGTTGTATAGAAGTCTTTCAAAAAGTTTGTATGTTACACTCAACAAAGCTATTGGACGATAACTTTCCTCCTTGTCCGGCTGTTTGCCTGGCTTAAGGATAGCCACAACTTTAGTTTTCTTGAATAATGGAGGAAGGTATCCAGTAAGCAAAATATTGGTATAAAACTCAGATAGCCATTTGATTGTCTTTGGCCCACAAAACTTTAAAAACTCCGGAAATATACCGTCGACACCAGCCGCTTTACCATTTTTTACAGATCGCAAAGCATTTTCAACCTCGATAGTACTGAATGCACAAGCAAAGGTAGAAGTATCTTCTGCATCAAGCTGTGCTAACTTGAGTTTTGATTTAACACTTCTGCTGATATCCTTGTCAATGTTTACTCTAGACATCTACACTATACGATTTGCAATCAGGTTTGGGTTTATATCAGTCTTTGGTTTGTTACTGTCTGTACTGGCCCCTAGACGGCGTAAAACAGATCATGCCTTTCTACTAGAATGTTGGAAATTCATGCTTTCAACAGTCTCAGACCATCGTGCCATTCTTGTCTTGTCCAATGCATGAAGCAAGTCATCTGCAACTTCATGATCGCCACTCTCGCTGAACTCATTATACAGTCGTGTACACTCATCAGTCCAACATGGAATATACTCTCTCCTATATCCTCTTGGTATACAGTTCTTAGCTATTTTTATTACCAGTCCGACAAAGCGTCCATGTTGAATTCATGTCATGTTGAAGGAATATTTATCAAATCAGATTACATGGAGGTATTAATTTCTTCATAACAGTCCGAGATTGCAATAGTTTGGATAAGAATGTGTTTTGGAGGTTGTTTTCGATGATTCCACTCCTAATAAGGAATGGATGTTGATGGGATATATTTTTTTACTTGTGATTAAAAAATAACAAAAAATAACAAATAATAACAAATAATGTAATAACAAATACAAGTTTAATAATTTCACAGAAATTCACACTTTCAGTCATTTGGACAGCCCTGGGGCCCAAATTTGCTGTCCGATTTATGTAATATCTCGGAATTATGGAAGAGCGGAAAACTTCCTATAAGACTGCCACAAGAAAAGAAAATATCTCATTTGGCACTGTTTTGTCAGATTGATGTTGCAACAGCCCTCACTGATCAGACCTAGCATTGTTCTTCCCCTTAACAACGTACCTACTACCTATCCAGTTGAAGAACAGTGCGATGTGAAGACTTGATGCGAGGGGAAGAAATAACGAAGAATAATGTAGCAATTTCGTTGCTTAACGTCGCACTGATCTGCAACTAGGCAAATGGCGCCGGATGAATGATTATGATGATTGACGGTGGGAGGGAGGCGGTCGTGGCCTATTAGGAGGCAACCTTCCCATCATTTGCCTCTCGACTGAGAGAAACCATGCAGTCTGCAGCTTTCGTTTTGTTATTCGACGTTTTCTAGAAATTGTAAGTATTTTTTTTATTTTATCGTGAGAATGCACTATGGTCAAATTATGTTCAACCCCCTTTTCCCCAAGTGGGCAAAGTGCCAAGATGTTGAGTTGGTGATTGATAAGTGATTCATATATTGGTATTCAATTCCTGAAAGATTAGTTTCGTATTTTAATTGACGGATTGATACCTATACGTATAATAACGTATTTTCTAGACAATCAATAACATTCGTCGCCTAATGGTTCGACGACAATACTTGCCATTTCAACATGAAGTCGAATAAGAGAACGAAACTTGCTGACATCAAGATCAGAGTCACTAATAGAGCATCAACTCATGTTTTCTACATTTGCTCTTTTAGGGAAAGCTGGGGTTTAAAAGCAACAATTTGACTATAATTCAGTTTTTCAAGAAGTATTTTATATAGGAAGGCATAAAATCAAGTTAAGGGGGGAAGAGCGTAACCCCTACTTCGATAGAATTCGCTGTAACTTTGCATTCTTATAGACAATTTCATTCTACACCAGAATATGAGCATCGTGAACTAGTTTTTGAGATAAACCCATATGTCTCCCAATGTTAACTTATGGCAGCCAAGAAAAATCGTGCAATTTTTACACTAAAATGAAGATCTAATATTTTTGTGTCGATAGATTTCAACAAAAACCTTATTTTCTAGTAGACATATGGATATATTATCAGGAAAAAAATATAAAACGATACCATCCTGAACTATTTTAAAAGTTAGACAGCAAAAACTAAATAATTTTCCTATACCTCCTGTGTTAAAAATTTCCTCATCTTCTGAAGGCATCAAATTGAAAACTCAATATAAGTCATGGGTTGCGAGTTACACGACATTTTATGAATCCTTCATACTTAAATATAGTTGAAATATTGGAAAAGTTATTAAATTTTGTAGGGGTGTGCGAATATTCGAAATTTTCGAATACTTCGAAAATATTAGGTTCGAATATTCGATTCCGGATTCGGTATTCGAAAATCAAGTATTCGAAATTTCGAATATTTCGAAAATTCGAATATTCGAAAATTTTCGAATAGTTCATGTCTTTTAATTCAAAATTATCCCGCCATTTCTCAAATGGGAGTGTTTTTCAATGCTGCCAACTGCTGCAAAGTCTAAAACTCCAACCGAAAATAGTCATGGCCGCCATTTTGATTTCGAGGGAATATTATTTGTAGGGTATTGTTCCTCTAGATAGACCTTCCTATCATACTCCTTTTGTTCCTGTTAATTTAATTTTTTGTGATAATTAGTGACAACAATATGATCCTTGCATATTACTTCATGGCCATCTTTTATTCTGTCATTTGAAAAGAGCTTGGTGTCCAATTATTTTTTTTAATTGATATTATGTCTTTTAATTTAGGTTCCAATTATTCGATATTCGATATTCGATTCGATATTCGAAATATTTTTGTCAATTATTCGATATTCGTATTCGAAGTCAAAAATCACTATTCGCACACCCCTAAAATACTGCTAATTTCAGTAAAAAATATTTTCGGGGTGTGGCATTCGATGTCCCCACCTTAAAGCTAATGTTAATAACTAAGCCACGGCCCACATAAACGTAGAACATCCACAAAATTAAATGACTCGATATCTTCAACCCTTGGTTCTAAATCGAGCGTCAACACAATATACAAATTACAAAATCATACTCAATAGTCAACCCATGATTTGACGGTTACACAAAGAGTGTACGACGAACATGATAACCAAAATGATAGACGGGGAAGTGCTGAAAAGAACTACGTTCACTGGAACCCGATATCTTAATTCATTTGGAAACAACAGCGACTTTTGCAATAGCTTGTTCGGGCTATTTTTACCAATCGGGCCAATGTTGAAGGCCATGTGAATCTGAATAATGTGAAAAAATTAATTTGACAACCATTTTTTCAAGAAAATAAAATCATACCGCAACGATTTTTTCGTAAATTGGTTGATTATAAATGGAGTAACTCTTGATAGAATATCGGATATTTTACATATCGATATTTCGACCCCATCGAATTTCTAAAAAAAATCGCTCATTGTTCCGATCGTGTTTATTTATTGAAGATGCGCGCGCAACAAGTGCAAGTCTGACGTCATCATGATGCGTGCTACTTGCGTCTGGTCTAGATCCTACACCTGTAACAAGTGCAAGTACTGATGACGTCATACATCGTGCTACTTGAGCTGGTCTAGATCCTACACCTGTAACAAGTGCAAGTACTGATGACGTCACACATCGTGCTACTTGCGTCTGGTCTAGATCCTACACCTGTGCGACCCACTGACTTCCTTCCTGTTCCTCAAGCCGAATTATCCGCCACACCTCGGTCAAGACTCATAGGATTATGTTTTGAGATCAGCTGTGTCCTTGTCTGATATCGCCAAATACTCCGGTACAATGTGTTGGAAATACTAGAATAGGGTTATAAGTATCTTATACAATAGAAGATTCATTTTAGAATATATTAGATACTACAAAAAATACATTTAAAGTACCTATATTTTTTATTGTAATTATTCAGATCTTAGTTCACGATACATTATAAAATAAGACAATTCTTTGAACTTCTACTTAAACTTATTTATTATTAGATAGTACACTATTTCGTCCTGTTTCACAGGACTTCGGGACATGTTTTACGTAGAAGTTCAATTAATTGTCTGATATTATATATTTTTTTAATTCTAAAACATATCATCAAATTTAGAAAATGACTTATTTTTCTAACTTTATTCTAATTTGCAGTACTTGTAGGGAAACATTGCTTGACATTTTCTTGATGTTTTCAATACGAATTTCAAATACGAATCATTTGTCTAAAACTGAATGTTAGCCAATCAATTCAAAGTGGCATCTTTACTGGTGACTTTATTTTGGATAAAGAAAGTGTACGCCCGTTTACAGGAATCCTAATAATAATTTATAAGTACGCACATGTCAAATATTTGTATATGTAACAAACTGAGCGTCGAGAAAATTCCAGGAAATTTGCAAACACTTTGTGACTGAAGAAGTTTACAGACGAGTGGACTTAAAATATTGAGATTACAAAAATAAAATAAAGTGTATGAATAGTCTCAAAAATAGTTTATTCATTAACTTTGCAATACAATTCTGACCGCTCTGTGTAACGCGTTGATAAGCGAGGCTTCGTATTGCATGCGAATTGATATTCGTGTGAAAGTTGCTGCTCTAAACCTTGGAGAAGCTCGGAAGACGACATACATCAAAGGAGCAGTAATACATTCTTAAATATTCTTTGAATTGACTTGACAAATGTCAAAACAAGCATATCATGTCCCGTAAAATGTCAATAGCTCTTGAAGTTCTTGACAGATTATTATGAAAATTGCAGTGTTGGTCGCCAAATACTTTTGAAATGTAGTTTTCAATCAAATTTCAAGAAACTTTTCATTATGTTTTCTGTGTGACGACTTGGTTCCTTAATTTCCTGACTGAAGTTTCTCTTGGATTCCCTCAATCGACAGGCAAATGATGGGAAGGTTCCCTACTAATAGTCCACGACCGCCTCCTTTCCACCGTCGATCCTCACCTATATTCTTCATCATATTCATTCAAACGGCGCCATTAGCCTACCTTGTTCACACTGAGGATTCGATTGCGATCCAATATCTCAATAGGGAAGTCTCATGAAATTTTATTCTAGTAAATTTCTATAAATAAACACAAATAATAATGACAAATACACTTATTACCTGTGAAATCTTAAATTTTCATTCATAAAAATCGAGTTCAAATATCATATGATTTTTGGCGGGAAAAACGGCCTTTAACAAGAATCAGAACTGTGATGTCATTTCCAAGTCTTGAACATTGGTTTGACATGGGGATTCCCTTGTTGCCATGGCAATATAGCAAACTGTGATGTCATTGCCAATTTTCCTGTTTTTAAATGAGGAGATCTATCACTTTGTAAATTAATTACATGAGAACTATTCGTCCAACAACAAAAATAATACCACATCTGTGTTCAGCAACATCTCAACTTTCATAAAATAAATATTATTCTGAATTCAAATCTTCACGAGACTTCCCTATTGCATTCGAACATTTCAGACATTTTCTTCAGCCTTTTCAATTAGATCATGTCCTATTTTCCTTCAAGTCTAGAAATACTTCAACCAATTAATCAACAATAAACATTCTCTATAAAAATGGTCTAAATTCTCTTTCAAGTTTCCTTGAAATCAAGGGTTGAATTTACCGGCAATTAATAATGTAAATATATTTTCTCTCTCTCTTGCCTGTGGGTGAATAACCTGCTTCACTTTCATCTCTTCCTTCATTAGCGTAATGAGCTTACACCTGATAGTGACGGTCATGGTCGCATGGGGGGGGGGGGGGGGGCTGCCCCTTGTCCCCCCCCCCCCCCCCCCTTTGTCGCGCGGAGATTGAGCAGTTGGGTTATATGTTGTTTTAAAACGGATAAAGAATTAAAAACAATCAGATAAAGACAGATTTAAAATGGAAAACCACAATTGAAAAGACACGCTCAAGATTCAATTAATATTTTATTGAAATAATTCAGTTTTCTTTTGAGAACCTTCATCAGTCAGTTTAAAGCATTGTATAGATTTGAGTGTATAATATTTGAGATTTTGACGAGATTTTGACTATGTAAGTCTTTTTAATTGTGATTAATTTATAATCTTCAAGAAAGAGAAATTACATACCTATTAATCGATTTATAAAGGTAAATTAAGAATGTTTCTTATGAAAATAACTTGTATTCTTTTTATTTTGGTCAATAAACGATGATTTTTGTCAAAATTGAATCAACGACGTCATTTCATAACATTATTTCACTGTAGATTTTGACAAAAGCGATACTAAGTAGGTATAATAAAATCGCAATAATTAATTTTTAGTCTGCACGTAATCCTCAACTATATTGACCAGTCGCATAATCTAATAGCTGTTATATTGTATGTCATAACTAGCAATTATAATTAATTGTTGTCAGTAATCCCCGACATGTAACATGTAAATGGAATTATGAAGTTCTCTTGTCATGTGTTCTGATTCGTATTATAAGCTGAAGGGTCAACTGATAAAGTGTAGGTCACTTTAGACTAACTATCCCTATGGGTTTCTTAACATAATCTAGATCCAGGGTTTCAATAATCTGTTAAAACGATTGGTTAAGTTTAAACGATAATTCAAGAAATGTAATTGCTTATTGGCATTGCAACGGTCCGAAGGTAATAAACTAGATAACTAGTGTAAGAGTATACTATAATTGAAGATTTTATTCCTTGAATGACAGTTTAAAGTTAACTATTGGTTTCACCAGAGCATTGAAAAAACGGGTCATTTTTGATGACTCTTTTGAGGGTTTGGATTGCAAGATTGTATTTGACTTTTGAAAGTTTTCGTTTTGTTTCATATTTTCAATTCTCTTTGTTTACATCTAGTTAGGTTTTTGGTTTTATACTGATGTATGTAATATGGAAGTCTCGTGAAGATTAGAATTCAGAATAATATTTATTTTATGAAAGTTGAGATGTTGCTGAACACAGATGTGGTATTATTTTTGTTGTTGGACGAATAGTTCTCATGTAATTAATTTACAAAGTTTGATAGATCTCCACTCATTTAAAAACAGGAAAATAGGCAATGACATCACAGTTTGCTATATTGCCATGGCAACAAGGGAATCCCCATGTCAACACAATGTTCAAGACTTGAAAATGACATCACAGTTCTGATTCTTGTTAAAGGCCGTTTTTCCCGCCAAAAATCATATGATATTTGAACTCGATTTTTATGAATGAAAATTTAAGATTTCACAGGTAATAAGTGTATTTGTCATTATTATTTGTGTTTATTTATAGAAAATTACTAGAATAAAATTTTGCTTGGCTTGTATAGCTGTGCAGCGTATTGTTGTAATGTGTTTTATGTGTGATTTGTACAGTGACGTAACGTCAGATTTCGGACCCCTGGAGGGTTATTCTAAAAGTCCTTGTCGTCTCGTATCAATTGACACTCTAGTGACTGCAGTGAGCCCGTATCAAGTGAGATAGTAGCAGGATATTTGTAGGGCCCACTATTTTTTAATTATCCATAAGGTACTGCAAAATCTTGAATAATAATATGTGCATACTTTTTTACTTTATGAATTATTACACTTAGGGCCGGTCTTTCAAACTATGATCAATCAAGGATTGGCATTGGTTGTTGCCATGACAATACAGTCCTAATCATCTGTTTAAAATTTAGCAGAGTAATGAAAATCTGTCCCTAATTGTGACACTTGACACTAAGCCAGTTGCTTGCTGTGGATTATGTATAGGTAGGTAGTAAGGTAACGCATAATAACTACAGTTTAGTTAGATTTAGGTCTAGGGTTCCGGGTTTTATATCACCGTAGGTTTTAGTGCATTTTAACGAGATTTAAACACACATTTTGGTCGATTTGATCAGCTAAATTCTATTTTCTTTTCTCTTTAGTGGTGTTTAACGTCGCACTGTTCTGCAGCGAGGCTAATGGCGACGGATGAATGATTATGATGATGATTGGGAGATGATGGTGAAGAGTAGGTGAGGATGGACGGTGGGAATGAGGCGGTAGTGGGCTATTAGTAGGGTACCTTCCCAGCATTTGCCTGTCGACTGAGGGAATACCACGAATTAATTTTTTGAATTACTACTATTTTCATTACTATTGATCATCGACATTTGTTTATTTTTATGCTATTCATTCAATCCAAAATGTCGGGCATCGAAGTGACGCCAATGTGTTTGTGACTGCACTGTAAACCGTAATGTTCGAAATATCTACCCATAAGGATGATAACTGGTGCAATACAAAATGGCAAGTAAGTTTATAACTGGAAGGCCGGACTTATCAAAGAAGGAAATGTGCATTATGAGTGAAATTGATGTTTTATTATTTAAGAAATGTTATGTTATGAAGTACTGTTGAAATTGATCCATTTGTGCGTGTGTCAGAAAACTCATTGTCTAGATCACGACGCAGTGTGAATGGGGGATCATTCCCACATTCACAAGGACTACATCGTATCCAGGGATTTTGTTTCAGAACTGTTACATCTTTTAACTCTCTATGTTAGGCAGGAAGAATGTTTTAAATCCTTTAAAACTCAAATTCGTAATCATTTAATTCATAAAACTCTAAATGGTTATGCAGTGCAATACTGTGTATCATTAATTCCTTTCTTCCTGTGTTATTTTAAGTGTTGACTGTTTTCTTTAACTACAAATATTGATTTTTAAATAACCTTTTTATTGACTGTCACCTTTAAATTCGTGCTATTTGTTCCTTGTATTGTTTAAGCCGGTAGTGAGGCACATGTGCTACGGGGCTTGGCCCTATTCTCGCTACCGGTAAGTGTACTTATGTTTGTAGTACATTTTAAAATAAATAATAATACTTATCCCTTAGGGGTAGAAAGTAAAGTTTGATTTTCCACCCCTTTTTTATGGAAGCTTAATATTTCATGACATAAAAGCATCTGTATTATATTGAACTTCTCCCCATACCATTAGTTAAATCTTCAGTTTAGTTAAACTCCATAATTTAAACAGAGAAAATAAGCTCTGGCATTAAATTATAGTATGGTAATACACCGAGTTTTCTTATGTGGAGCTTAAGCTAACTGTAGCTTAAACTAATAGTAATACCTGCCCTATAGGGAAGAAAATTCTACATTTTTGTTTTAATTGAATAGTAATATCTTCCTTTTGCATACCAAGTACTACCCTCTTTGTCACTTAGGGAAGAATTGTATTCGTTTTGGTTACTCTTCCCTACCCTACCCCTCGTCTACCCTTATAGCTTACAACAGGGGTCGGCAACCTGCGGCTCCTTAGTGGTCCTTTAATGGCTTTTTATAATTTAAATGAAGATCTGGAAACGAAAATAATCGAAAAGTCGAAAAACAAAAGCGCCCTGCGGGGCAACAATTGGAAGATTATTTGGATCAGTTTGTACATTTTAGAGCCCTTCAATGACTTTTAAATTGTTGAAATTCTAAAAAATCGCACTGCGGGGCTTCGTAAAAATATCAAAATAACTTATTCTAGCAATTTATTATTTTCAGTATTTTATTGATTGCCTCCCATTATTGTCACACAGTTTTTTAAACAAAGAACGCACACATTTTTAATGTCATTGATAATGTGTGCATTTCTTCTTGTATGTTGTGATATGTATGTTGACTACTGAACTGATGAAGTTTATTTAATAGCTGTAGTGACTCATGATGTGTTTATTTTCATTAATTTTTGATAATTAAGTGCAATGTGCATCTAATATTAATTTCTGGTTAGGTGGAAGAGCCACTGAGGTGAAACCTCGCCTCATTGTTTGTACGTGTCTCTGTGTTGTGCATTCAATAAAAATACAATAAAATAAATAAAATACATTATTATCTAATTGATTAAGGGGGGATGCCCAAGTAGAGGTCTCCGATAGATATTTGAATTAATATGCTTATTCAATAGATCATTTCCTTGTGCACAATATAAACGCAAGAAAAAGTAGGGTAGCCGAACTAATTTCCAAGATATATCATTTTATAAATTTGAGTTAGCCATATCTTTAACATGGTAAGTCGAAAAAACACGATAATTTTCCTAGTAAATATTAGATTTAAACTATTTTCCACCGATAGATTTCTTCCAAAAACTAATATTATGTGTATTAGACATAGAGGTATTTATTAAGATTTTTATATATACACCTAGCCGTACGTTTTTAAAAGTTAGGCGCCAAATTCTAAATAATTTTCCTATACCTCCTGTGTTAAAATTTCTTAATCTTCCGAAGACATCATATTGAAAACTCAATATAATTGGAGAGTTGCAAGTTACAAGACATTTGATGAAACTTTTACATAAAAATATAGTTGAAATGTTGGAAAAATTAATAAAAGTCGTACATTTCAACAAAAAATATTTTCGGAAAATCTACTTGGGCATCCCTCCTTAACTGTTGTCTAATTGTCTCCGGAACCAAGAAGGTTGCCGACCCTGTGTTACAGTGTGTCATCTCTAAGTACTCACCAGCATGCTGGATGTCTGCTAGGAGGTGTCTCGATGAGTTGATGATGAAGACGAGTCAATGTGGGTCATCGCAGTGTTTATATACCCGCGTGTCACCTAGATCCACTTCCACGCGTTTCTCCTGCCTCGGACATTAGCAGCTCCTTGCATAGGGCATTAGCAGTGCATTGGACATAGGATCTAGCGTGTACCAGGTCTTATACCCGCGTGTCACCTAGATCCACTTCCACGCGTTTCTCCTGCCTCGGACATTAGCAGCTCCTTGCATAGGACATTAGCAGTGCATTGGACATAGGATCTAGCGTGTACCAGGTCTTATACCCGCGTGTCACCTAGATCCACTTCCACGCGTTTCTCCTGCCTCGGACATTAGCAGCTCCTTGCATAGGGCATTAGCAGTGCATTGGACATAGGATCTAGCGTGTACCAGGTCTTATACCCGCGTGTCACCTAGATCCACTTCCACGCGTTTCTCCTGCCTCGGACATTAGCAGCTCCTTGCATAGGGCATTAGCAGTGCATTGGACATAGGATCTAGCGTGTACCAGGTCTTATACCCGCGTGTCACCTAGATCCACTTCCACGCGTTTCTCCTGCCTCGGACATTAGCAGCTCCTTGCATAGGGCATTAGCAGTGCATTGGACATAGGATCTAGCGTGTACCAGGTCTTATACCCGCGTGTCACCTAGATCCACTTCCACGCGTTTCTCCTGCCTCGGACATTAGCAGCTCCTTGCATAGGGCATTAGCAGTGCATTGGACATAGGATCTAGCGTGTACCAGGTCTTATACCCGCGTGTCACCTAGATCCACTTCCACGCGTTTCTCCTGCCTCGGACATTAGCAGCTCCTTGCATAGGACATTAGCAGTGCATTGGACATAGGATCTAGCGTGTACCAGGTCTTATACCCGCGTGTCACCTAGATCCACTTCCACGCGTTTCTCCTGCCTCGAACATTAGCAGCTCCTTGCATAGGGCATTAGCAGTGCATTGGACATAGGATCTAGCGTGTACCAGGTCTTATACCCGCGTGTCACCTAGATCCACTTCCACGCGTTTCTCCTGCCTCGGACATTAGCAGCTCCTTGCATAGGGCATTAGCAGTGCATTGGACATAGGATCTAGCGTGTACCAGGTCTTATACCCGCGTGTCACCTAGATCCACTTCCACGCGTTTCTCCTGCCTCGGACATTAGCAGCTCCTTGCATAGGGCATTAGCAGTGCATTGGACATAGGATCTAGCGTGTACCAGGTCTTATACCCGCGTGTCACCTAGATCCACTTCCACGCGTTTCTCCTGCCTCGGACATTAGCAGCTCCTTGCATAGGGCATTAGCAGTGCATTGGACATAGGATCTAGCGTGTACCAGGTCTTATACCCGCGTGTCACCTAGATCCACTTCCACGCGTTTCTCCTGCCTCGGACATTAGCAGCTCCTTGCATAGGACATTAGCAGTGCATTGGACATAGGATCTAGCGTGTACCAGGTCTTATACCCGCGTGTCACCTAGATCCACTTCCACGCGTTTCTCCTGCCTCGGACATTAGCAGCTCCTTGCATAGGGCATTAGCAGTGCATTGGACATAGGATCTAGCGTGTACCAGGTCTTATACCCGCGTGTCACCTAGATCCACTTCCACGCGTTTCTCCTGCCTCGGACATTAGCAGCTCCTTGCATAGGGCATTAGCAGTGCATTGGACATAGGATCTAGCGTGTACCAGGTCTTATACCCGCGTGTCACCTAGATCCACTTCCACGCGTTTCTCCTGCCTCGGACATTAGCAGCTCCTTGCATAGGGCATTAGCAGTGCATTGGACATAGGATCTAGCGTGTACCAGGTCTTATACCCGCGTGTCACCTAGATCCACTTCCACGCGTTTCTCCTGCCTCGGACATTAGCAGCTCCTTGCATAGGGCATTAGCAGTGCATTGGACATAGGATCTAGCGTGTGCCAGGTCTTATACCCGCGTGTCACCTAGATCCACTTCCACGCGTTTCTCCTGCCTCGGACATTAGCAGCTCCTTGCATAGGACATTTGCAGGCTGCAAGTACCAGGTCCTTGCATTGGATTAGGATCTAGCTTGTACCAGGTTTCTCACAGCCAGGGAGGATCTAGGGTAATAGGGATGATATTTATACTAAATATCGCTATTACTGGTACAGTTTTAGGTATGAAATATGAAAAGAAATGTTTAAGTTGATTTAGGCAATATAGCTCAGATCCAGCTAACTTAAAAAAAATCTGAAAAAACAGAGACACGATTTAGAACATATTTAAAAAAAATGTTTAAAAAAATGTAAAAAAAAAAAATTGCTAGGTACGTACACTCGACATTTCATAAAACGATATTTGAAAGAAATCGATTGTCTGAAAAAAATGTGATGGCTTCATCCGATGAAGTCTATGCTAACTTGTCATCTACCTCTAGTAGGTGAGCTCTGATTTCATTGATAATAACAAGGATTGACTGTCAAGGAACCTGACCAGCAGTCAATCCGTTTCGTTCAAATACCGTTTTATGATTTGTTGGGTGTACCATAAGTTTTACATTTTTAGAAATTGATTGGTACAATAGTTAAGACCAGAGATGGGCACTATCTTAGATGGAAGTATCTTAGATACTATCTTAAGATAGAAGATAGTATCTTCTATCTTCTATCTAGATACATTTGTGGTGACTATCTTTCATCTTCCATCTAGATACTATTTATGTTAGTATATTCCATCTTTTTTCTCCAAAAAGATAGAAGATACTTTTTTCCTATATTTGATTTTTTTCTATTTTTAAAATGTCACACCGTGTCACACTACGTACTACGTTTCCCTCTTTGATTTCTGTGTAGAAGCTAAATATTATCTGTCCATTATTTATGACTTGAATGCAACAGCAATAAATGTGAACACAAGACAGGAGATGACTTCTAAAACAAGCAACTTTCAAAACCAGACACTTCGGTTTCCGGTTTCATTTGTTCATAAAATTGTTAAAAATTGTTTTCATATAGGTAGTACAGTTTTTGGCGATTGATCGTATTCGTAATAAACCTCGTATTATTTGCCCCCATCCACCGGTTATACATATCTACTATTCTGTTTAAGAAATTATTTAATTTAGATCTTTTTATGTTGAGGCAAATCATATAATATTTACAGTCGCTATTGATTTTCTATAATTTTGCTCATTCATAATCTACGATGAATTAATAAAAAAAAAATCAAAGTATCTTTTATCTTGTATCGTGTATCTTTCATAAATGAACTATCTTTTATCTTCTATCTTTTCACATTTTCTAAAACATCTTTTATCTTGTATCTTAGATACTGAAGTTGAGACTATCTTGTATCTTCCATATCTAGATACTTTTTTCAAGTATCTTTGCCCACTGGTTAAGACGATATTTAGGAAATAGTATCTCCAAATTTTGCTTCCAGTACAGCCGACGAATACTATAGCTGGTAAACTTTAAAAAACTTTTACCAGAAATAAAGCAAATAATGGAATTTGCTAAAACTATAAGAACAGTGCTTCGACTGGACTAATTTAAGAGGTCTAGAATAGCAAATTAATTTTCGTATCAGCTACCTTGGCCGGACGTCAATATTTTACTCTTATCTTCTTCTGCATAATTCTAAAATAAAATATACATTAAAAAAAATGTGAGTTAAATTTAAAGCTATAGTTTAAAAAAAACATTTTAGCCGTTTACAAATGTCGTGTTGCGGAATTAAATAATGAGATAATCAGTTAGTATTGCCTGTTTCAGTTTCCATTAGAATCTGCTTAAGACAATTTATTAATTAATCAACAAATATTATTCTGCATGAAACGATATAAAGTAAGAGCAATAATTGATAAAATATTCCTATCATGTTTATTTAGAGAATATTATGAAATAAATCACCATAGGTACATAATAATTGTCCAATATGTATTTGATAAATTTGTAAATCTCACACCAAGCCACTAGATACGTTGAACGAAATTAATTAAAATTTTAATCATGATTAGATAGAAGACAAACATTGTTGAACTAGGAACATTTTTAAATTTGTTCTTCGTTACGTGATAATTGGGGAATTTTTGGGGAAAAAATTACTTATTGTAGTTGCCCGCCTTCAAAGCATGAAGCAAAAATAAATTAACTAAGTAGGTATACTTCAAATTATGTGAGGAAGCGAAAATAACTACGGAATTCTTGCACTTATTATAAAATAAGACGATTATTTGAACTTCTACGTAAACTTATCTATTAGTAGATTGTACAATATTTCGTCTTGTTTCACATGACTTCTTCAGGACGTTTGAAAAATTAAATGGAAGAAAACAAATGATAAATTGACTAATCCGATATCGCATCACAATGGCACAATCACAATGTGCCACAATGATTGTTTGATATTTTCTGTCAGTTTGTTTGTATTTTGCCTACACTATTCTGATCACACCGAGTTAAACTTATCAATCTGAAATTTAACACACTAATGTCATACGAACGATCACGTGTATGTTTTGGACAATATTCTCTGATTTTGTTTGACCGATCAACTTCATGGGACCGACATTTTAGGTGTAGTTGAAAATGTTCAGCACTCTAGAACGTCAAGGGTTGACATTTTTTACTGACGTTCTTGATTGTTTTCACATTTCTAAGGGCCGGTTTTTCAATGCTTTGTTTGAAAAAATCGAATATAATACTGGATGTACAATACTGTATGAACAATACTGGCCCACAATACACAGTGTGGGTTTCTTTGCCTATTTACAGGCGCGTCTGGGGGACGTAGCCCCCGAGTCCTAGCCCCGCAAGGCGGTTTTTTTGAATTTGAACTAGTTAAAAGTGATTCTGGGGCTATAAAATGCACACACTGAAGGAAAAAAAATCCAATTGTTGCCCCGCAGGGCCTATTTTTAGAATTTAAACAATTTTTAAGTGATTTTTGGACACTAAACGTAATTTTGTATGGTGAATTAGGGGTCATCCTGCTCGAGTAGGGGGGATAATCCCCTCCCCCCCCCCCCTCCCTACGCGCCTGATTATTTATAACAGACAATGAGACCACATGCAAGTATGCAGAGTGATAATTGCGCGACTTATTTAAATCCCATTAAAACAGCAACATATCGGCAAAAAGTTATAAAAGGATTTTTTTGAGATGAAAATAGTCACTTGAGTTGTAGAATCACTTTTATAATGAGGAAGAAACGTTCTCACAACTTTGGGTGCAGAAGTTTGGCCAATTTCCTAATGTATATTTATGGTCACGTGGTATTGTAAAATACCCTTAAATACGTGATGGAGACACTTCTGGCAGGAAACTTTTTAGATGCACTTTTTTATTTTGAAGTTCGTGTTTCAATAGTGTAGGGGAAAAGGAGAAACAATTGAAATTGAAATTTAGTTACAAGTTTACTTTTACAGCCGTAACAAACAACTAAAGCAAATTTAATATAATTTATTATTATTTATATAAATGCGCCCCTGATATCCGCCATGATCCCCCCTATCTCTAGTGCCACAGAATCCACCAGAGGTCAGTCGTGTTCCTTATTCTCTCGAATGCAGAACCACTGATATGCACTTTTCTAAATTCTTCAGGTGGCACGGAAAACACTTTTCAAGCCAGTTAATCGTAATAAATAATCGTAAATCCAGTGGAGCGGTCGCTCCACCCAGCCAAGTCGTACTGTACACTCACACTCACTCAATATACCGTAAATGCCTATAAACTGAGGAGCAGACCAACCACTTTTACTGGAAGCAATAACATGGCATTTTCTGCCTATACTGGATCTTAAAAGCGAAATATGTTAATTTGGAGCTATGGCCCACTTGACAAACCATTTCAAACCAGCAACGTTGAGACACTATTAAATAATTTATTTACTTTCAATTATATAGCGCTAAAAAGTAAAACAATTTAGAAAATTGAGAGGGAAAAATTGTTTCATAAATGGGTGTAACTTTGATAGGATGTTCACATGATCAGTCTGATTGTATTATTAATCACCATTCCATTTTTGCTTCGTGCCTTGTTAATTAGGCGATGGTTATTCAACAAAACCGTGAAAATTTATGAAATATCCGATACGATTGGAGACCAAACCAGTGAACCAATTGATCTCAAATTTTAATCATGATTAGATAAAAGACAAACTTAGGGTTATCACTTGGCACATTTTTTTAATTAAATTTCATACGTTACAAGTTACAAGACATTTGATGAAACTTTTACATAAAATTATAGTTGAAATGTTGAAAAATTAATAAAAGTCGTACATTTCAACAAAAAATATTTTCGGAAAATCTACTTGGGCATCCCTCCTTAAAACTACCATTAAAAAATTGGTATCCGACAATCTTTCAAATACATACATTTCTTGAATTATTGTTGAATTCAGTTTATCAGTATGTAGTAGATGTAGTGTATATTCTTCCTTTAAAGGACCAGTGAACCTAAAAATCAAAATTTTACTATCATTGATGTTCGGGGATTTAAGCACATTGACGCAGTGTTGAAACATCCAGCCTACGCGTATGGTCTTGAAATGATACGCTAAGAGAATGACCTTGCGAAACTTGGCGAGTCAGTATTACAGTGTAACATTGATTTTCATCTTCAAGTATTCGGTGTGAGCAAACTAAGTGCAACCCAGGATTAAGGTTATGATGAAATAAACAACCAAATCATCCACTTCCTAACCATATTTTATTCAAAATAATAACGCTTATCATTTACCTGCAATTAATTGAGCGAGCGAAGCGAGCGTCTTCTTTTGACTCGTTTGACACGGACCTCTGTTTTTTTTTTGTTTTTGTTTTTGGATGCTAAATGGAGCAACTGAACTCGCACCGTTTCACCGATCGACCTGAAATTTTGCACACATGTAGAGACAACCTTCTCTGTTTGCTGACCCATTTTTTTTTTGAAATCTATCAATTTGTTAAAATTTAAATAAACATCTCCTGATAGGCTGAAAAATGAAAATGGTCTTCGACAAATGTGATCAACCTTATATTTTGCATGGTCATTAAGACCAACATTGTCTCTTATTTTACAAATTTTCAGCCAAATCGTCTCATTGGTTAAAATTTAAAAAAATATTTCATATGCTTTTTAAAATTTAAACCAGAACCGTTTGACCGATCAACTTAAAAATTTGCATGGTAATCGGGTCCAACATTATCTGTATTTTTGACAATTTTCAGACTAAACTGTGTTTAAATTCAACAGTTATTGACAGTTTACGGATATTTTGCGTGTTGGCTGTCATATTTCTCGAATTCCACATTTCACGGCATCTTCGAATCTTCACTTCAAGGTTGTTAGAGCAGAAACTTTCAAACGTATATTATTATGAAACTGATATGACCGTTTAAATATTTTATGAACGAGATCCTGTGATTTTTGTTAATTAACAAGGAATCGTTCAATCATAAAGGTTCAATCGATCAACCTTAAAACTTTGCGTGGTTATTGGGACCAATATTTTAGGAATTGTTGGAGATTTTCATACAAGTCTGTGACGAAATTCAAGAATTATTGGCTTTTAAGGACATTTTCGATAAACAGAATTTCGGTTCGAGGTATTGCGCCGTATCCGTGCTCGCTCATCAACGCGTTACTCAGAGCGTTTTCCTAGTAAAATCTCATATTATGCTCCACTTTATATTTTACCAGCTGGAACTTTAGAGTGTAAATATCTCGTTTTGTTATGAATTCTGCATACGCGCAACCTGTCTGGGAATTTGAGTCACAATTTCTCCCCGCCACCCGAGTTCTAGGAATCTTGACGAATAAAAGTCAACACAGATGAATTTACAATCGAAATGAGATCACTTTTGAAGGTATTTAAACACACTTTATGACCGTCAACCACACAATGTTTGTATTTCAAATGTACACTCAATGAAGTGAAAAATAGCACACGAAGTCATTCTTTTCAAACACAATTTTCAAGTTTATAAATATTTTTTTTCTAATTTTCTGCTTGTCACAAATCAAAAACTATTGATCAAGATTACATCCTGCTGAGAATGTTTTTTCAGTGGTTTTCCCTCAGCTAAAAAGCAAATGCTTGGATGTTCTTCCAATGTTACCACCACTGATATTGAAGCACAACTAAGTATAATGACTATGAATAACTTAGGAAGAAGTAGGTAAACGGTGAAGAGGTGAAGCAGCTGAAGAGAAGAGATGGATGTATGGAAGATCAACGACTCGATTGTTGAATACAGACCAATTATGTACCTATTTTATGTGCTCAATTAATTACACTAAAACACACAATATTACAATAAATTAATACATTATTATTATTATTATTAGGAATATTTTAGAAAGTAACAAGAACTAATAAACATAATAATATGAATCTATCAAATCACATAAATCTATCTATTCTGGATACAATAGATACATTCTATTCTTGTGTTGTGTAGGATTTTAATATAATGACGATGTGGATGTTTCTGTTGCCATTACAAATTTAAATTATCAACTAAAAGAATTTCATTTTTGGATACAAGCAAATTTATTAACTCTGAATATAAATAAATCAAAGGGGATGATAATTAGAAATAAAAGTAGCGGCAACATTGTCATTCCACGGATATGTATTAATTCTACTGATATTGAGATAGTAGATAGGTTTAAATACCTTGGTGTAATTATAGATAATAAGTTAAATTTTAAGAGTCATGTTGACTACATTTGTAAAAAAATTGGGAAAAAACTTGGGTATTTATCTAGAATAGGTAAAAATTTATCTGAATGGTCAAGAAAATTAATTTATATGTCAATTGTTGAACCTCACTTTAATTACTGTAACACTATATTTTATAACATAAAAAAGGAAGATTAAACAGATTGCAGGTTCAACAGAATAGGGCCATGAGAATTATATTGAAAAAACCCAAGGTCACTCCTATTGTAGATATGAAAAAGGAATTGAATTTTATAAATATTGATGATAAGATTACGTTAAATGTATATATGTTCATTCATAGAATTAAATTGGGGCTAGCTCCTAAATTTTTAATTGAAAAATTTAGGAAAATGGATCATGACCATGACACTAGTATGACACTAGGAATAAAGATAACTTTTTTATATCACATGTACATAGAAACTCAATTCCCACAAATAAGTGATACGTGATGGAGCCACTTCTGGCAAGATGGCTACTATCAGGTCCACATATTAATTTGTTTGTTTTTACATTTCGTGTTTCCATAAAGCAGTGAAAAAACAAAAAAAACAAATTAAATTGATATTTAGCTATACATTACTTTCTTGGCCATAACAAACAACTATATCAAATATTTGTATTTATATTTATGGAAATGCGCCCTTGTTAGCCGCCATTTACCTAGTACCACAAAATCCATCAGAGGTCAGTTGTGTTCCTTATTATTTTCTCGAATATTAACTACTGGAGCTAGTGCCTACAATAAACTCGAAGATACATTAAAATCATCATCATCTATGGCAGGTTTTAAATACCTTTTTGTCAAGAGATGTACTATGTAAATTATAATTTGTTAATGGTATTGTTTTATTGTTTTATTTATTGACTTGAATGATCTTGATCATTCATCCTAGTTTTTATTTATATATTTATTTATTTTCAAGTGTTATTATTATGATTATGATTATTATGACCTTGTATGTACCTTTGAGAGTGTATAAATGTAAAACAATTGTAATTACAAATAGCCACTGGCTAGATAATAAATAAATACAATAAATACAATACAATACAATATTTTTCATTTTCTCTGGGAGTTTATTATAAAGTTATTTTTGTGGAAAGTGTAGGTATATTTCCTTTTAATTGAGTGTTTTAGTGAATTTCAATGAACCTCTCACAGAGTTCTTATTTTTGTATATTTATTTGGACATTTTCCGAAAATAATCTGACTTCATGCATGCAGAAAGTTTTTAGAACTTCTACCTTCATCTGAAGTGAAACTTGAAAGTTTTACCGGGCAACTGGCAAGTTTGAATATGACCTTGAATCTTTACGTTGGCGTCAATGTCCGGCTTTGCTGATGATGCCACCTTCACTCTGTTCTGTCACTCAATGGAAAATGGCGGACTTGTTTATGTTTTGTGCGCTTCTCTTTCTTTGCCAGTTTTCCAGTAATATCTTGTAATATCTCTGAAAATGAGTTCAATGAGTTGATATCAGTTGATTGACTTCCATCTACATGATGGGCAATTGCTGTAAACACGTCAAATTTGATAGAAACCAGTTATCTTTGCGTAGAAACAAGTAAGTCCAACATAACCTCATCTCTTCAATGTCCTATAATTCAGATTTGATCATGTTATTTCATTTGTTACAGGAAGATTGTCCTTCTCTTGGTAGGTCTTGACAATGCTGGGAAGACATCTGCTGCCAAAAGTTTAATTGGAGGTTAGTAGCTACAACCAATTAACTACTGTACATTTATGAATTCTGGCAGTGTTGATGGAAATGTGATCGGCTACTGAAAAAGTTATCTGGAATTATCGACGCAAGTGTCCAGAGTCTACTAGATTATGTCCTTAAGATTATAAGTTCATGGTCTTGTGGTGTTGAGGACAGACTTTCTCAATACTTTGTGGACATAAAAGTTGTTTCCCTCGGACAGCAGGAAAATGTTGGGAAGGTTCTCTACTACCTAGGGTAAATTTACGATAAGCGACTTCACTTTGACCTTGAACGTGTTAAATGAAGGAGCAATTCTAGAGTGAAGTCGCTTATCGTAAAATTACCCAACCTAGTTGCTCTACTTCTTTATCATCATCGCTACATCATAATCATTCATCTGTCGCAATGAGCCTTGTTGCAGAACGTGTTACATAAACCCATTAGAGGCATCTTAAGTAAGGTCTTGTATGTCAACGTCAAATTGCCCGGATTATCTCAACTTTGGATAAATTCAGGTGTTGCAATAATTAAGAAGTATCTGATTACCTAGCTGTGCTGTGCTGTGCCACCAATTTAGTCCAATATTTAGTTAAATCTGGCATTTACCTTTTGTAATATCGGCCCTTATTAGAGTGTGTAACAGATTGTTGCATGAGTCATGAGCGAACTGTACTTGTGTATTGCAGATTCCCTGGAGAGTGTGGTACCTACGGTGGGTTTCTCTACTGTTACGTTGCAACATCGAGGCTGCAACGTAGTGATCTATGACCTGGGAGGTGGAAGTCAGATCAGAGGCATCTGGCAACGTTACTTCGCAGACGTAAGTCAAACTTAGCCAGTGATTTGTTCAATATCTGTTACTAAAGGCCAGTCTCTCAATACAACTCTGCTAACTTATTTAAACAGTTGATTAGGACTGTATTGTCATAGCAACAACCATTAACATTCCTAGAATGACTGTGCTAAGTTAATTAGGTACTTGTTTTAGCAGAGTATTGAAAGACTGGACCTAAATGTACTTGTTTATGAAATATTGTGTCATAGGAATGTTAAATTTACGTTTCAATCAAAATTATGCCAGTAATTGGAACATCTTATGAACTACCTTTTTTCTTCCTACAGCTGTTGAGTGTCTGAAAATTAGTGGCACTAAATTTTAAACATCTGTAGAACAAAATAAAACTAATAAACCACTCCAAACTATGAAATTACTTTCATTTAGTTTCAAACAAACTGTAGAAGTATTACAAGCAAGTTTGTACAAATTAGTAATTTTACATTATCCTGAATTAAAATTAATATTGAGATCATAGGTTTGGCCTTAAATTTAAATTACGCACAGTAAGATAATGTCCAAGAGGTAGAAGGGCGGAAGTACATTTCAATGATTCTTGAGCTGAGCTCATAAACCAGTAATTCTGTCTTCATCCATCATATTTGTAATGGTGACATGCGTCATTGTGTGAGAGAATACTTCAATATAACTGTATTTGTTGACATCAGTCAAATGTAGGGGTGTGCGAAGGTGGATTTTTGATTTCGAAGTCGAAGTCGAAGATTTGACCTCCTAAAATTCCGAAGTCGAAGTCGAAGTCGAAGATTTTGATTTCACTCAAAAAAATCAGAATTTGGAACAAAACAATAAACTTGAACTGAATTACTACCTTCCTCCACTAGTAGGCCTACTTCATCTTCGTTTTCGTCGGATAAATCCATTATATTTCTAAAATCTCCGAAAATAAACACGGCACATAACCTTTTCAAGTAAGCACAGCGTGACAGCAAGCGTCAACGTTAAAACCAAGATGGCCGACCGCAAAAACTTCTCGACTTCGGAAGTACCAACTACACGAAAATATATTTACCTCGAAAGACGCGCCAAGTTTGAAGACGCAAATCGAAGCTTCGAACATTTTCGAAGCTTCGTTTTTTGGAAAAAAGGGTTTCGAAGTCGAAGTCGAAGCTTCGACTTCGACTTCGACTTCGAAGCTTCGATTATTTCGAAGCTTCGCACACCCCTAGTCAAATGTAATCTTGATTATTGACTACGAGACACACGGTCTAAAGATAAGCTAGACTTTGGAACTCATCGAAGTAAAAAATTCAAGAACTGTTTTTCCTATTCAGCCTCAGTAGCATACAACACAACAATAACAACAGAAGAGCAGACCCTGAGTTTAAAAGCTTTCAAGACGCTCGTTAAGGATAAACTCGCTATCATTCAAGAAAGAGAATTCGTGAAGTAATGACATTGGAAGACAAGAATCAAGATTACATCCTGCTGAGAATGTTTTTTCAGTGGTTTTCCCTCGCTAAAAAGCAAATGCTTGGATGTTCTTCCAATATTACCACTGATATTGAAGCACAATTTTAATGATAATGATGGACATTTTTAGTGAATCTCTCACTTAGGGAGGTGCCTTGAATCTAGTTGTGATGTGCTTAGGTGTTAGGTTTATTTCGCAGGTTACCTCTGAAACAATTTTAATGACTATTATGAATTAATAAGAAGTAGGTAAACGTTGAAGAGGTGAAGCAGCTGAAGAGAAGAGATGGATGTATGGAAGATCAACGACTCGATTGTTGAATACAGACCAATTATGTACCTATTTTATGTGCTCAATAAATTACATTATTATTATTATTATTACAATGAATGACACAATACAGTGCATTCCACTTCAAAAAGGGACTGGGAATTGCATAAGTCTACCACCAGATATCACCACCAGCTTCACAATACTAGCTGGCTATTGGTTGGTTGGTTCAAGGCGGGAAACAAATTCAAAGGAAGCAACGGAAAAGCCAGTTGTACAAAATTAGCTGAAAACGTAGTAACATGTTACATGTAAATTACCTACTTTTTAAATGCATTTTGTTCAGACTAATGACTATTAAACAGATGATTTTATGGCAACGAGTAATTAACTATTTATTTTATGGCGGATTTAAAGTCGTTCCAACACTTGAGTGGTACTCACCTAAGCAGAATTTTAATGGTACCTGAACTATGCCATCTGAGATAATATATGAACTTCTTGTAACTCCATTCCCTCTTCGAAATGGAATAAACTGTTTTGGTTATGATCTGATTGTCCAGGTACACGGCGTGATATTCGTGGTCGATGCCAGCGACGAGGCGAGACTGCATGAATGTGGCAGCGTATTGGAGGAGCTGCTGACCAATGACAAGCTGGCCGGCAAACCCGTCTTGCTGTGAGTGTTCAAAGTCGCGTGAGAACTAGAGCCCGGATTATATGGTGATTGAAAACATCACGAAATGGGGCTGTTATTGCAATGTGTTTAGAGTTGTTGAATATGTTACCTCCCAATAGGGAAGTCTCATGAAATTTTATTCTAGTAAATTTCTATAAATAAACACAAATAATAATGACAAATACACTTATTACCTGTGAAATCTTAAATTTTCATTCATAAAAATCGAGTTCAAATATCATATGATTTTTGGCGGGAAAAACGGCCTTTAACAAGAATCAGAACTGTGATGTCATTTCCAAGTCTTGAACATTGTGTTGACATGGGGATTCCCTTGTTGCCATGGCAATGTAGCAAACTGTGATGTCATTGCCAATTTTCCTGTTTTTAAATGAGAGGAGATCTATCAAACTTTGTAAATTAATAACATGAGAACTATTCGTCCATCAACAAAAATAATACCACATCTGTGTTCAGCAACATCTAAACTTTCATAAAATAAATATTATTCTGAATTCTAATCTTCACGAAACTTCCCTATTAGGGAATATGCAAAAGTTTTTTAAAGCGGTTAAAGTACAATGTTTCAAATTAACGACATAAATGTTGGTAAAACACACTATTTCCTAACTCAAAAGTGTACATTTTCATTCATAAATATGACATTTAAATTCAGTGGACATTTTGGCGGGAAAATAGTATTCCTGACATTACCTAACGAGTGATGTCACATTTTATTGTAACCATGGCAACATCATTGTTGGTTGATAGAAATTATGTCACTCGTTAGGAAATGTCAGGAATACTGTTTTCCCGCCAAAATGTCAACTGTTTTTCAATTTCATATTTATGAATGAAATTTTACAATTTTGAGTGTGAAAATAATGTGGTTTACCAATAAATATGTTCTTATTTTGAAATATAGCATTGAATAAATCTTTGCATATTCCCTATTGAGGCAAAACACATAAACTAATTAGGTACATATTTCAATAACCTGAAATAACAGCGAAATCAGTGTTTATCCGAAATTAACAGAATTCGAATTCTACTAAATTTTTCACTAAGAGTTTTAAAATCCTTGTTACAAAAAGAAAATATTAAAATAGAAAAAATAAATTACATGCTTACTTCCAATGCAATATGTTTTTATTCCCCCAATTCGCGAAATTACTGACTTATTTAAATCCAACAAAAAAACGTAATTTGTTAATTTAAGAAAGATCAGACAAAATAAAACCATATAATCAGGGCTCTAGCATAATACATCGAGGTTAAAACCCCAGGCTGAGATGGTGTTAAATTTCACCAGATTGCATGTAAACCTGACACAGGTAGTCGTAGTTGAAATATGTTGACATGATCTGATCGCAAACAGAAGGGGTAATGTGTCATTATGAAGCCAGAATATTGTTTAAAGTGCACCCCACCGATATGGAAGAAAATATTCTATCAATTGCCTATCACACTGGATCATTTAGGTCTCTAAAAGTCAATATTTTTGGGATTGGTCACTCTTTGAAAGTATTTTTCATAATTTAGATCCATTTGGTGGTACCTATTTATTTCTCACTTTTTAAAAGTTTTATTCTAGGTAGCCTAGTAAATGTTTTTAATATTAATTTTGGCAATTTAAAATATACCTACTGAATTTTAATGATCATTTTGAATAACGATACATTTGACTAATACATAAATTAATAATTAACTATTATAGAATGTAGTACCTACCTAATTGATTCCCAAATGTCATTGCTGATTAATCCTACTACAGTTGTTTTCTCTTGCATGTGACAGGCTGGCCAACAAACAAGACAACGAAGGAGCGCTGGACGAGTTGGACGTGGTGGAGAGACTCGGGCTGGAGGCGTTGGTCAACAGACAGCGCTGTCCGACCATGGTGGAGACCTGCTCGACCAGGCTGGACAACAAACATCTCGACCCGGCCATCAGGAACGGATTCGCGTCAGTTAAAACATCATTATTATTACACTATTAAGTTGCTGCAAGCGCAAGAGATTTTGCCGCTTATTGCAGGCACTTTTTTGTATACGATTGAAGACAAAACGAGTTAAGGAAATGATTTGGAAGGTTTAATCATGATTAAAGACAATCTTAGGGTTATCCCTTGGTACATTTTTAATTTTTTGCTTTGTTAATTAGTAATTTAGTTGATTTTTGGTGAAGATTTATATTTTCATGTCCCGCTGGGTGCCGTATGAAACTTAATTTTAAAAATTGTCCAAGTGATAACCCTAAGTTTGACTTTTATCTAATCATGATTAAAATTTGAGATCAATTGGTTAACGGGTTTGGTCTCCAATCGTATTGGAAATTTCATAGAATTGAGCGGTTTTGTTGAAAAACCGGCGCCTAATTAACAAGGCACGAAGGCACTTGAGCCTTCTGCTTCTGAGCTACAGACATGATGAGATGTTTTAACCTTTTGAGTTCTACCGACGCAATGTGTCACCCATCAACTACATTCCTAGACATTATTAGCAAATTCCATTGATATTCAATCAAGTTATGAGTTTTAAAAGAGATGTTGAACTTGAAATTCATAGTTTGCTTCTGATGTCATCTTATTGTTGCCTGCCGCCATCTTGATGGCACGCAGAATAGCTGTGATTCTCTGCTCTTTTAACGATATTTTATAGTTGATGGCTTCCTGGGAAATTGTATAGGCTCCGGAGATCTCTTTAGTACGAAGATGAATCACTCACATTACAAAAATACATTGATTTACCTCAATAAAGTTATAAATCTGACCCGTTAACGTGCCAACAAAATATCCGTCCTCAGGTGGAAAATTCAATAATTTCGCATTGCTGATTTAAAACAAAAGAAGTTTGTGCAAGCAATGAATTGGGTAGGGCCCAGAACATAAGCTTGATGTTTGATTGCAGATGGCTGGCGAGCAACATCGTGCAGGACTACGCTCTTCTCAACGCTAGGGTTGAGTCGGACATGGCGAGACAGAAGATACTCGACGAGGAGGTCAGGAGAGAGAGGAGAGAGAAGGGCAGGAAACTGAGACAACAGAGAGCCGACAAGGTGAGAGAGAAGGAGTGTCCTTAAAATGTTGAACCATTGACATCCGTTCTACGGGATTCGTTAAGCTGCAGCACTGAATGCTTTCGTTTAATGTCGAAGACTGAACTTCTTTACCATATTCTGCTTACTTAAATAATAATAATAATCCATCCCTGGTTCCAATTCAATGGGTCAGGGGGTGGGTATTCCCACCAACACTAGGGCCGCAGGACTCCTGGAAACCGGCTGGCCACGCCTGGCGTTTCCTCCTCTTCTTCCTCCTCTTCTTCTTCCACTTCTAACTGTTCCACAAATTCCTTCCACCGTGTTCTGTCCTCCCACTGTCTCTCAGCCTCCAACTCACTCCACCTTCCTCCTCTCTCCAGCACATCCTCCTTGATCAGTCCAATCCACCTGTCTCTCGGTCGTCCCACTCTCCGAGTTCCCACTGTAGCCGCTTCAAACACCCGCCTTGGCACTCTATCGGTTCCCATCCTCTTCATGTGGCTGAACCACCTAAGCCTCTCTCTTCCCAGCTTGAACACCAATCTTTCTACCCCTTTCAACTTACTTAAATAAATAAAATTTTGTTTATGGGCATGTCCTGTCTTCATATTTAGTGTCAGGCTTCCCTGCAATCTATTCAAATGTAAGACAATCTCAGCCGGACGCGTGAAGAATTTCACCTTGGTCTGTACTAAGAACGGGTCGGTGTTTCTTGTCACTAGACATCGACGACAGACTTGTTATCCCAAACAAAAGAATTGTTTGGTGTAATAACAAAATTATACTAAAATAATAGTTTTAAAATGAGGAAGTATGTCATATTGTACTTCAATGTGTAGCATTATTTAGTTTAGACAAAACAGTTGTGAAAACATCTATGATGCATTTGCAGATCATTTCCTCTTACAAGATGGCCGGCAAGCAAGATGAGCTAGTGTTAAGAAAAAGTGAAGGAAATAGTAAATTTAATAATTGTCCGACTTGTGCAAAAGCAGTAAGAAATGCTGGGTTGCAGTGTATCCAGTGCAAGTATTGGTACCATTTTACTTGCCTGAAGAAAGAAAAGAAGGACTATAGTAAAGGCAAGAAAAGTGATCTCGTGTGCGAGATCTGCAAAAGTAGGGTTATAGTGGTCGAAATTGACAAGGATCAACAGAGTGTAAAGATGATTTACTCAGAGGAGAATCTTACAAGTGTATTGGAAGGTGAAGGAAATGAAGAACGGGAAATATCAAAGGATCTGGGTAAAGGTTGTAAGGAAATTGCAAGTGAGCTTGAAACAGTGCTGCAGAAATCGGTAGCGGACATGGATAATCAGGAACCCAATGAAGATGAAGACATGATAAAAAGAGAGAACAATATTCTTAAACGACTAGTTAGGAGCCTGGAAGCTGAGAATAGGTTACAAGCAGAGAAAATCTTGCGCTTGGAAAAGCTACTAGAAGGTCCAGCCCCTGAACGACAAAACCTACAAACATCGGAGGGTAGGACAAGCTATGCTGACATGATCAAGAAAAAGAAGAAATATGATGAAGTTATCATCACTGGAGAGCCTGGAGAAGAGTACGAGAAGGTTAAAGAATTAGTGATGAACAATGTTGTTCCGGCTAAACTGGCTGTGGGAATAAAAGGCATTAGAAAGAGTTCGGAAGGTATCATCATAAACTGTGACAGTGCTGCCTCCAGGGTGAAACTGATCAATGAGGCAAAGAAAAATCTGCCCGCGACTTATAAAGTGCAAGAGATGAAAGTGTGGAACCCGCGAGTAATGGCCATTCATATATGGAATGAAGATTTACAAGAGGACGACGAGAAGCTCGTGAGTGAAATCATCGAACAAAACAATCTTCGGGAGGGAAATGAGAATGTTATGGTAAAAAGGATCTTAACAATCAAAGATAAAAGGTATGTAAAGAAAGTCAGATTAGTTCTCGAAGTAGATCCAGAGTCCAGGGCAAGATTAGTACAGGCAGGTAGGCTCTACCTAGGGTGGAGCGATGGGAAGGTTGTGGATCATGTTCATGTAAAAAGATGTTTCAAATGCTCTGGATTCTCTCACATGCAAGGTGAATGTAAAAATGAGAGAAAATGTGGTCACTGTGGGTACGATCATGACACTAAAGATTGTAAAAATAATTTTTATGAATGCTGCAATTGTATAGAAACAAACAAAAAGCTAAACATGAACTTACCAACGGACCATAGCTCCCTGGATTGGGATTGTAAATCCTACAAGAGGCAGGTAGAGATGTTGGAAAGTAGGATTCAATATGACAGCAAACAATAGCAATTAATGCACTCAATTGTTCAACAATCAGCGGAGGGAAATGTAGTACCAGGTCACGATATATTATATATAAATGCACAAAGCATAGACTGTAACATTGATGAATTAAGAGATTATGTGACTAAATACAAGTATAACATCATTGCAGTAGCTGAATCACATGTCACAGCAGACATATTGGACAAGGAAATACGCCTCATGGGTTATAAACATGTAAGATGTGACTCACAAAGCCGACACACAGGCGGGGTCATTTTATACATATTAAAATCGTTGAAATTTGTGGTCATTCATAACTCTGCTGAATCCAGTGGGAGTTGGGTGCTTGGAATCAAACTCAAGCTTAGACGAGTAAACATAATTGTATTTACTGTGTACCACTCTCCAAATGCAAACCATGCAGAATTTATTCAATATTTCACGGAGGTAGTGTGCGAAAGCATAATGAACAAGCATAAGGGTACTACAACGGTGATTGTAGGTGACTTTAATATGGATATTCTCAAGCCCAATGCTATCACTAGAAACATGATTGGTGGTATTGAAACGTATGGTCTAACTCAAATTGTAAATCAACCAACTAGAATAACGAAAATGAGTGAAACTCTTATAGACTACATAATCACTAATTGTGACAAGGTTACATTTGGAGTGGGAGGAGGTCCCGGTATTGGAGACCATGAATCGTTCATGATTGACATAAACACTGAAGCAAGACGAGAAAGAGAAGTAGATTTGTACAGTCTGTTTGACTGGAGAGGTTATGACGTAGCTAGGTTTAGAGCAGATCTAGAAGAGCAAGAGTATGATATGTTGGAAACTGATGTAAACCTAGCCTCTCAAATATTTGTTCAAGGTCTAACAAGTGCGAAAGAGAAAAATCTTACAAGCATTTTGAAGAAGAGAGGAAATATAGGGGTCCCATGGATAACTGATGAGATAAGGAAGGAGATGCAGTTGAGAAATAATTATTTTAAAAGAGCGAAACTTAGTCGACTTCAAAGTGATTGGGATGAATTTAAAAGGTATCGAAATCGAGTTCTTAGCATGCTCAGAAAATCAAAATATGATTATTACTATGAAAAGATTGACAGACAAAGAGGAGATAGTAAGGGTATGTGGAAAACTCTTAAGAAACTTGTAAGTGAAAAGAATCAGAAGTGTACTGCAGATGAGATTGTCTTATGCAATGGTAGCATAATATCAGATAAGGTAGACATTGCAAATCACTTTAATACATATTTTTCTGAGAGTGTTGAAGAGATTATAAGTAATATTTCGGAAATAGATATAAATAATATTAGTAATAGAATAGTTGACCAGGTTGAACTTAACCAGTACAACCGAGTGAGTAAAGATATCATCATGTGTGACTTCAAACAAGTTCAAATCCAGGATTTAAATAAGCTAGTGATGGATTTAAAAAATAAAGGAGGTGGAACTCTGGATGGAATCTCTGTCAGATTGTTAAAAGATGGGTATCCTAGCATTAAGCATAGACTACTTCATTTAATTAATTTATCATTAAGTAAAGGCGTATTTCCCAAAAGTTGGAAAGAAACACTTGTAATTCCGGTCCCTAAAGTTGCTGGGACTACATTAATTGATCAATTTAGGCCGATAAATATGCTGCCAATTTATGAAAAACTGCTGGAGCTTGTTGTACACTCTCAGTTAGAGGAATATTTTTATAAAAATAACTTTATTATGACTAATCAATCTGGATTCCGGAAAGGTCACTCCTGTGAAACAGCGGTGCAGTGGATGGTTTCTGAGTGGAACAAACTAAGAGATAATAATTTATCAATATTGTCAGTTTTCCTGGACTTCAAAAGGGCTTTTGAGACCATCGATAGGAAAAGGTTGTTAATGAAATTGCAATATATGTATGGTGTTCAAGGTACTGTGTACCAGTGGCTCGATGATTATCTCAATGAGAGAGCTCAAAGAACTAAATTTGATGGGGAAATCTCAGACACTATCGATGTAAATCTAGGAGTACCACAAGGCTCAGTCTTAGGACCATTCTTATTTTCAGTGTATGTTAATGACATAAATTGTTGTTTAAATAAATGTGTGATAAATGTCTATGCAGATGATACAGTCATCTTCTATGGTGGAAATGATATGACTGATTTGAACAATACATTGAACGAAGAATTGAAGGTAGTGACTGACTGGTTGAGCATTAATATGCTAAAGCTGAACAATAGTAAGTGTAAGGCAATGATGATTGGTACTAGGAAACTACATTATATGAACACAACTGATAATTGTGAAGTTAATATTGTACTAAATGGTGAGTTAGTGGAATGTGTTAAATCATTCAAATACTTAGGTATGTTGTTGGATGTAAATCTAAGTTTTAAACAACATATACTGTACATAGAGAACAAAATCAGAAAAAAACTTAGCTACCTTAGTAGGATAGGTCAGCACCTGACAGTAGCCACAAAACTATGTATATATAACACTATTATTAAACCACACCTTACCTTTTGTATGATTTTATTGTATCAGGCATTTAATACAGATATTGAAAGACTACAGATTCTACAAAATAGAGGCATGAGGATTATTCTGAAATGTAGTAGATATACACCTGTAAATACTATGTTAAAATCTCTAAATTGGCTAAGGATTAAGGATTATGTGTATTTTCAAGGCATGTGTTTTATTTACAAACTTCAAAATGGTCTTCTACCTGCATATTTTACAAACACTGAAAAAGTTGAAAATGTCCATCAGCATTACACGAGAGCGCATAATAATTTTTTTCTAAACCATGTTCATAAACATATCATCGGCCAAATCTTTATTTTATCTTGGGATTCGTTCTTTTAATGCTCTTCCACTTAATGTTAAAAGTGTGAGGAGTCTTAGCATATTTAAAAGCAAACTTTTAGAAATTATAATGACGGAAACATTTATGTTGACATCCTAATTAGATTATTCTATGTTTTTAGTGTGTTAATTCTTTGGTTTATGTCTTTATTGTGTATCTTTATGTATCTTTGTATTGTACTGATTTGTGAAAGATAGCGCTTGCGCTAAATAAAGAATTATTATTATTAATCACTAATTAGATTAAACAAACTTGTATAATATCAGTTCAAGAACTTGTTTGACGTACAATCTTACTATCTCATTCAATTTCAAAAATAGATAACGCATTAAAAGTTGATCTTTAAAACAACTTACCAACAAACTAAATAACATCTGATGTTCTTTTCAGGCCGAAGATGAATCCGTAATCACCGTAGATCCATTCCAGCCAATCACAGAGCTGACGAAGAAGAATCAGCCAATCAAGAAGCCGTCTATCAACGATCAACCAATTAAGAAGACTTCTATCAACAACCAGCCAGTAAAGAAACCTTCTATTATTAAAGACCAGTCAGTGAATAAAGCTTCTGTTATCGACCACAAAGCGTCAATGAACGCAGAACCAACTGTCGAGGGCGTCGAGACAAAGCCGAGGATAATCTTGGTCCAGGAATCTCCGCGAAGGTTTGATCTGACTGGAACTGAACCGAGGAGTCTGGAAGCCAGCACGTTGTCGGCCCGAGTGTTCTCCGGAGGGAATCAGGATGAAGTTCAGACGCTCAACGACAGGAATACCAACCTCACAGACTATGTCAAGGGTGAGTCCAACAATCAGCCAATAGAAACATTCTACATGTATTAATGTGGCGCAATCACTCGAGGCATAGTCTCAGATCTTCATAAAATATACTTATTGATATTCATGCCATACACAATCCCTGAAAAATTAAACACTTCTCGTGTCTAGTTTCTGAGATAATTTGAGTTATGTCCCCCATGTTATCTTATGGCAGCCAAGTAAAATCAAGTCATTTTTAAGCTAAAATGAAGTTTTCATAAAATTGAATATGCACTCTATATTGGGCGGGAGTTGTAAACTACAGGACATTAAATGAGTATTTTACACTTCAGTACATAGTTGAACTGTTGTACATTTTTTTGGGAAATGATAATTTCAAAAATAAATAAAAATGTGCTATAATTGAGTGATCGCGCCACGTTAAAAGAACCAAGTCGTTGAACTTTCACAAACCTTATTCAGCAATATGGTTTATTTTTCAACAAATTTTATCAGGATATCATTTAATTATAATCCAATAATAATAATCCAAGGTTTGATATTATTTAACTACCTATATTTTACAGATCAATTTCTTAGTTTTTAACAGTTGTTCCTTGGCAAGTTGAAATCTTTGGAAATGTACACTCGGCACAACAAAAATTGATCTCTGAAGATAATTGAATGCCTGCTGGTTATGTTACATTCTAATCAATGTTTGTTATTAATTATTATCATTGAAATGTGAGGTCCCTACTAGAGTGAGACAATGAGATCGCTTAGACTGACTTCTGATGGTGCAATCAATTTTACAGATAATCAGATTTACATATTGAATGATCAAGTTTAGTCGTGCCAAGTGTACCTTCATAGACTACTGAGTAGTATCTACCTACTTAAATGATTTGGTTGTTTTTCACATTTGTCTTTCTTAAAATGTAATTTAATATCCTGATGAGTGATGAAGATTGTTTAAAAGTACAATGCTGTAGGTACACTCGGCCAAACAAAACTTGAACGTTGACCAAATTTGAATGACTGCTGGTCATGTCCCATAACCAATCGAAGCTTGTTATTATCATTGAAATGTGAGGTCACCTACTAGAGTGAGACAATGAGATCGCTTAGACTGGCTTCTGATGGTGCGATCTTACATTTATCAGCCTATCAGATTTATTGAACGTTCATGTTTTGTTTGGCCAAGTGTACCTATAAGAAAACATTAAGGTTTGTGTATGACTTGGTTCTTTTATAAATAACCAAATCAAAGATAACCAAACCTATGACTGAATTTCATTTATAAATTCATATATGTACCTACTACATACCTACTAGGTAATAGGAAAGTCTCGTGAAGATTAGAGTTCGGAATAATAGTTATCTTATGAAAGTTGAGATGTTGCTGAACACAGACGTGTTATTGTTTTTGTTGTGGGGCGAACAGGTAGTTTTTAAGCGTAAAGGGTAAGAATGGGTAGTTCTTTCTCTGACCATCTAGGACTGTAAACTGGGACCAGAGTATAGGTGTAGAGTATGCTCGAAAAATTCAAATTATATGAATATTAATAGAGGAATTACAAAATACAAATCGAATACCTACTACTTGTAATGAATTATTTCAAAAGATTCTTGTGTAGGTACTACAATCAATATAATCACTCCAATTCGTCTATTTGCTTGTTAAACTTTCACTCCACTTATTTTATTTTTTATTTTTAATAAACCAATTTGTTGTTTCCACAGTTTTCCAATGATTCTTAAAAGGACATTATTTTCCCTTCTCCTCTCTCTATTCCCACTACTATGCCATCACTTTGAAAGAGTTATGTTTCTGAAGTACTGACGAGTTTCTTTGTCTTCCAGGTCAGCTGGAGCTTCAGAAAGTTCACAAGAGACGCAACCCGCTGCGCAGACTCAACAAGACTCAGCCTGTTGACTCAGACTCAGATTCCAACTCACTCCACGCCGGCGACCCAATCAGAAGCAGGTAGGAGTCATTAGCCAATCAGAAGCAATCTGTACACCTTGGAATGTAAGCCCTGAAGCTGGATGGAAGCAAAGAAACTGGCCGTTGGTTTGATAAATGAAAGGAAATCGTCTGCTGAGAACTTTGTTCCATATTACTTTATGCTAAACTGAGAAAGTTAGTTTTGAACATTTATACACTGCAATGTGCACCACTTTTGTTGATGCATATCAAAATAAATGCTCAAAGAATGTCTTTAGAATGATATCTGCATGAGAAACATTATGAATGTGATTTAAATAAGAAATTACAAGCATACATATTCCAATAGCCATCTCGAAATAAGTGAAATGGTATATAGAACAAATAACTAAGCAAAAGGGGGACGAAATGAAATTCTGCTAAGGGGCTGTGCATCAAGTACGTCAAGCTTCAGGTGGGAGGTGGGGGGGGGGGGGGTCACTAGTATGGGACACAGTGGGACAGGGGGGAGGGGTGGGGGGTCTGGAGCCAGTAGGATGTCTCGTTTTGATATAGATATTTTCAAGCATTTTAAATTTCAGTTGATCATGTTGGGACCTAAATTTCGCTAAAAACAATAAATTCTGAATTGGCAGTGGTGACGGTTTGTTCCGATGAAGCTTTGTTCCGATCTATTTAAAAGGGGGGGGGGGGGGGGTAGAGATAGTTTTGTGACGTCCTTTTAGGGGGGGGGGGGGGGTGTCTCAGAAAATAACCATTTTTTAGCGTGACATCCTTTATCCACAGCACAGCTCCTCAGACTGCTAGCATCTGTTAAATAGAATTCAAAATCATCTATTATGAATAATGCTTCTGAAACTGACATCTTTAATTTATGCCGTATTCTGCTAGGTACCTAATTATGTAATTGTGACATTGTTAATTATTTATTATAAATTGTCACCAAATTCAAAGCAAATGAACAAATATTATTATTATCACTTACAATGTCTGTGTCTACAACAGTCTGTTGGTTTTTTAATACGTACTACAGTTTGTTGACTTTAAAAAGAACCAGGTGGAAATCTGAAAAATGTTACAAGTACATACTGGCTTTCTGACAATCAAGACAGAAGGAAATGTTCTTCTCTAATAGGCGTTTCAATGCTCGAAGAAGATGGCGGAGTGGCTGAAAGTGTTTCCATGTCATAGAAAACTATATAAATGAGACCAGGCACAAAGGAACTACTGTGATCATGGTGGGGGGCGAACCCCCCCGTTATTTTTGGAATTAATTAACCCATTGATATGCGATTCAGGGGCTCTAAGATGCACAATTTGAAGCAAAAAACTCTCTGATTGTTGCCTTTCTGGGCATTTTTTGGAATAAATTTTAAAATCGATTCTGGGATCCTAAACTGCTCAAATTACTACAAATAACTCCCTATTTTTGCCCGCAGGGCGTTTTTTTATTTGAAACAATTTTTAAGTGATTCTTGGACACTAGACTTAATTTTGTATGGTGAATCCTGCCCTTCCTCCGCACCTGGATGTAACTATAAACTCTTATCAATGTTTCAGACCGCTGAGCCCTCTGACTCTGACCCCGCGAACTCTGACCCCTCTGCCACGCAAGCCCGGGGCTCTGCCGCCTCTCCGAGTGACCTCCGACCCCTTCCTACGCACCTGATTGAAACTATGAACTCTTATCAATGTTTCAGACCGCTGAGCCCTCTGACTCTGACCCCGCGGACGCTGACCCCTCTGCCACGCAAGCCCGGGGTTCTGCCGCCTCTCCGAGTGACCTCCGACCCCTTCCTACGCACCTGATTGAAACTATGAACTCTTATCAATGTTTCAGACCGCTGAGCCCTCTGACTCTGACCCCGCGGACGCTGACCCCTCTGCCACGCAAGCCCGGGGCTCTGCCGCCGCTCCAAGTGACCTCCGACCCCTTCCTACGCAACTGATTGAAACTATGAACTCTTATCAATGTTTCAGACCGCTGAGCCCTCTGACTCTGACCCCGCGGACGCTGACCCCTCTGCCACGCAAGCCCGGGGCTCTGCCGCCACTCCGAGTGACCTCTGACCCCTTCATAGTGCGACCTTCAAGCCAAGCGCTCAGCCAAGGTTGGTGTAACACTTTCAGGTCGAGCCTTCGATCAATAGAAGAATAGTATGTAGCTTGTAATTAGGATTACAAAACATGTTTTCCAACATTTCAACTAGATTTTATTATAAAAGAAACAAATAATATTCTTTAACTTGCAACTCCAGTCCAATAATGAGTTTTCAATTTGATGTCATCAGAGAATGAACAAAACTAACATAGGAGTTATAGGAAAATCATTTTGAATGTAGTATTTAATAACTTTTAAAATAGTAGGTACTTCACATTGGTCTTGTTTGTAAAAATTTTCCTGATAGTGTGTCCGTATGTCTACCAGAAAGTAGGGTTGGGCGAACCGGTTCGTTTTCGAACCGAACCGGCTAGCTAGGTTCGAAAAACGAACCTCTAAGGTTTGTTTTCGAACCTTTTTCGAACCTCCCGCCTTTTTTTCCCGCCTTGATTCATTCAAATAATGCGACCAACCTCTTGTCACTGGTCCAACCTCTTGTCTTTATGGGTACAGTAAAATGGTAAAACCTTGGTAAATAGAGCCCCTGTAAGCCGAAATCCATCATAAATCAAAGAAAACTCAAATCCTGCCACACTATAAGGTGTTCCATGTTCAAATAAATGTTGAACCGAATTTTTCATGCCGTAATTCGAAGTGCTATTTGGTCACAAGTAGCAAAGTAGCATTGATTTCAGTTTAGAAGTCGAAGTAATTTCCTTGTTGAGTAAAATTTTCGAAGTATAAAAACGAAATAATATGATTGTTGCGATCTAAACTGTGCTATACTTTTGGAACAGAGTGTACTTTTGGGTCCTGCATCTGCTTGCCAGCAGGTACCTGACCCTTGCGGAAGGGAGGATTGTTTTGTTTGTCTCTGTTGAAAGGTCTGCGAACTCGCAGTAATCCAGATGACAAATAACTTGACTTGACGGCATATTTTATTTTATTTTGATGATATTGTATGTTTATGGTATTTGAATAAATAATAGTGGTCATTTAGAAAACCATTCGCGATCTAATGAAGTGAAGATTATCACGCATAAGTTAAAATATAATGGTGTATATTTGAGCTTTCCAAACTTCATTGTAACACAATGCAAAATCAAAAATAGTATGACGATGACGAGATAATTTTTGAAGAATATTGAACTTTTATTTTCGCGTAAAAATGTGAAGTATTTATGGAGTATACAATCACAGGATAACCATCTCTCAACTGCGGCAAGTATTTTCGAAATGAAATTCCATTTTGGCGTTGAAGAGAGGAAAAAAAGTGTTGAAATATATTTAAATTTCGAGCAGTATATTTCGCGTTTTTGTTCCAATTATATTATTAAGTCAATGTCTCTGTATAGGTACAAATAAAAATAATATCTGAGTAACAAACACCCCATTAAACAGCTGTTTTCAAGTGTCTAACCACTTGACTTGCGAGAGGGAGGGAGGAGAATGGTGACTGGTGCTTATGCGTGCTTATCTTTACTACACATCTGGAAACATCATTTTCTGAAAAAAAGGTTCGGTTCGTTTAAGGTTCGAAATTTCGAACCTTTTGAAAAGGTTCGGTTCGAGGTTCGGTTCGAAAAAAATGAGGTTTGCCCAACCCTACCAGAAAGAAAGATCTTTGTTTAAATCCGTCGATACTAAATGATTGTGTGTGGCACACAATAAGTATTATTTTTCAATAAGTAGACATAAATGTATAGGAAATCTTAATACATAAGGTGGTTGTTGAAACAAATTGAGAGAGATCAGATGTTTAATAAGTGGGGGTAACTTTGATAGGATGTTCACATGATCATTCTGATTGTTAGAAGGCTTTATATTTTTGACTTGTTATGTACCTACACCGGTTTTGAAAACAAACCAACACATAACTTTTCTCAATCGGATAGGTACGTTTGTAGACCAAAACCTTTATGTCAAATTCTAATGGTGTGTTTTTCATGGCTGTTCTAATGGTTGTAAATTGAAATCTTGAAAAATTAATTATAATCCGACCAACGAGAAAGTCTAATATATGATTTTCACCAAATATAATGAAGACAACATTATAAATGAAAGGGATCAAAAGATATCAGCTTCCTAATATTTATATCTGCAGTAGAACACACACAAATTACTCTATAAATCGTAACGCAAGTTGTCTTCTTAGATTCCTCTGCATGGGGTCTCGATAAACCTCTAGACGCCATATCGACCAATCAGAGAACCCCGGACTTGAATGCGGCCAATCAGCTCGCAGATATTAGCTCGGATTCAGAAGACGTCATCGTTTGCTAGCGTATTGTTGACTCCGTTGCCGTAGAAACAAGAAACCAAGCCACAATCACAGTAGATTGTGTAGCATTGCTGATATGTCTCAAACAGATCCTAATTATGCTCTGCGAGAGAATGGGAAAGAACCCACTTGAAAAGGAACCATTTTTGGTGATAATTTTGCTTTTAATTTGCCGAAAGAACACTTAAATTACGTTTTACAACTTACAATGAATGTAATGAGTTGACTGGAGCCTTTTAATGTGTATTCAATTCCCATTATCTAACAGTGCAGGAAGTTAAAAGTTTACTAAACTTCAAGATATCCAAAAGCAGCTACAAATACAGTGTGATATTCTTTTGAAATTAAAAAAATACTGATGTTGTTTTTTCTGTGACAAAAAGTAAGAATCGAAAGAGGATGCTTTTTGAACCATGACAAGGAATTATTGTTAAGGTATATTTATACTTGATGTAAGCTTTAGGAGGGCAACGAATCATCAATATTGTGATGAAAAACAGACCAAAGTTAATGCACAAAGACCAAAGTCCTATTTGTAGTTGAGAAAACACTTACTAGTTTCTATTGCGGTTTTGGTAAGAGTAATCGGTCAGTGCTAACTTTCAGGGAATTACTAAATATTGAACTGAGAATTGTTAAGAAATCCGAGCCATTTACTAGTCATTTTGCACAAAGAATAGAATAAGTAGCTTGATTTTATGCACAGGTTTTGGTAAACCTTGAGAGAAGTCTAGTCGATGAATCTAGTCATTTTAAATTGATATTAGAAGAGCGTAATGTATTGAAATGTTCACAAACTATTTAATAAATAATATTGCATCTTTTTAGAGTGTTTGTTGATCCATGTTCATCTATGATCCATACTTTTTACACAATACTTTTTTATTTGTTGTGGACACATTTAGCTATTTTTGTACAAGCTAGGTTTAATTAATTAATTAATTAATTAGGTTTACAAGCAGAGAAAATCTTGCGCTTGGAAAAGCTACTAGAAGGTCCAGCCCCTGAACGACAAAACCTACAAACATCGGAGGGTAGGACAAGCTATGCTGACATGATCAAGAAAAAGAAGAAATATGATGAAGTTATCATCACTGGAGAGCCTGGTGAAGAGTACGAGAAGGTTAAAGAATTAGTGATGAACAATGTTGTTCCGGCTAAACTGGCTGTGGGAATAAAAGGCATTAGAAAGAGTTCGGAAGGTATCATCATAAACTGTGACAGTGCTGCCTCCAGGGTGAAACTGATCAATGAGGCAAAGAAAAATCTGCCCGCGACTTATAAAGTGCAAGAGATGAAAGTGTGGAACCCGCGAGTAATGGCCATTCATATATGGAATGAAGATTTACAAGAGGACGACGAGAAGCTCGTGAGTGAAATCATCGAACAAAACAATCTTCGGGAGGGAAATGAGAATGTTATGGTAAAAAGGATCTTAACAATCAAAGATAAAAGGTATGTAAAGAAAGTCAGATTAGTTCTCGAAGTAGATCCAGAGTCCAGGGCAAGATTAGTACAGGCAGGTAGGCTCTACCTAGGGTGGAGCGATGGGAAGGTTGTGGATCATGTTCATGTAAAAAGATGTTTCAAATGCTCTGGATTCTCTCACATGCAAGGTGAATGTAAAAATGAGAGAAAATGTGGTCACTGTGGGTACGATCATGACACTAAAGATTGTAAAAATAATTTTTATGAATGCTGCAATTGTATAGAAACAAACAAAAAGCTAAACATGAACTTACCAACGGACCATAGCTCCCTGGATTGGGATTGTAAATGCTACAAGAGGCAGGTAGAGATGTTGGAAAGTAGGATTCAATATGACAGCAAACAATAGCAATTAATGCACTCAATTGTTCAACAATCAGCGGAGGGAAATGTAGTACCAGGTCACGATATATTATATATAAATGCACAAAGCATAGTAAGTAACATTGATGAATTAAGAGATTATGTGACTAAATACAAGTATAACATCATTGCAGTAGCTGAATCACATGTCACAGCAGACATATTGGACAAGGAAATACGCCTCATGGGTTATAAACATGTAAGATGTGACTCACAAAGCCGACACACAGGCGGGGTCATTTTATACATATTAAAATCGTTGAAATTTGTGGTCATTCATAACTCTGCTGAATCCAGTGGGAGTTGGGTGCTTGGAATCAAACTCAAGCTTAGACGAGTAAACATAATTGTATTTACTGTGTACCACTCTCCAAATGCAAACCATGCAGAATTTATTCAATATTTCACGGAGGTAGTGTGCGAAAGCATAATGAACAAGCATAAGGGTACTACAACGGTGATTGTAGGTGACTTTAATATGGATATTCTCAAGCCCAATGCTATCACTAGAAACATGATTGGTGGTATTGAAACGTATGGTCTAACTCAAATTGTAAATCAACCAACTAGAATAACGAAAAGGAGTGAAACTCTTATAGACTACATAATCACTAATTGTGACAAGGTTACATTTGGAGTGGGAGGAGGTCCCGGTATTGGAGACCATGAATCGTTCATGATTGACATAAACACTGAAGCAAGACGAGAAAGAGAAGTAGATTTGTACAGTCTGTTTGACTGGAGAGGTTATGACGTAGCTAGGTTTAGAGCAGATCTAGAAGAGCAAGAGTATGATATGTTGGAAACTGATGTAAACCTAGCCTCTCAAACATTTGTTCAAGGTCTAACAAGTGCGAAAGAGAAACATCTTACAAGCATTTTGAAGAAGAGAGGAAATATAGGGGTCCCATGGATAACTGATGAGATAAGGAAGGAGATGCAGTTGAGAAATAATTATTTTAAAAGAGCGAAACTTAGTCGACTTCAAAGTGATTGGGATGAATTTAAAAGGTATCGAAATCGAGTTCTTAGCATGCTCAGAAAATCAAAATATGATTATTACTATGAAAAGATTGACAGACAAAGAGGAGATAGTAAGGGTATGTGGAAAACTCTTAAGAAACTTGTAAGTGAAAAGAATCAGAAGTGTACTGCAGATGAGATTGTCTTATGCAATGGTAGCATAATATCAGATAAGGTAGACATTGCAAATCACTTTAATACATATTTTTCTGAGAGTGTTGAAGAGATTATAAGTAATATTTCGGAAATAGATATAAATAATATTAGTAATAGAATAGTTGACCAGGTTGAACTTAACCAGTACAACCGAGTGAGTAAAGATATCATCATGTGTGACTTCAAACAAGTTCAAATGCAGGATTTAAATAAGCTAGTGATGGATTTAAAAAATAAAGGAGGTGGAACTCTGGATGGAATCTCTGTCAGATTGTTAAAAGATGGGTATCCTAGCATTAAGCATAGACTACTTCATTTAATTAATTTATCATTAAGTAAAGGCGTATTTCCCAAAAGTTGGAAAGAAACACTTGTAATTCCGGTCCCTAAAGTTGCTGGGACTACATTAATTGATCAATTTAGGCCGATAAATATGCTGCCAATTTATGAAAAACTGCTGGAGCTTGTTGTACACTCTCAGTTAGAGGAATATTTTTATAAAAATAACTTTATTATGACTAATCAATCTGGATTCCGGAAAGGTCACTCCTGTGAAACAGCGGTGCAGTGGATGGTTTCTGAGTGGAACAAACTAAGAGATAATAATTTATCAATATTGTCAGTTTTCCTGGACTTCAAAAGGGCTTTTGAGACCATCGATAGGAAAAGGTTGTTAATGAAATTGCAATATATGTATGGTGTTCAAGGTACTGTGTACCAGTGGCTCGATGATTATCTCAATGAGAGAGCTCAAAGAACTAAATTTGATGGGGAAATTTCAGACACTATCGATGTAAATCTAGGAGTACCACAAGGCTCAGTCTTAGGACCATTCTTATTTTCAGTGTATGTTAATGACATAAATTGTTGTTTAAATAAATGTGTGATAAATGTCTATGCAGATGATACAGTCATCTTCTATGGTGGAAATGATATGACTGATTTGAACAATACATTGAACGAAGAATTGAAGGTAGTGACTGACTGGTTGAGCATTAATATGCTAAAGCTGAACAATAGTAAGTGTAAGGCAATGATGATTGGTACTGGGAAACTACATTATATGAACACAACTGATAATTGTGAAGTTAATATTGTACTAAATGGTGAGTTAGTGGAATGTGTTAAATCATTCAAATACTTAGGTATGTTGTTGGATGTAAATCTAAGTTTTAAACAACATATACTGTACATAGAGAACAAAATCAGAAAAAAACTTAGCTACCTTAGTAGGATAGGTCAGCACCTGACAGTAGCCACAAAACTATGTATATATAACACTATTATTAAACCACACCTTACCTTTTGTATGATTTTATTGTATCAGGCATTTAATACAGATATTGAAAGACTACAGATTCTACAAAATAGAGGCATGAGGATTATTCTGAAATGTAGTAGATATACACCTGTAAATACTATGTTAAAATCTCTAAATTGGCTAAGGATTAAGGATTATGTGTATTTTCAAGGCATGTGTTTTATTTACAAACTTCAAAATGGTCTTCTACCTGCATATTTTACAAACACTGAAAAAGTTGAAAATGTCCATCAGCATTACACGAGAGCGCATAATAATTTTTTTCTAAACCATGTTCATAAACAATCATCGGCCAAATCTTTATTTTATCTTGGGATTCGTTCTTTTAATGCTCTTCCACTTAATGTTAAAAGTGTGAGGAGTCTTAGCATATTTAAAAGCAAACTTTTAGAAATTATAATGACGGAAACATTTATGTTGACATCCTAATTAGATTATTCTATGTTTTTAGTGTGTTAATTCTTTGGTTTGTGTCTTTATTGTGTATCTTTATGTATCTTTGTATTGTACTGATTTGTGAAAGATAGCGCTTGCGCTAAATAAAGAATTATTATTATTATTATTATTATATTATTAAAATATCTATTGAATTGATCAATACGTAATTTTACCATTCTGGATAATTAAGTGTAAAAGTGGAAGATATTTCTTAAAATACTCCACAATATGTCAAATCAAATGTGATTGAAACACGAAAAATATCATTCTAAATTTCTTGACTCTTTTTTACCTTCTTTGCTCATTAAAGTATCCAGAGGGCTTTGGAAAAGTAGGAAACATACCTTTTAAAATTCCAATGTCAGAATTTTGTCAAAATTGAATGTAATATTTTTCTGTCTATCTATTTTCTTTATTTACTCAAAGGACTCCACAAAATTTGCAGTATTTCAAAGGTAATTATTATTATATTTTAATGGTGTTGTTAATTATGTCATACATTACCTACTTATCAAAATCTTTGAAGACTTGTCTGTACATTTTGACTGGGCATTGAAAAATGTCGCAGCATTCACTAGCATTCTGTGTCAAGTTTTATGGTAGGTAGCTACTTAGTAATCTGATACAATTAGGTATCATTTACTCTTTGAAACTGAACTTTAAATTTGTTTGATCGATGCTATTTGAATCTCTAAATGTTGGACTGACAATAATTTTCAATCGAAGCTCTAGTCTAGGTAGGTACTACTATATTATATAGGTAGTAGTATTATAAAGTATTTAATAAATATAAAGTATATAAAGTATATAAAGTATTTAATATATTATAAATGTATTTGTATTTACAATACTAGGTATTGTTTTGTAATTAGAACATAGTTTTTGTTAGAAGAAATCTAGTTTCACAATCACACTGCCCTTCAAACCATAAAGCAACCAAGTGTCATTGAATTTACCTACTGAGTTTTTGGTAGAATCATTGGAATCAAAATCAATACGTAGTAGGTAGATCATTTTATAGCCCATTGTGCTCGTAATAATGCCATAAGTGTAGGTACTACTTTCAAAACTTGTGTTGAAGTCTAGTAGCTTGTAGGTACTGAGATTGAAACTAGTTTAGAACTTCATTGGTGTTTGGATGCTTTATGGTTTGTAGGCCAATGACATCAACAATCTGCTAAAATAAAATTGTGTCTTGAATATTTTAGATGGTAGACTACCTACCTACCTACCAAAATGTGCTCTTTTCAAATTGCTTAGCAGGCATGAAAAACAGATTTCAAAACAGTAAATCGCCAAGTAAAATGACCTGAAACCTTTCAAAATCTAGTAGGTAAAAAAACATTATGTTAAAAAAGGCGAAATAAGTCGGTTCATTGCTAAAGCACTTTTGTTTATAGAAATCAGTCTTGTGGTTTGAGATAATTTTTCGCAGGGATTTAAAGTAACATTTGGTTGGTAAAACACAAGTTTTGCAACGTGTTGTAAAGTAAGAATGAAAGTAGAGTCATTTACCTATGTTCGTGTGACATTACAGAGCTAGTGCGATGATTCCCCTCAAGCCTCGTGCACCGTCGCAGCCGCCCGAAGTGTCTCTGAACTTCGAGCTTCCTCACGAGGCTGCCGAGAGCATAGCGGTGACTTTCACACTGGAGCCGCCCGGCCGCGTTGACTCCGGGACGAGATGCTATCGCGGAGATCACTGCACGGTCTTCACAGGCTCGTGCTCGCTCACCGATAATGTCGGTCGGTCGCAAGACAAGCCCAAGCCAGGTGAAACAGTTGACAGGATTTTAAGAAATATTGGATGAAACATTCTGTTTTTAATAATCTTTTCAAGTATGTATACCTACATTTGTTCTAGAACTTTCAAAAATATGAAATACCTACCTAGGTTTCTGTATATTATGAAATTGATTATATTTTAAAAATTTCACAAGTAGTATTTATTTAAGAATCTTTCAATTTTTATTAATCTTCAAGTAGGTACACTCAACAAACCATTAAATGGTATTAATGAAACAAATTGGGTGCTAGTCAGGTTCCTTTGTATATTTATCTACCAATTGTTTGATTGTATAGGGTTTGTTTCATGTTATTTTCACTTATTCGTAATTTTACATTGTTATTCTTGATTGTATAGTGTCCAAGTGGAAATCATTCTATAATGACAGTGTTTTATTATTATTAATACAAGTTTTCTCTCTCTTTTATTATCAATAAAATGAGAGACCTGCTAGAGTTTGATGCCATCAAATCTTATCAGCCAATCCGATTCCTTTGAATACTATTTTATCTTTAGTTTGGTGTACCTTCGTTTTCATTAAAACTTTGGAAAATATGTTTGATTATGAAACATTTCACGGGTTTTACGAATCAGTGGATATTGACTTTTAACTTGATTTGTTTCAATTAGGTTAGCATGTTTAATTTTGTAATTATGACAATGTTTGTACACAATTTGTATTGTTCTTTGCAAATAAACAAACAAAAAACCTTTGTTTCTTAATCATCCGAGGTCATCAAGGAAATCATTTCAAAGCCGACATTGTGATTTCAGTTGCGTCGACGGCAAAGCTCGACTCCTCAGCCAAGATAACCGCCGCCGCAAGTTCGACTGAATCCTGTCTCCTGACCGAACCCCCGGCTCTCCTCGACGAGTCTTCGAACGAGAGCTTCAACGACGGAATCTTCTTCGCGTCGCAGACGGAGGTCGTTGAAGTTGTTCGCTCCTTGTCTGTGCAGAGAATGTCGTCGGTTGATGTCGAGTTAGAGGTGAGGTTACGAACTAGTACTCCAACTTGGAGTCGAAAATATCTTTATTATTATTATTATTATTTTGCCTTTATTTGCATACTGATAAATTACATCCACTTGTGCAAATTTAATATATTCAGAATAACAAAACAAACATTACAAAGAAACATAGAAACTTAAAAACACATTGAATTCAGTCACAGATCACAAAGTTCTCAAGTCACAAAGTCAGTCAGTAGTGACTTGAACGTCAAAAAAGAATTAAAAAAACATAAATCCAAACAATTGGACATTGTAGGTACAGAAATTGTTAAAGGTAGATTGAAGTTGATTATTAAAAACATATTTATGAAGGTCAATTCTGCTCCTAGATGGTTTAGAAACAGAACAAGATCTGTTATTGCGAGCTGGAACATTGAAGTTAAACAGTTTTAAAAGCACAGAATCCGATACTCCGATACTTTGTCTGTTTAGTATTTTTAATTAAATGTTTTAATTTTGAACTGCCATTTGTGGGACTCTTAGGCCCGGTTGCACCATGTCCCGATAAAGTTAGCGGTAGGATTTATCGGTTGAAACCATGGCAACAGCCAATGAAACACAGCCATCTAGACCGCTAAAGTTCACTTTAGGCTAAAGTGAACTTTATCTTACTTATCGGGACATTGTGCAACCGGGCCTTACTGAGTGTTCTGTATAAATGAACATAAAACTTAACTGCAGATTTATCTTCATTTTTAAAATAACTTGAGTTTTCCCACCAAGGGCTAGTTTTCCTTCAATCATGAATTCCTATGTTCATGTCAGACAAAGGTCCAGTTTTTCAATACTCGACTTTTTTTTTTTTTATAATTTTATTGTCTTTATTGTACACACATTTGGCAACAAAGGCGATGTTCAGCTTGAATTCAAACAAATACAGCGGCTGCTCTTCCCCATGACCATTATAGTAAAAACTAGTTGTAAAATACAATGTCGTCCTACATCTAAAACCTATTACAATATAAAAATTAAACATTTAAACATTAAATGCCATGTCCAATAAATACTATAAAGGTACAAACAGTAAATAAATAACTAAGCAGATGGTTTAAAAGGGACACAGGGTTTGCTCCCATGCCCGCATCCTCTTCATTCCGTCTCCTTTTTTAGGCTTCCCAATTTGATCTATTTCCTGCTTCTCTTTGAGCTCTTTTAAAATAACATTTTTAAAACTACTTACACTTAGGGTCTTTAATTCTTCTCTAACATTATTGTACAATTTAGCTCCAACATATGAGAAGGAGGCTTGATACTTGGCAGTGGAATGACTCTGAATATTCAGTAGATTTTTATGTCTAACATTGATATCGTGTAGATCACTTCTAGCACATAGTTTGTTATTGAGATACTCAGGCTTCTCAGTCATCCTAACTTTATGCACAATAGTAGGCATGTGGTGTTCCCTCCTCTGATCCATCTTCAGCCAGCCAGCGTCCAGGATGTAGGGAGCACCATCTACTAGATCTTTCCCCCTCCCCTCCCCTCCCTTCCCTGCCGTAGCACTGGCTGTTGAACCAATCTATTTGAAAAACAATACTTAGTTCATAAATCCGCCAACAGATGTCTCACGTGTACTCACATAGACTACTTTACCGACATTTCAGCCTGCTCTTAGCTCTATTTTCATAAAGGGCGGTGAATTTTCAAAATTCAAAATGTCATTAGTTCGTTTTCTAATAAAGAACAAGTTAAGTATTTTCAGTTACTGACGATAATAATCCATATTACCTATTATTATTATATTTTTGTGATTAAAAACAATGCTGAAATGCAAAAGGAAAGATGTAAGACATTGTATAGTGTACATTCTATTGTTCAATTCAAATAGTTCCTTTAGTTCCTTTCTCTGCCACCTCGCCACTGACAGCGCTCGGATACTCACATGTCGGTAAAGAAGAGAGAGAAGAGCGCCATATTTAAATTTCAATAGATACCCCTGAGTTGCCAGGCAGTGAACAGGGAAGGGAGGGGAGGGGGAAAGATCTAGTAGGTGGTGGTAGGGAGTCATGTGTTCCCAATCGCTAACTTTCAAGTTCATTGCGAATCGTACACACGCATTTTGCACTATTTGGATTTTTTTTAAGGATTCGCTAGAAATATTGGGGCCGTATACAACGTCACAATAATTTAGTTGAGATAGAATTAGGGCGTCCGTTAATTGTAGTTTCGCAGCCGTACTTAAACAGGTAACTAAGCTAACACAGTCATTCTAGGAGTTTTTACTTTGACAATGCAATCCTAATCAACCATTTAAAAGTTAGCAGAGTATTGAAAGACTGACAGTACGTTATCCCAGAATAACTGTCCAATTAGGTCAATAAAATACAACTAATATTTAATTTTTTATTATTTGGTTTCGACAACTTCACTTTTGAAATACTTAGCCAGTTTCATTAGCCTATTTCAGGACTCGAATTTGCAGTTAAAATTCACGATTCTTGCTGCTGATTTTGTATGATGATGATTTATGAAACAGAAAACTGCTGCAATTGTTGAAAATGTAAGTAATTTCGATTGCTCTAGTTCTTGAATGATCTCTGAAATATGAAGGACTTAATGAAAGTTTCTGATAGTTTAAATAAACATTAGTCTTGCAAACCGAGAAATAAGTATAAATAAACATACCGTATTAACTCGTGTATAAGACGCAATTATATGTCAATATTTTGATTCTGAAAACAGCCCTGCGTCTTATACACGCATACCAAGCTTTTTTCCCAGTAAATCCAAGGTGGATGTTTGTAAACAGAGCTGTGGTAGACTGCCACATGTTGTCTATCTCTGCCTTTCCCTCTCACTCTGTCTGGACTACTCATACTGTGTCTAGACTCAACACTATTAACATATTAAATGTGTGCAACAAAATGTTTTCCCTTGCATTTAGATCAGGAGACAAAATATATGTTGACGTCTGAAAAACATTGCTCTGACAGACATAAAATAGACAAAACACTGTTGAATGGCGATCTTAATGGAAGGTGAGGAGGGGAGTTGGATTTGTTTTGGAATGCAGATGAAAGGCAGGTGCGTGCCTCTTAAAGCAAGCAACAGCTGCTGGGAAGAGACTCCCCTCCCCCCTTTCTCAGAAGCAGGAAATTACTGTTTGTTTACAACAAGTTGGCAGTGATTTTCATTCAAACAGCTCAGTTAGCTGGAAAACCAACATTTAGATGGATATCATGTATACAAACACACAATGTTTTTCATCATTTACTGCGTCTTATACACACATGCTAAGTGTTTTCTTAAAATAGACTTCTCAAAACAAGGGTGCGTCTTATACACGAGTGTGTCTTATACACGAGTTAATACTACCTAGGTATCTTTTTAAATTAAAATAACTTTTTGGAAAGAGAAAAAGAGAAAATTTTAGAAACTTAACTACTGAAACTAATATTTTCTTCAATGTTTCATTTACAGAGCGAATCCAAGCAGACCGCTTCTGCTGGAGAACTAGCGGACACCGCTTCAAGCCCTGCAGTAGAGACAGCTTCAAACCCTGCTATAACCGCTTCAGACCCTGCAATAACTGCTTCAAGCCCCTCTATAACCGCTTCAGACCCTGCAGTAGAGACCGCTTCACTCCCTGCAGCAGAATCCTCGTCTCAAGCGGATATGGTGGATATGGTCGTGAAGCTAAACAGAGCGGCGCTTTTCCTCGCTCCGTTCCTCGACGAACTCATCAGTAAGTCCGTTTCACTTCCGTTCAGTCTGTTCTGTCATAATCTGGCAGTAGAAAGATGAGGTTTTATTATCGAATACGCGCTTTCATGACCCGTGATTTGTATTAGAAGTGATAAAAGAACTCGTTTTACGTCGATTATATTTAAAGCTTATCAATTGCTTCGAAGTAGATTTCCGGGCCCCTATTCATGAAATAAATGAAGTTTTGCGAGTTTGATTGATTGATGGTATTTCCCTCAGCTTCTGGCCGGCTGGAACCTGCCGCGCTGAGGTCGCGCCTGGTCTCGCCGGAGTTGTACCGTTGCGCGATGCTCCACGTGCGCGAGTTGAACCACGTGGCGGAGGAGTTCAACGCGCGCTTCCCCCCCTCGCCAGAGTTCGACCCCCCCTCGGAGGCGCAACAGTCCGACGGAGGTGAGACAAACCACCTCCGGGTGGTTTATGGTACAGTTCGTTTTTCCTATGTTTGAACTCTCTACAGACCGAGCCACAGTCAGTTGTTCTGTAAGGCCGAGAAAGACAACATTCAAGGTGAGCGCGCAATGAAGTCTTTCTCGGCCTAGCAGAACAACTGACTGTGGCTCCATCTGGTGAGAGTTCAAACATAGGAAAAACGAACTGTACCTTATAGTCTAAATATTAACAATACTGATTTTATTACTTTTAAATCTATTATTGTTGACTTGTGCAGCGTTTGAGTGTTGATTTCACTATCACTGTGATATTCTGTTAATATCTGTTCAATTCGGTATGTTTTCGTTTTCTTTAACTTGTATTCTTGTTGTTCTTGTTGTTGTTTATTGTATTGCACTTATGGGTTCGTCCTGTTGTCAATAAAGATGTAATAATTATAAAACAAGAAAAAGTGTCAAGCGAAGCTGATTTCCTAGATATATCCATCATATTTCCCCTTTCCTAAGAAACCGTTCAATTCTCCATGACAGTCAATCGATTTTTACCAATATCTTTTACCAATGTAATTGCTAATAAAATGAGGCTTTGTAAGCGTCTTCAGAATATTTCAATGAAAGTTATTTCATAGTTTGGAATAAGTTATTAATTTAATTTTGTCCAACAGACGTTTAGTGCCATATTTTTACTAATTTTCAGGCACTAAATGTCTATAGGACTTAAAATAAACCAATAACCCATTCCAATCTATGAAATTACAGTGGAACCTCTTTAGAGGGAAAAACGTGGAGAAACGTACTAAAGAGGTTCCACTATTTTCATTGAACTGGTCTGAGGACTCGTACAAAGCCTTATTTTATTAGCAATTACTTGGTAAAAGATATTATAAAAATCGATTAAAAGACTCTTGAAGGTCAAAATGATCACTTAAAACTTAGCAATCTGATGTGAATGTGAACTGAATTTGCTTGTTTTCTTGTGTTCAGACAAAGAAGAGACGAACAACGTGGGTGTCCAAACCGAGCACAAGGAAAGCCCGAGCCGACTGTCGATCGCTTCTTCCGACGTCGCGACGTCCACCGCCTCTCTGTTCGCTTCGGTCGACTCGAACTCGCCTCCAAGCTCGAACATCGTCGACATCAAGGAGAAGGTGAACGAAGAGTTGAAGGAACTCCTCAACGCATCGAACAAACACGGCTCGGAAGTTCGCAACCTGAAGCCGACGCAGGTTTTAGAAGAACGAAGGCAGAAGTCGAAACCAGTTGAAGATGTCGAGGGAAGAAGACAAAAATCTTTAGAAGTTCGTAAAGCGAAACTATCTGAAGTTGTTGAGGTAAAAAGACAGCGCAGTTTAGAAGCTCATAAAAGGCAAAGGGAACTTAAGGACGAGGAAATACACCATGGTTTTATTCATCAACCGACACCGACAGTTGAAGAACACAGGCAGCAAGGTTTAGAGCGTAAATTGAAGTCAGCGGAGGAAAAAGGACAGAACGTTTCAGAAACGGAAGTTTTGAAAGACTTCGAAGTTCGTAAAATAAAACACACGGGAACTGTTATAGGAACAAAACAGCACGGGTTAGTTAATAAGTTGAAACCAGTTGAAGCTACCGAGGAAGGACACGAATGTTTTGAAGTACAAGTTCGTGAAGGAAACAGACCGCATAAAGTTAATAAACAACCAACGGGAGTTACGGAGTCGAGAAGACACCACAATTCAGAGATTCATCAACTGAAGTCAACGGAAGTGAAGGAGGAGCGAACAGAGCACGGTTTTGTTCACAAACCGAAACCGACAGAAGTCGAAGAACGAAGATCTGTTCGCAAAAGCATCGAACAACTTCAGATTCGGGTGGAGGAGATCCAGCAGATTGTCGAGCCGGTTGCGAGCGGTCTGGCCGGCGGTTCGAGCAAGACCCGGGTATCGAACCCGACGGAGAACGTCGACTCTAGCAGCTGCGGCAAGAAAGAAAATATCGTCGTTCCTAAGTGTGGACTTCGTAACTCCGCACCCATTACCAACTCGATGCTGCGGATGGTCAATATGCAGCGAACCCCGTACGGGTTTTTGCTCCCGACACAGCACGAGGAGGTACGTCTTCACGTTCGTAACTCAACTACTAGAAGTAGAACGTAGTTCATAAAAGGATAGTAAATTTAACACTAGCCGGAAAACTAACACTTATTACATTATCTATAAAATTCTCTTTCTTTTAAAATAAGTTGAGTTTTCCCACCAAGGGCAAGTTTTGATGTTATTAAAACTATTTTATGAGTGACCTTTGTTGTTGTTGTTTGTTTGTTTGAACACTTCTTTTATTGTCACAAATAATAAATCAATATACAATCTTCCACTATCTTTAACCTATGTGTGGATCAAAATGATATATATAGTAATGATCTTCACATAAAATAATACAAGAAAATAAATCACGCTCTAAAATGTTTTCGTGATGTTGGCCCCCAAAAGGGCCGTTTGTCACTACGTTTCGGCAGTCGTAGCGCTGCCATCCTCAGTCATGCTCAGTCCATCTTCCTCAGTCTTCACATCAGTCTTCACATCAGTCTTCACCTGAAGATGGCAGCGCTACGACTGCCAAAACGTAGTGACAAACGGCCCTTTTGGGGGCCAACATCACAAAAACATCTTAGAGCGTGTACCGAAAAGCCACTAGTTGCATATAACGATAGCTCTCAGACCCTCAGTCAACTCAAATAAATCACAATCATAGACAATATAATTCAACTTCAAATTTGAAAGGATCATACGGATAAAAATATGTATTTCAGTAAAAAATGAATTAATTATGCAGAGGAGCAATTTTTTAACTTAAGTCTTTTACTTGATTGTAATTTTCTAATTCTCTTAACGTATTAAATATTGAGGATGTTTGAAATTTAAGTGATCTTCTACCATTGTTGGTATGAAGGGGGATAATATAATTACTGAGTAAACTATGCTGAGTATTAAAATGATGGGAATTTACTTGTTTGAAAGTTTCAGAAAAATAATGTTTGATGATAAATTTATAAGTAAACAAATCAGTCTTGTAAAACATGTCAATAATGAAACATTTTATCGTTCATTCAACCATGAAATCCTATGTTAATATCAGGCTAAGGTCCAGATTTTCAATACTCTACTATTAACAGTCATTCTAGGAATGCAATGGTTTTACTTTTTACTTTGACAATGCAATCCTAATCAACCATTTAAAAGTCAGCAGAGTATTGAAAGACTGACCGGACGTTATCCCAGAATAATTGTACAATTAGGTCAATAAAATACAATCAATGTTTTAATTTTTATTATTTGGTTTCGACAACTTCACTTTTGAAATACTTAGCCAGTATCAATAAACAATTTCAGGACTCAAATTTGCAATAAAAATTCACGATTCTTGCTGCTGATTTTGTATGATTATGAAACAGAAAACAAAGTGTGATGTAAACTGCTGAAATCAGTGAAAATGTCAGGATTTCGATTGCTCTATTTCTTGAATCTATCCCTGAAATATGAAGGAGTCAATGAAAGGTAGTTTAAAAAAATATTGTCTTGAAGCCGAGAAATATAAAGAAATTGTATCTCCTTTTTAAAATGAAGAACTTCTTGGAAAGAGAAAAACTGTTCAATAAAACTGATATTTTCTTCAATATTTCGTTTACAGAGCAAATCCAAGCAGACCGCTTCTGCTGGAGAACTAGCGGAAACTGCTTGCAAGATCTTGGCAGAAACCGCTTCAAGCCCTGCAATAGAGACCGCTTCAAACCCTGCAATAACCCGGGTCTCGAACCCGACCGAGAACGTCGACAGCAGTTCGAGCAGCGCGGTCGAGACGGCTGAGGAAGCAGACGACGTTCCCGTGAAACTTGCCAAGGAGGAGAAGAAGCAGAAGGTCGGTGACATTCGAGTAGAATAGAATAGAAGCATTTCTATTCGTAGTAAACAATAAGGTGCACATTCAATATTTTATCCTGGTGGATTATTGATCTTCATGCAAAATGCAAAATTCCATTTGCAAAATAAAAGTTAATGCCACACACTGGAGTACTTTGACACTTGATAAGACCTCAAAATGCTATCTATACAATTATTTTTCGATAAATATCATAATTTACCAATTTAGGGCAAATCTTATGTCATAACTCATAAAGTACTCCAGTGTGTGGCATTATTCAGTCTATTAAGTTTGAAAGAGTTTCTAATATCTGATTACTTAAAACACTTTGAGGAAACACTAGTTTTCCGTTTCGTTACGAAGAGCAGTCAGACTTTTCTTGCCTGGGTCGGTGTGGAGCTGATTTAGAGTTAAAGGGGGGCAACGGTCAGAAATTAAAATTTTACCATAATTACACATCAAACTATTAATATCTGTAAGACATATGAGAAGGTACCAATCCGGTTGTGACAGTGAGAGCAGCAAATCGAAAAACGTGATTTTAATCGAAAGTATGCAAAGAATTTTAGTCCCATAAGAAATAAGCTGGACGCAAAATGTCTATTGGGAACGTAGGAGAACCAAAATAGATAGAAATAAAAGAAGCTCTGCTACATATAAATAGGAGTATTTTCTTCATTTTATCTATTTTAAAATAGAGAAGAACGAGAGCTGTGTACAAACAGTGGAGGGGAAGACAGGATGGTTTGAGGTGAAGGAAGGACTTCGACAGGGCAGCGTTCTTTCCCCAACACTATTTGTCATTGTCATGGACGAGCTGCTGAGAAAAGTAGAACCAAGCGAAGACCAGGAGACGAATACACTGGTATATGCAGATGATATCGTAGTGTGGGGAGAAACCAGCGAATGTGTTCAAGAAAAGATTGATAGATGGAGCCAGATGACTGAAGAATACGGTATGCGAATAAGTCAGGAAAAGAGTGAGACACTAGTAATGGAGAGGAAGGCAACAAGAAATGTGAAGATCAGGCTACGGGGCTTGGAACTGGCGGAGAGAGGAGAGTTTAAGTATCTGGGGAGCTGGCTAACTAAGGATGGAAAAATAGGAAGAGAGATAACATCAAGAGTGCAACAGGCTAACACATTTTTCCAGTTAGTCAGGAAACTTCTTTGGAATGAGCAGTTCCCCCAGAAATGCAAGATACTCCTTTTCAAAAGCTATTTCCTGCCAATACTCACCTACGGTTCCGTAACGTGGGCGATCGGAGGAAAGGAGGAGAGCCAGTTGCAGGCAGCAGAAATGAAGTTTTTACGAAGCATACAAGGAGTAACTAAGATGGACAAGATCAGGAGTGAAAAGATTAGAGGAGACTTGAAGGTAGAGAGGTTGGCATTTAAAATGGGGAGAGAGCGGCTACGGTGGTTTGGCCACATGAAGAGAATGCAGAGGGAGAGAATACCGCGTCGGGAGTTCGAAGCTGCGAGAAGTGATAAAAGGAGAGTGGGAAGACCGAGGGAAAAGTGGAGAGAGCTGGTAGCAGAAGATGTACAAGAGAGACTGGAGAAGTGGGAAGAAGTGGAAGAAGGAAGGTGGTGGGAAGACAGGAAGAAGTGGAAAAAACTGGTAGAGAAGAAGAACGAAGAGGAAGAGCCAAGCCTGGCCAGCTAGCTTAGGAGTCCGGGCCCTAGTAAATGGTGGCCTCGCCACCCCCCGACCCAACTCTTGGAACCGGGAGGAAGATTATTATTATTATTAAAATTTTCTGTGAATTGAACCGTTTAGCTGCAAATAAATATAAAAACAAATCGCTACTGTTTTATACACCAAGAAGGTCCCATATTTTTTGTACAGAAGGTACATTCCTGCACGTCTCACTCCCACTTTCTGTAACTGGACCCAAATTGTTTACACTAAGCGCTTGCTGACACTTGAAATAGTAATAAAATAGCCATAAACTAAACAATTTCATGCATCATCATAACACAACACATTAAATATCTATTACAGTCTGTTCAAAGAATGTTGATACCATAAGACAAATCTCATGTGAACTAATATGCAATACAGTCAATAATTATTATTAATTATTACAATACCCTTGGCACATTTGCACTTATCAATTATCTATAAACATGACAAGATGAAATGATGGTAATTTTTCATATTCTGACTGTTGTCGCCCTTTAAATACAAAACATGTCTATATTTTGCAAATGATTATGAATATCTAAAAAGTAAGACTTCTAGGTGCAATGTATTGAACCTTTATCTACATTTTCGTATCTTACTGTCATAACTTAGCTCCTACTGTGCGGTCAGCACTTTTGTCTGAAACGGAAACGCTACATCTCAAAGTTATGTCAGTAAGCTAAGAAAATGAAGTTAAGGCCATTGCATATCACGTGACTTTATTTCTCTACATCCTATCAAAAGAAATAGTTACCTATGAGTACATACCTTACATCGTTCATGTTGAATAATCCAAGGTGATTTATGAAGGAAATTCACTGCATACTGGAGCTTATCAATATTTGCAGTCAATATTATTTAATTTTGCAGTGATTTTAATAATAAAAACAACACAAATCTAGTGTATATGTACGCGTGTGAAGACTGTCAAAACCAAGTGCTGTTCGTTTAAACATTACATTCATAATAGTGGATATAATTAATATCTCAACATTTCACTGGAAAGACAAAGAATGAGCGCATGTTATACATTCTGACATTGCGTCAGGTTTGTGAGGCATATATGCCTTCATTGTGGTATATTTATTTGTGTGGCCTATAATATTGTTTAGCAATTATCCTACTCCATAAAATGTTTGGAAAGGTGCTTTATATATAATAAAGTATGCTGTGATTTAAAAAAATTAGAGTAATGTTTGCTGTTCTTGGCTGCTCGTAGAATTTCCTTAAACTTCATGTCTTGATTTGAGAATATTTAGGTGCAAGGAAGTAAAATCATCTAATATGTTATTTTGGCAGTTCTTTTCTGCGTAGATTATTTCCAACAGATGTGTCCTAACTTATCTGATGAGTGAGAAGTATTGCTGAACTGAACCCTTCCAATAGAAAATGTGTAGCTTTTTGGTTAAAAAGTCACGTGATATACAGGGACCTTAAAGGTTCAATACATGTCCCCTCTGGCTTGCTTTATCGATATTCATAACCGTTTGCCAAATATAGCCATTGATATTATATGTATTACCCTCTTAATGGCTCCAAACCGATGCTGGCAAGAAACGTATCACAGCTCTACATTGATTTCCTCCACAACGTAGAACTCTATGCTTTCAGCGGAGTCTCGGGGAGCCGCTCGCCTTCGTGAAGATCAATTTCAAGAGCTGCGACGAGACCTGCGTCCCAGGCAGCGCGGGCCGCTTCAAGTGTCCCGAGGTGGTGGTGCGGTCCGCTGGCAAGCAGAGCCGCTTCCAGGAGGACAGAGTGAGCGGAAAACTGTCGTCTAATGGTCGTTTAATAGTGAAATAGGCAAGAATATCAACTCTCTAACATAACTTCATGTTATGTAAATGATGTTTTGATGAAACTTCATAAATATAGAGATAAAAATACGCTTATTCCAAATATACCATAAAACAACGAGCTATCCACATTAATTTCCGAGATATAACACTTTTAAAATTGCATTTTAACCACAGTGTTATGGTTTTTCTGTCTGGAATGGAAATTTTAGTGTTCAACTAGAGGTCTGAGGGGCTTGCTTCAAATGACAATGTGCACAAGAAAATTTGCCCAATATTTGATTTTATATTTGACAAACTCATCCCAAACGGGAAAATATAATTTCTTCACCAACCTTCAAATGAACTCACAAAAAGGGTTACCTAAACCATTGACTTCCGCTCAGTATGGGACTTGTGACTGCTATAGCTGCAGCACTGAATGCTTTCGCCGATGTCTGAGGCCGCACTGCAAGCCATGATTATGGCATTATAAAGACATTAATTTTAATTTTGTTCAATGCTACGACATGCCTTCATATTTATAACATAGACTAAAATTAAGCATATTGTTGTGCTGCGTCAGCTTTCCGTGCAATCTTGGCCTATGTAAGACGATCTCAGCCGGACGAGTGAAGAATTTGACCTTGGTCTGTACGTAAGGACGGCGCGGTTTCGTTTGTCACTAGACATCGCTGACAGATGACTGGCCAGTCGCATGTCCCCACCCCCAGTGTACGTCAATGCCTAAACTAACTGAAGCTAAACTGATGGTAACAGAGTGTCGAGAAGGTTCACTGAGACTTTGTCTGGACTTGTTTAGAGTCCGCGAGGCAGCGCGATGCTGGGAAACAGCTCGGTCCTGATTGGCCAGATGATTCGACTCAAGGACACGCTGAGTCAGATCCTGGAGGGAGTCGGCTCGGGAGTCAAGCCTCAAGTGAGTCACATTACATGCGATAGTCTTAAGGTGATACTAGCGCTCGGCCGTTTTAGAAAATTGAGAGAGAAAAATTGTTTCATAAGTGAGTGTAACTTTGACAGGATGTTCACATGATCAGTCTGATTGTATATTAGTAGCCCTTTTTAATTTTTGCTTATTGCATCGTTAATTAGGCGCCGGTTATTCAACAAAACCGCGCAAAACGATGAAATTTGCGATACGATTGGAGACCAAACCCGTAAACCAATTGATCTCAAATTTTAATCATGATTAGATGAAAGACAAACTTAGGGTTATCACTTGGCTTATTTTTGAAATTTAATTTAATACGGCGCCCAGGGAGACGAGAAAATAGCTAATTTTTCACCAAAAATCCACTAATTATTACTAATTAACGAAACAAAAAATTAAAAATATACCAAGGGATAACCCTAAGTTTGTCTTTTATCTAATCACGATTAAAATTTCAAATAATTTGGTCTACCCATTTCGTCTCCAATCGTATCGCAAAAAGTGTCTACAAAAAGCAGCAAAATCGCTCGCGCTTGCAGCACCTTAAAGCCTCACGAACATACTTCATGTCAATCATATTTTGATGGATCATAATTATAGAGATCTGTCAGATATTTGTGTGCAAGACCCCTTGAAGCTACGATCACCACACTTTACAGGGATCGGAAACTGTCTGCGTATTGTGACGTCACTCCCATAAGACCAATGCTAAATGATGACGATTTGCTCTTTCCTACTTTCTGCTCCGTCTTACTTCCGGCCGGTGACCCGCGAAATTTTAAAAAGTACGATTTTGGAGTGTTTTAATTTGATTCACACAATTGCCGCCAGGTTTGAACGAGCTTCTTAAACTTGCCGCTGCTAAAGATGATAGCGCATTGTCGAATATTTGAATTCTGTTCTGGCGGGAGATAAAGACATGTGTCACGTGAGCGACATCACAGCCGCTTGTTCTATTCTTGTTGTGTTCAAGGTGACCAAGCACATGGCCAGCTAGTCAGACAGTTTCCGATCCCTGTAAAGTGTGGTGATCGTAGCTTGAAGTTTTAAAGAAGAAGGTGAGAGTATTTAGAAGGATTCTCTCCTTGACCATCATGCCATCATGATTGCCATCGTGATTTATAACATAAGGTTTAAATAACTGACTGACTTTTGACGTCAGAGAAAAATTCAAACATTTACTAATTTTATTCCGACTTCAAATAAAGATTTCTTGATGACTAATCATCCCACAATAATAATGAACTTGTTTGTCTACATCGTAGACATGTATACTTTCAATATTTCATGTTTTTAATCCATTTTATAACTAGGTACTACTACCAAGATTCATGGACATCATTACTACATTCATACTAGTAGAGACGGTTGTCTCACTCCTATACTGATAATATTGACCGCAGTGAAGCCATTTTAGACCCTGTGATTGGGGAAATCTGGTGGGCCCCCGTGATTTGAGCGACATCGATAGCGTGAAGAGTGAACTACTTGATGACCAATCTCTGACGATGGCTCAACCGCTAATTCATAGTTTACACTTGATGTGCCTGCTGGCACGCAGAATAGCTGTTATTTGACGATATTTAATAGTTTTATAGTTTAATTGTAAACTGCTGATATAAAACAAAAGAAGATCGTGCATAGCATTTAAATGCAACGACGGCTCAATGGGTAAATTTAGCAGTTAGTTCATATTTTTACCACTAGTGCTGATATATGCGCTAACGATGCCCGGATACTCCAATATTTCTCATGTCGAAAAGGCTTCACGTTCATTGGTGGAGTGAGAATACCTCTGCTATAGTGTAGTGTATATCTATATATATCTCTCTGCCGTGGTACTACCTAGAGAGAGCTAACATTTTTAGGCTCCGGAGAAATCTTTAATATGAAGATGAATCACTCCACAGAAATACATCCACCTTCATTTATTAAATCTGACTAGTTAACAAGCATACATAATGCCAATTTTTTAGGGAAATTCAATTGTATGCATTGCTGATGAGTGATGACCAACTGATATATAAACATCTTCGTGTGTACTAAATCTGTGTTTTCTCGGACAGACTTCGGAGCGTCGGACCGTCCGATCCCGGCCCGAGTCCGAGGCTCGAACTGTGCGTCGGCTGGCGTCGGACTGCGTGGAACTCTGCGAGAAGGTCAGCAAGTTGCAGCCGAGCGACCCTTCGCTCAGCACTCTGGTCGTGCAGGTAACAAACTCATCAGTTCAAACATTATCGAAACATTTATCCCCCATGTTATCTTATGGCAGACAAGTAAAATCTGTCATTTTTAAACTAGGTATAAATGAAGATTTTGTTTGTGATGTTAGTTTTGAACAAAAATCTTTTTCTAGTAGACATTTGGACATGATTATTAGGAAAAGAATTTAAAACAAATCGAACAAGTACTATTTTTATTTTAAAAGCTACACCAATTTCGAAATGATTTTCCTATAGGTACCTCCCATTTTAAAGTTTTGTTCATTCTCTCAAGTCTAAAGACATCAAATTGAAAACTCATTATTGGATGGGAGTTGCTAACTACATGACATTATTAGTCTTTTACCTACTTCAATATAATAATAATAATAATAATTCTTTATTTAGCGCAAGCGCTATCTTTCACAAATCAGTACAATACAAAGATACATAAAGATACACAATAAAGACACAAACCAAAGAATTAACACACTAAAAACATAGAATAATCTAATTAGGATGTCAACATAAATGTTTCCGTCATTATAATTTCTAAAAGTTTGCTTTTAAATATGCTAAGACTCCTCACACTTTTAACATTAAGTGGAAGAGCATTAAAAGAACGAATCGCAAGATAAAATAAAGATTTGGCCGATGATTGTTTATGAACATGGTTTAGAAAAAAATTATTATGCGCTCTCGTGTAATGCTGATGGACATTTTCAACTTTTTCAGTGTTTGTAAAATATGCAGGTAGAAGACCATTTTGAAGTTTGTAAATAAAACACATGCCTTGAAAATACACATAATCCTTAATCCTTAGCCAATTTAGAGATTTTAACATAGTATTTACAGGTGTATATCTACTACATTTCAGAATAATCCTCATGCCTCTATTTTGTAGAATCTGTAGTCTTTCAATATCTGATTTAAATGCCTGATACAATAAAATCATACAAAAGGTAAGGTGTGGTTTAATAATAGTGTTATATATACATAGTTTTGTGGCTACTGTCAGGTGCTGACCTATCCTACTAAGGTAGCTAAGTTTTTTTCTGATTTTGTTCTCTATGTACAGTATATGTTGTTTAAAACTTAGATTTACATCCAACAACATACCTAAGTATTTGAATGATTTAACACATTCCACTAACTCACCATTTAGTACAATATTAACTTCACAATTATCAGTTGTGTTCATATAATGTAGTTTCCCAGTACCAATCATCATTGCCTTACACTTACTATTGTTCAACTTTAGCATATTAATGCTCAACCAGTCAGTCACTACCTTCAATTCTTCGTTCAATGTATTGTTCAAATCAGTCATATCATTTCCACCATAGAAGATGACTGTATCATCTGCATAGACATTTATCACACATTTATTTATTTTATTTATTTTATTACAGTTGAACTGTAGTAAAAAAAAAATGTGATGGCAATTTAAAAATGTAATAATGTGTTCAATTCTTCTCAGTTTGTTAGATTTGTATTCCCAACAATGTGAGATTCCCCAATTTTAAGATCCAGTAGGCCGAAAATGCCACTTTGATGCCTACAGTAAAAGTGGGTTTGCTCCAGCCTTTATATGAGAGTGTGCGCGCGCCGTACGACTTGGCTGGCGTGGAGCGACCGCTCCACTAGATAGAATTCTATTATTTATTATTTAATTACACTTTACAAGCCATATTTATTGAAATTTTCAATAAATGAAATATAGTTGTGAAAGTCTAATCATAGAGATGTCTAATTAAGTAATAATGTCTATATTGAGTGATGAGATTGTGAAGTGACTCGGGTGTGGATGCGCAGGGCTCGGAGTCCACGCTCATGCCCGGGGGAGACTCGCTGGTCTCCGCAAGACTCAAGCTGCAGGAGGTGCTGAGCGAGATGGCGCAGAACACTCACGAGGACGACAAGCAACGCAAGAAGGTTGGTTGAACTCTCTTGCACGGTTCCTCGAGCGTTACTTTGTTAGATGGCAATATCAACTTAAGGTGGCGCGATCACTAGAGGCATAGTTCCAGATCTTCATAAATTTTTGTGTACTTATTGATAATCATGCCATACATAATCCTTCAAAAAATTAAACACTTCTCGTGTTTAGTTTCTGAGATAATTTGAGTTTTCTCCCCCATGTTATCTTATGGCGGCCAAGTAAAATAGTGTCATTTTTAAGCTAAAATGGAGTTCTAATTTTTTTGTACCGTTAGATTTTAACAAAAAACTTTTTTTCTGGTAGACCTACGGACATACTATCAGGGAAAAAATTGAAAACGATACCAACGTGTGCTATTTTAAAAGTTATTCACCAAATTCGAAATGATTTCCCTATACCTCCCATGTTAAAGTTTTGTACATTCTCAAAAGACATAAAATTGAAAACTCATTATTGGGCTGGAGCTGCAAACTACAGGACATTAAATGAGTCTTAATTCTTAAATATAGTTGAACTGTTGTAAAATGTATTTTGAAATTTTAATTCCAAAAATAAATAAAAATGTGCTATATTGAGTGATCGCGCCACATTAAGGCCCATGTACAATTGACATAACTCGCAGCCGCAACACGGCTGCAACCAAAGCACATAGAGTAAAAAAATATGGAGCACACATCACGGCATCATTGTTCGCAAGGCACGGCTTCCTCTTCTTCGGTCATAAATAAACAAGAAAAGAACGAAAAATCTAGGAAAAATAATGACAACACAGTTTTGGCGGCTGGGTTAGGTTATGCTGTTGTAAGTAGGGGTGTTCACGATTACGATTAAATTGAATCGATTAATCGATTATTGATTTTAAGTCGATTAATCTGATTTGAAGGTATATAATCAATTAGAAGAAATGCCGCCAAAAATGTCAAATGTAGTGCTCCTTTTTCCGTTAGAGCTCCTCACTACTATGTTTTTCACTGATTTCTGAACATACCCAATCCAAAATGGCTGCCGTCAGCTTCAGTTCTTGTTGATAATTCTAATATTTCTTGTGTGCATCTAATTTTATCGAAATATTCGTGTTTCGAGTGAGTTTTCTTAAATAGCCTTACTATTTCTCATTCTAACTACAATTTACAGTCATACTTTTTGAATTGAGGCTTACATTGGCGTATAGAAATTTGTGTTCCAACCCTTCATAATATCAATACGATTTAATCCGATTAATCATCGATTATGCTTGATGCATTTCGATTCGATAATCGATTTGAAAAAAATAATTAATGAACACCCCTAGTTGCAAGTAGATGGTAGTTTGACTTTGATTTTAAAGTTTGATATTTGACTTTTTCCGTTTCCAGTTTTGTTATCTCATTCTGATTGGCTGCCCGTCGGAATGTGGGCGTGGCCTAACGTAGCTTACGTATAAAGGCCGATGCACAATTGACGCGGACAGACGACGAGGACGGATACAATGTTAAAGTCGTCGTCCGTCCGCGTCAATTGTGCATCCGCCTTAATTGTTGAAGCTTTGTCAACTCTTGCGGGCATACGGGCTACGGCTGCGGGTTGCGGGTATGTCAATTGTGCGCCGGCGCATTGGTATGCATGGTTTCAACTTTCCACGAACCGGATGTTGGTCTCGAACACAGACAAGTCAGACGTCTGCAACGGAATCAACAGCGATTACATGTGAGGCGGAAAGATTTTGAAACCTGCGGGATTTGGCTCAGAGGGTAGAACACAAAGAATCAGCAATATTATAATTTGTTTATTACAAAGAAAATAAATGTTCATTGATGTGAAAAGAGCAATCAAAAATTATGAAACAATATTACGTTCGATACGTCGGCAGTAGTGATGATGTCGTCTGGTTTGTTTATTTCCGCGTAAACAAGTGGATGGCGTTGACTCTTGCGTAGTGTGTCCCGTGAACTCCAGTCCACCAGCAGAATGAAATGACTGGATATGTCACCTCCTTCAGCTGCGATGCGATGATGTTGTCTAATAACCCCTTGGTTACCAGGACGTCCAGCAGTCCGTGCACAAGGAGTGACCTCCTCGAGCAGTTGGATCAAGTTGGCTCAGGCTGATGACATTCGTGGCTGCAGACTCGTCGGTTTCTCCCGGAGTTGCAATTCACTGACTTTAATGTTGAAACTGTTCAGTTGATCACTTGTAACTTGAAATTGTCTTAATGCGATATTATTTGCCTCAGCATTAGGCTTGAAGTTTGAATTTACTGGGTTGACGTTTATACAAAATGTTATTTTAATGTTTACCTTCGATCACATCGGCACTGTCTCGCTGAAATTATACTATGTTGCGTGCACAAGGCTTCACGGTTCGCGAGGCAGGTCTCACTGCTCTGAGAAAACTCCGACTGATGATGTTTGGCTGGTAGCCTGACGTTTTATACCCTCTGACATCGTTTTCCCTCCAAAGAATCTGATTGGTTGGTTTCGTACACGTGGTAGCTAATTTTAGACATTCTGTCATTTCTAAAGCCCGCGAAACGACTTTCTTTCTGCACGTAGGCCCATGCTTTTCTTGGAATCACTGAAAACTAGTCTGGCTGACTGGTTTTGTAGCGTTATCACAATGACTGGTTCACTTGTTATTACGTGGTGACATCACAATTTAGGTAAGGTCACATACTTTTTATATGGATTCACTCACTTTCTTGATATAATTGCACATTGTTAAACTTATTTGATTGCTCGTTATATTTTTGTCTATATTTTGATTGCTGTTGAATTTTAAAGATTGTAAGTTTACATAATGATTCTAATTAATTACTTTGTGTTCAGTTAACCTTGACTCTAAGAATGCCATGCTACAAGCTTGTTCATTCTTTAAACCTATTTCAAGCAAACATTATTATTTTTAAAGTTAATTTTCTAACCTAGATAGGCCAACTTGTTACAATTTCAGAGAACATTTAGTTTTATTTACATTCAGTTATAATTTGTCTTCAATATCTTTGAGTTTTTTATGTTAGGTAAATATCTAGTCGTGATCTGATCGTAATCAATCAGAATAAATAAATTATCAACATTTTCTTTCGAGGAAGGCTGTTTTGTCATTATAACGAATTTATTTTGCCGTTTCAAACACAATTTCGTGCTCTTCTTGAGATTAAAACACACTAATGCAAAAAAATCTATCAAATCACACCATAAAGACAATCAGACACTGTGTTCCAACCGTCTTAATAAATACGTTATGACAAAACAGCCTTTCTCTAAAGTCTAAACAAATAAATATCGCGACCCTGCTTCCAACTATTGTCTGGGCAGGAGTTGGGAATGTTCTAAGGCAGTCTTGTGATCTCTTAGCCGCCTTGCCAAGACACTTCACGGGAGTAAATACAATGTTAAAGTAAAAGTATGGTACAGAACGTGAAAAATTATGGAAATATGCAAAAATTATCGTACGTCCTCAAAATGTAGGAACTATCAGCATTTTTTTTTTTTAAGTTTTTTCAACACTTAGATACCAATTTTGAGACAGTCTGATGTGTATTTTGTTTACAAATTCACCCTTTTATGTTTTTCACACTTTTTCATGAGCTCAAAAACCTTGCCCCGCAGGGCGTTTTTACGATTTTTGGCTCTTTAGAACCAATTTTAAGACGTTTTGAGGTACGTAATAGTACTATATTCAGTTTCACAAAATTATCGTACATTTACCTATTATCGTACAGGCACTATCGTACATCGTACAGAAGGCCAAATTATGGTACAAATACGATAATTATCGTACGGTTGGCAACGCTGCATCAACATGGCCTATAGGCTATCGCTAACGTAGAGCCAATGTCAGTGACATAGAGTTCAGCAAAGTCAGCAAAATAAAATTATGAGAATCATACTCTGGGTTGATAGAAGTACTTCTATAAATAAAATGAACAGTGCCTTATGCTGGATTAACGGAAAGCAAAGCAAAGAATTCTCCTAAACACACTAGCACTTATTTATAGAAGTACTAAGGGTTTGGTGCCAGTACCCTTAGTGATGAATTATTGCAGGAAACTAAACTTACCCACAACACCAGACGACATGGAGATATTGCCATACAAAGGGCGAAAACAACATTTGGAAATAATGCACTATTCTCAAAGGGAGTAAACATGTAAATACTAAATAGGCTTCCAGATACAATTAAAAGTGTAAACAATGTTGCTATACATTCAGACGTGAAATCAAAAACTGTTCACGGAAACCTGATCCCCTAGCTAAATGTGATTTCATACTAATGTAATTTCATGTACATTTGCTTAGTAAGTGTCCTAAATGATAATGTAATAGATAGAGCCCCGTGAAAATGGGTTTATTATTTTACCAATTTCGTTTTTAAAAACCCAAATTTCGTTTTTTAGCGGTTTTATAGAATTTAGTGGCAAATCAATAAAGTAATATTTCTGTCAAAAATTATATAGTAACCAATCCCTAGATTCAATGCTAAACATTAACCACTAAACATTACAGGCAATCTAAGTAACAAATAAGAACACAAACAAGAGTTTAGAGTAAATAAAAGTGTATTTATTTAAGTAGGAACTCTGAATGGCGTTTACATGCGACGTGTTTCATCAGTATGTCCTTGCACTTGAGTTCTAGTCTGCAGTTGCAAAACCGGCACATCAAAAGTTTTCCGTCACTCACGTAAAACCCGTCACTCCTGAACTCTGGAGCCCTAGACGCGGCTGTAACTGTTGGTTTCGGCATTGTGTACAAAGTAAAAAACACAAGTAAAATTGTTTTGTGCACAATAATGATAATAATAATTTAATAATACAGTGGCACTACAACTAAAATGGCCGCCCGCCGCCATATCGCTGCCTCGTGCGATGGGGGGAACAGGAACAGCTGATTCCTAGCGCCTGCGCAGTTACCAAATGTATGAGCAGGGTTTAACCTTGAAATGTCACCAACAAGCGCGCTTGCTTTCTCCGCGGAATGTGGATATTTCCATGAATTATGCGTAAAATAGGAAGTTTTAGGTTGAGTTTCAACATTTTTTGTAAACATTTCTGAAAACTGAACAACATTTGTGGGATTTCGCGATGTATTACAAAAATATAGTCGATTTCGGTGTTATTTCCCAATAATGGCATATTTCGTTTTATTTCGCAATTCAAATCTTGCAGAATTGGGTTTAGAATGACGTAATTCATGCTCATATTCCAAGAAAATACAAGATATAAAGATATCGCGTTATCGCGATGTGCGAAATATACGGAGCTCTAGTAATAGATGATGAGTCAGCACAGACTTCATGGGATGATGTCATCAAACCTTTATCAGACAATCCATTTCTTTCGAAGTACCGTTTATTATTTGTTCAAGTGTACACCTTGGCCAAACAAAACTTAAACGTTCAATAAATCTGATAGGCTGATAAATGTAAGATCGCACCATCAGAAGTGAGTCCAAGCGATCTCATTGTCTCACTCTAGTAGGGACCTCACATTTCAATGATAATAACAAGCTTTGATTGGTTATGGGACATGACCAGCAGTCATTCAAATTTGGTCATTGTTCAAGTTTTGTTTGGCCGAGTGTACATATCTGGCCTTCACGTCCATATTATTTATACACAATGCGCAAAGTAGTTTTTAAATGTTTTTAATTGTTTTGACTTAGTCCATTATTTGATATCACTACTTTTCAGTGCTGAATTTAAGAAATCTTTCATGTTTTTTAGTTGAAGAGACTTGGCTGCCTTTTTTACATGGAATGCTTTCTGTCTTGAAGAAAAACACTCTCAATAAAAAGTGACAAAAGCAGGTTTTAATAATAATAATCATCTTTCTGCTGGTTCCAATTCAATGGGTCAGGGGGTGGGTGTTCCCACCAACACTGGGGCCGCAGGACTACTGGAGACCGGCTGGCCACGCCTGGCGTCTCCTCCTCATCTTCTTTTTCTTCCTCCACTTCAAATTGTTCCACAAACTGCCTCCACATTGTTCTGTCCTCCCACTGTCTCTCAGCCTCCAACTCACTCCAACTTCCTCCTCTCTCCAGCACATCATCCTTGATCAGTCCAATCCACCTGTCTCTTGGTCGCCCCACTCTCCGTGTTCCCACTGTAGCCGCTTCAAACACCCGCCTTGGCACTCTGTCGGTTCCCATCCTCTTCATGTGGCCAAACCACCGAAGCCTCTCTCTGCCCAGCTTGAACCCCAATCTTTCAACTCTCAGCTCTCTTCTTATCTTCATACTTCGAACCCTATCCATTCTTGTCACCCCATTCACGCTCCTCAAAAACTTCATCTCTGCTGCCTGAAGCTGATCCACTTCCTTTCCTCCAGCTGACCATGTCACTGCCCCGTATGTGAGAATTGGCAGGAAATACATTTTAAACATGATCATTTTACACACTTTTGGAAATTTCTCATGCCACAGCAACTTCCTCACTGCCTGATAGAAACCCTCTGCTTTCCTTCTTCTTTCCTGTACTTCTCTATCTACTTTTGCCTTGTTGGTGAGCAGGCTCCCCAGGTACTTAAATTCCTCTACTTCTTTCAGCCATCCATCCCTTATCTTGATTCTGGCATGTCCTTGTCTTATCTTTTTCCGTTCCATTGTCATTACTTCACTCTTCTCTTCGCTTATTCTCAAACCCATCTTCTCTGTCTCTTCACTCCACTTATCAATCTTTAACTGCACTTCCTCCCTAGTTCCTCCCCACACCACCACATCATCCGCATAAATCAACGTTTGAGTATCGATCCCCTCATCTGGCTCTACTTTCTTCAGTAACTCGTCCATTACTATGATGAACAGCATTGGTGATAGAACACTCCCTTGCCGAAGCCCTTCACTAATATTAAACCATTCCGATCTCCCCACTCCCGACTGCACACAACTCACACTGTTCCGGTACATACTTTTGATCCGCTCAACCAACTCCTTGCCTATTCCTCTCTTTACCAAACACTCCCACACTCTTTCCCTTGGCAACCTATCATATGCCTTCTCCAAGTCCAAGAAGGCCATATGCATTGCTTGACCCTTCTCCCACTGCTGCTCCATCATCTGACGCACGGTGAAAATTGCGTCAATTGTAGACCGCCCTCTCCTAAATCCATACTGCTCCTCTCTCAATCCCTCTTCCACATAATTCTTCAATCTACACTCCACTATTTTCTCAAACAACTTCGCACACTGGCATAGTAATGTCACTCCCCTATAATTACTGCATTTCTTGCGATCCCCTTTCTTGAAAAGAGGGACAATTACTCCTTTCTCCCAGTCTGTTGGAATTTTCTTCTGTTTCCATGCTGCATTAATCACACGGTAAAGCCATCTTATACCCGCATCCCCCGCTGCTTTCACCATCTCTATCGTCACCTCATCAATGCCTGGTGCTCGGCCATTCTTCATCTCTTTGAGGGCTCTTGTTATTTCCACCTCAGTAAGCTCCTCCTCCATTCCAATTTCTTCCACTTCCTCTCCAAACTGCTGCTCTCCTTCACCCACTGGTACACCTTGTTTCTTTCCTACATTTAGGAGATTCTCAAAGTACTCTCCCCACAAACTATTTATTTCTTCCACGTTACATACTAGGTCCCCGTTGTTATCCTTCATACTCTTTAATTCCTCTCTTGTTCCCCTTTTGCCTTTGATCAATCCATAAAACATCTTCTTGTTTCCTTCAAAATCTGTCACTAGTTTTCCTGCTAAATCTTCCATCGACTTTTCCTTTTCCTCTACAACAATACTTCCGACATTTCTTCTACATATTCTATATCTTTGTTCATTCTCCACAGTTCTCTGTAGCTCATAATTCTGCCACGCTTGTCTTTTCTCTCTCACTGCTTCTTTGACTCTACTGTTCCACCATCTTGTTTCCTTCTCCTTCCTTTTACCCCCTGATCTTCCACACAACTTTTCAGCCTCCTTGACCAGAGCATTCCTGAAGTCCTCCCACTCCTCTTCTACATCTCGCAACTCCCCCACTGGCTCTCTGCTCCTTATCACTTGACAGAATTCATTCTTCACCGCCGGGTCCTGCAATTTCCACACTTTGATTCTTTTGTGTGAGACAGTTGCTACCGGCCTATGTACTTGCACCCTCAACGTACATGCCAGCAGGCGATGATCGCTGTCGAGTGATACTGACGGACAAACCCCAACATCAACTACTCCTTCCTTCAAACTTCCTCCTACGCAGACGTAGTCTATGATGGACTCAGACCTGTCTTCCCCGTAGCCATATCGCGTTATCTTATGGCTTCTTCTCTTCTTAAACCATGTGTTGCCTATCTTCAGACCATTCCTTTTACACATCTCCAGCAGTTTCTCTCCATCTCTGTTCCTCTTGTCCAGCCCAAACTTCCCCAACACCTCTTCATAACCTCTTCTGTCACTCCCTACTTTCGCGTTGAAGTCCCCTATCACAACCACGTTGCCACTCGCCACCTCCAACACTGTTTCCAACTCCCCAATGAAACTGTCCTTCTCTTCTACTGGTCTGCCTGTCTGAGGTGCATATACTTGGACAACCTCCACCATCACTCTGTCCCTTACCTTGAGGATCAAGGACATTATCCTGTCACTATGACACTTTACGTCCACCACAAAGTCACAAACCTGCGGACTAACAACTATAGCCACTCCGTTCTTCCCCTCCGTACCACCAGACCACCATAGCTTAAAACCGTCTCTCAACTTCCTCTCGCCACTTCCTTTCCACTTTGCTTCACTTAGACCTAGGAACAGAAGTTTTCTTTCCACCATCATATCTATTATTTCTTCCACTTTACCGTTCAAAGAAACAATATTCATGTTACCAAACACAAATTCCATTCCTTTTCTAAGTCTCCTCATTGAGGGTTTCTTCAATCTTCTCTTCATTCCTCTAGCGCCCCTTCTCACACCACCTTTGTCTTGCATACGTCTTTTATTTCCTCTACCCACACCTGCATTTCTTTCTCTGCTGCATGTGCTTATGATATTTTCCTCCACACAACACGGCTCCAAAAACCCTGATGCCCCTTCACACCTGACCGCTCTTCTATGACAGCCCGTACTTCCTCTCCTATAGATCGATACCAATCCCATTTCTCCAACACTCTTCGCCTATTATTCAGACTAATGTTCCACCCTCCACATTCTCTACACAAATCTCTGACACTAGCGTTCAGCTCTCTTGGACCCATACCCTTCCCAGTCAACATGCCTACCATATACACTTTGCATGTCACTCCAAACCTTACTTTTACAGCCTCCAACAACTTCGTTATGTCATCCAAAATCTCTCTTCTGCTCCTCCCCTCATACATGTCCCTAGTCCCAACAAACACAGTCACTGACACTGGTTCTTCCCTGATGTTATAGTTTGCCACCTCCTCAGTCAGTTCCTGAATTCTAATTCCAGGCAACTGATGTGCCAGAAATCCTTTCTTACTACAGAAGCCAATGCCCATACTGCCAGTGATGTCCCCAATCAGGAGGTGACATCCAGACTGTTCCACCGGAGCTACGTTCCCATCTACCGACGCCGCATTTCCGTCCTGGTGTTCTTCCGGCGCCGCATTGCCGTCCTGGTGTTCCTCCAGCGCTGCGTTGCCGTCCTGGTGTACCTCCAACGCTGCGTTGCCGTCCTGGTGTTCTACCGGCGCCGCATTGCCGTCCTGGTGTCCTCCAGCGCTGCGTTGCCGTCCTGGTGTACCTCCATCGCTGCGTTGCCGTCCTGGTGTTCTACCGGTTCCGCGTTACCGTCCTGGTGTACCTCCAGCGCTGCGTTGCCGTCCTGGTGTTCTACCGGCTCCGCGTTACCGTCCTGGTGTACCTCCAGCGCTGCGTTGCCGTCCTGGTGTACCTCCAGCGCTGCGTTGCCGTCCTGGTGTACCTCCAGCGCTGCGTTGCCGTCCTGGTGTTCTAGCAGAGATTGCACTTCCACCTCTTGTGGTCGACGAAGTAGACGCAGGGGTTGATTTAGGTGCGGCACGCGCAACACCGTACGATCGACTGGCACTGGATGACCGCCAGGTGATAGATATCCTTGAACTGATGAATCAGGACTCCGAGGGGCAGCCTGGACTTCTGCAGGAGAGCGTTCGTCTCCTGAATCTTCGTCAGCGTACACCGGCATATCAGGATCTTTCTGCGCTACTTGTGTTTCTTCTTGTTCTTGTTCCAATACTTTTTCTACTGGTTTTCCCTTAGTCTTCCTAAGATCAAATATCTGCATGTACAGAAAGGTTATTTCTTTACTCAGTTCGTTCACCGTTTCCTTCAGAAGGTTCACTCTACCGTCTACTTCTGTTTCCCAGAGGTATCGATCAGCCCCGTTTTCAAGCTCCTTAAGTTCTTTGTTCTTCACATTCTTCTCGTAATCTTCTATGAGATCACGTTGAGTTGCATCTTCTAGTTTATCTCCAACGCAGCCATCATTTGATTCTATTCTAGTTTTCATCATTTCCAGAGTAACCTCGAGCTTACTGATTTTTCCACTCATGTGAGTGAACATCGCTGCAATGCCTCGGACAACTTCAGGCTGTACACCAATGCCCTTCATTTTACCTATCTTATTCTTAACCCTCCTACTTTTCTTCTTCTTTTCCCTAACAAATTTACACATCTTTCTAACCTCACTTTGTGCACATAAGCCTAGCTCTTTATCATTTTCTTCTTCAGCTTCTTCAGGTTCACTCTGGTTCCCTTCACTCCCATACTCTTCTTCAGTAAAGTCTACAAAAGTAGTGGCAGGTGGTGTGTGTAAGCTTTTCAAATTGGCTCCTAACTTAACCTTACTTTCGCAAACCTGGCACACCCAGCCAATCTTTGCATTTCTTCTTCCCTTCTTTTTTACAATTCCTGCACACGAAAAATGCCTCCACACCTTACAAAACTCACATTGTCTTCCTACCCTCACTCCCTTTCTACACTTTTCACACTTATCACTCTCTTTCACCACTTTCTTCCTGCCCTGGCTGGGACACAGCTCTACTACATCCGCCATCTTGTAGTAGATGGCGTTTTAATAAATTAGCTTTTATTAATGGAATAACAACGCTACAGGACAGATGGATATTATTACATAGACCAATCAGTATATAGTTTATTAGCCAGTTTTATGGAACGTTTGTGTCCACACCAGCCTGTTGGGTAAGACGGTCTAGGATGATGCCCGGAGGTTCTCTGCAATTGCCAATGGTAGTTCCCAGTCTGTTGAAAGATCCATCAACAAGGCGTCCTCAACATCTTCTGGGCTGTGAAGAACGGTATCATTGACAGATAATGCCCGGAGGTTCTCTGCAATTGCCAATGGTAGTTCCCAGTCTGTTGAAAGGTCCATCAACAAGGCGTTCTCAACATCTTCTGTGCTGTGAAGAATGGTTTCATTGGCAGATGATGCCGGGAGGTTCTCTGGAATGTACAACGGTAGTTCCCGGTCCGCTGGAAGGTCGTTCACGCGGCCTAAATGAGCCTGAGTGTATCGCATAAGTCGTCGTAAACGGCTAGGTCGGATCCCGTTTCGTTTGCTCTTTTTCTTGGGCACAACGATCGGCGACGATCCTTGTTTCTTCGGCCGCCTTCTCTTGCGCTTCCGACCGCCACTAGCCTCTTGTGCTCCGGCGATATCTTTATTCACATGTTGGAGGAAGGGATGTTTGTATACCATTGTCATCAGTCTTTCCTGTTCAAGTTTTTCTTTTTCCTCATTGCAGGCAACTTCCTGCTCTGCACATTGAGCTAATAATATGGTATTAGCATCACATGCACTCATTGCAAGCAGTGATGGGTCTACCAAGCTAACAGGGTGACGTCCTTTCAGGCAAATGGATCTAAGCAAACTGAATCAGATTTGACCAACATGTCCAATTGAATATTCTGCTTTTTGCTTGTTGCTAAGTTTGTCTCAACAATGTAAGATTCTCCTAGATTATCCACTTCTCATAATGACATCTAATAATGTAATGTAGGTTTACAATACTGAAGGTTGTAACAATTCCAATTGTATTGTTAACGCATAATGCATAATTGATCCCCTTTTAAGACATATTCAATATGTTTTCGATTCATCGACATGCTTCCATTCAAAATAATAAGAATAATGACATAATAAGTTGTCAATGCACAGAAGAAATAGGAGCAGTTTAATCTCAATCATATCTTGGTTCTATTGCTGGATAGATGTTTTACGTGGAAACATTATATTAATATTCTTTGTAATCACCTCCATGCTTGTTCTTTTTATTTATATATATAATAATCTTCTTCTGGTTCCGACAATGTTGTCAGGTCAGACAGTGGGGGCTCCCACTGGGTCTAGGGCCTCGGATCTCTTCCAAACCGGCTGGCCAGGCCTGACGTTTCATCCTCCTCTTCTTCTTCCTCGTCACCTTCCTCCAACTACTCCACCAGCTCCCTCCAGTTCCTCCTGTCCTCCCAATACTTATTTGCTTCCACTTCCTGCCACCTTTGCTGCCTGTCCTCCACGTCTTCTCTGAAAAGACCACTCCACTACTCTCTTGGTCTCCCCACTCTTCTTCTTCCCACCACTGTTTCTTCAAACTCCTGTCTTGGTATTCTCTTGAGATCCATTCTTTTCATGTGTCCAAACCAACGCAATCTCTCTCTACCCATCTTGAACCCCAAACTTTCCACTCCCAGCTCCTTCCTAATACATCAGCTTCTCAACCTGTCCATCTTTGTCACTCCCTTCACACTTCGTAGGAATTTCATCTCCGCTGCCGGCTGCGTTCCTTATTTCCAATCCCCCATGTAACTGCTCCGTAACTGGACGGAAATGTTGGAAAAAATGGCCAATTTCAATGAAATATATTTTAAGACGGCTATGAAGTGAGTTTGACTTACAAGAGTTTTTTAATTGATTTTTATCGATATCTTATACCCATGTAATTGTTAAACAAAATAAGGCTTTGTACGAGTATTCAGAACAGTTCAATGAAAATAATTCCATAGATTGTAATGGTTTATTCGATTTACTTTGTCCTACAGACGTTTAGTGCCCGAAAATTAGTAATATGTGTTGTGTTTGTGTTTGATGACAGGCGAGCGCGGACGAGTGCAAGAGGTCGTGCTGCGCGCGGACGCGGCCGCACTGCCACGGCTCCATCAACGGGGTCCCGGTGGTCATACGGTACGACAAGCGCTCGGACTCTGCCGTCGCGCAGGTACGACCAACTCCCAAATAGTTTGCGTCATTGTTTCTACTTTATGCAGCTCGTAGTTCACAATTTATGTTATTAAAACTAGACTGTTCTTTTGATGTAGATGTACCTATTCAATTCTTATCAGTTTTTATTTTGGTATAGGTAGTATTTTAATTTAAAGTTTAATCAACTTCCACAAACTATATATTTGAATAATATTTTGCTTGATACCTAGAATATGTACACTCGGCCAAACAAAACTTGAACGTTGACCAAATTTGAATGACTGCTGGTCATGTCCCATAACCAATCAAATCTTTGATAATGATGGAAAATTTAGTGAATCTCTCACTTAGGGATGGTGTTTTTTTGGAGGTAACCTGCGAAATAAAAACGCGCACCCCGACTGGGAATCGAACCCAGATCCTTCGGGTTACCGGCCCTATGCTTTAACCATTAAGCTATCGGGACGCATTCTTAATCAGCAGGTTGGGTTGCCATACAACTCTTGCGAGTCCGAGTATCTGACCTATACACGAAGACTGAAGCACTTCGACTTCATTTGACAACGTGAATACATCTCTCTCGAATGGCTATGCTCAAACTTCTGAGCTACGAGTGGATTGTTACTCGGACTCGCAAGAGTTGTATGGCAACCCAACCTGCTGATTAAGAATGCGTCCCGATAGCTTAATGGTTAAAGCATAGGGCCGGTAACCCGAAGGATCTGGGTTCGATTCCCAGTCGGGGTGCGCGTTTTTATTTCGCAGGTTACCTCCAAACAATCAAATCTTGTTATTATCATTGAAATGTGAGGTCACCTACTAGAGTGAGACAATGAGATCGCTTGGACTGACTTCTAATGGTGCGATCTTACATTTATCAGCCTATCAGATTTATTGAACGTTCAAGTTTTGTTTGGCCAAGTGTACCTACCTAGTTGATTTGTAATTGTTTTTTTTAGTTTGTTTCTCATTTAATACTATCTGTGAATACTGAGTGAAATATTGTCATAAAACATTACCTTTTAAAAGATGGTTTGTGGAAGTCGATTCAAGTATTAAATAATAATAATAATCTTCCTCCCGGTTCCAAGAGTTGGGTCGGGGGGTGGCGAGGCCACCATTTACTAGGGCCCGGACTCCTAAGCTAGCTGGCCAGGCTTGGCTCTTCCTCTTCGTTCTTCTTCTCTACCAGTTTTTTCCACTTCTTCCTTTTTTCCCACCACCTTCCTTCTTCCACTTCTTCCCACTTCTCCAGTCTCTCTTGTACATCTTCTGCTACCAGCTCTCTCCACTTTTCCCTCGGTCTTCCCACTCTCCTTTTATCACTTCTCGCAGCTTCGAACTGCGAACTTTTTAATAGTATTAAATATTATACCTAATTCTTTTGAACTTTTTTTTCTACTTTTCTACTTGACTTGAAGTAAATTTTCTTTTTACTTGTGTACTTTGACTCCTCACAAGTTGGGATTAAATCACTTATTTGCTTCCTATTTTAATTTGTCGCATCTTTAATCTTGATAGTTTACATCATTAGGACAGTTAGGTATCATTTTGAACATCATCATCATCATCATCATCATCAGTTTCAATATCATTCACATTATGCTATGCACTATTTTTTATTTTTAGTTTTGTTTGAAGTAGGTACCTAATTGTAATATCCTTGTATTTCAATTATTTTCATCTTCAAATATTTCATATTAATGTAGAATTATTATGTTTAGTTGTTAAATTGAATCTCAAATTCATCTACTTGCCTATATTTGTGCTGTGTCCTTGTGGCAACCATTTCTTATGGCAGTGTTTTAATAAAGTATTCTTCTCAAGGATCCAATATAAATTCACTCGATAAGTAATAATAATCCATCCCTGGTTCCAATTTAATGGGTCAGGGGGTGGGTATTCCCACCAACACTAGGGCCGCAGGACTCCTGGAAACCGGCTGGCCACGCCTGGCGTTTCCTCCTCTTCTTCCTCCTCTTCTTCTTCTTCCACTTCTAATTGTTCCACAAATTCCTTCCACCATGTTCTGTCCTCCCACTGTCTCTCAGCCTCCAACTCACTCCACCTTCCTCCTCTCTCCAACACATCCTCCTTGATCAGTCCAATCCACCTGTCTCTTGGTCGCCCCACTCTCCGAGTTCCCCCTGTAGCCGCTTCAAACACCCGCCTTGGCACTCTATCGGTTCCCATCCTCTTCATGTGGCCGAACCACCTAAGCCTCTCTCTTCCCAGCTTGAACACCAATCTTTCAACCCCAAGCTCTTTTCTTATCTTCCTACTTTGGATCCTATCCATTCTTGTCACCCCCTTCACACTCCTCAAAAACTTCATCTCAGCTGCCTGTAGCTGATTCATTTCCTTTCCACCTGCTGACCACGTCACTGCCCCATATGTTAGAATTGGCAGGAAATACATCTTGTACATAATGATCTTGCAGACTTGTGGAAACTTCTCATTCCACAGCAACTTCCTCACTGCTTGATTAAATGCCTCTGCTTTCTTTCTTCTTTCTTGTATTTCTCTGTCTACTTTAGCCTTGTTGGTGAGCAGGCTACCCAGATACTTAAACTCTTCCACCTCCTTCAACCATCCCTCTCCAAGCTTGATCCTAGCATGACCGTGTTTAAGCTTCTTTCTTTCCATTGTCATTACTTCACTCTTCTCTTCGCTTATTCTCAAACCCATCTTCTCTGTCTCTTCACTCCACTTATCAATCTTTAACTGCACTTCCTCCCTAGTTTCTCCCCACACCACCACATCATCCGCATAAATCAACGTTTGAGTATCGATCCCCTCATTCGGCTCTGCTTTCTTCAACAACTCGTCCATTACTATGATGAACAGTGTTGGTGACAACACACTCCCTTGCCGAAGCCCTTCACTAATACTAAACCATTCCGATCTCCCCACTCCCGACTGCACACAACTCACACTGTTCTGATACATACATTTGATCCGCTCAACCAAGTCCTTGCCTATTCCTCTCTTCACCAAACACTCCCAAACTATTTCCCTTGGCAACCTGTCATACGCCTTCTCCAAGTCCAAGAAAGCCATATGCATTTCCTGCCCCCTCTCCCACTGCTGCTCCATCATCTGTCGCACTGTGAAAATTGCGTCTATTGTCGATCGCCCTCTCCGAAATCCATACTGTTCTTCTCGCAACCCCTCTTCAACATAATTCTTCAATCTCCGTTCCACTATCTTCTCAAACAACTTCGCACACTGACAGAGTAAGGTCACACCCCGGTAATTTTTACATTTCCTTCGATCTCCTTTCTTAAAAAGGGGAACAATAATCCCCTTTTCCCAATCAACTGGAATTCTCTTCTGTTCCCATGCTGCTCGGATCACTCTACAAAGCCATCTTCTACCATCCTCCCCTGCAGCTTTTACCATTTCTATGGTAACCTCATCAATACCAGGCGCACGACCATTCTTCATTTCCCGCATGGCTCTAGTTACTTCTGCATCACAAAGATCTTCCTCCATCTCACTGTCTTCCATTTCACTTCCAATCTGCAGCTCTTCTTCACCCATTGATACATTAAGATCCTTTTTTACATTTAAAAGATTCTCAAAATACTTCCCCCACATCTGGTTTATCTTCATTACATCACTTATCAGATCACCCTTGTCATTCTTCATACTCTTTAGATCGTCTCGAGTTCCCCTTTTTTTCCTTGACTAGTCCATAGATCATCTTTTTGTTGCCATTAAAATCTTCCACCAACTTGTCTGCTAACTCCTCCATTGATTTGTCCTTCTCTTCTTCTACAATGCATGCCACATTTCTTCTGCATATTCTGTACTGATGTTTACTTTCTAACGATCTGTCTAATTCGTACTTCTGCCATGCTAGTCTTTTCTCCTTCACAGCAACTTTTACTCTGTTGTTCCACCATCTTGTCTCCTTCTCCTTCCTTCTTCCACCTGCTCTTCCACACAATTGTTCAGCCCCAGCTACTATAGCATTCTTGAACTCCTGCCATTCTTCTTCCACATCCCTCAACTCTCCAACAGGCACTCTGTTCTTGATCTTATTTCTGAATTCGTTCTTCACCGCGGGGTCCTGTAGTTTCCATCCTTTGATTCTCTTATGTGAGACAGTCACTACTGGTTTCTGGACATCGATCCTGAGCGTGCACTCGAGCAGTCGATGGTCACTGTCGAGTGAAACGGCTGGGCATACCTTGATGTCTATGATGCTCTGCCTCAAGCTGTCCCCCACACAGATGTAATCTATCACGGACTCCGATCTGTCCTCACCGTAGCCGTATCTTGTTATACAATGGCTTCTTCTCTTCTGAAACCAGCTGTTGCCTATTTTCAGTTGATTTCTTCTACACATATCCAGCAGCCTCTCCCCATCTCTGTTTCTCTCGTCTACCCCATACTTCCCCAGCACCTCCTCATAGCCCTTTCTGTCACTCCCTACCTTCGCATTAAAGTCTCCCTTCACAATTAATTCATACTTTGATCTCTCCAATACCTTTTCTATTTCCTCACTAAAACTCTCTTTCTCTTCCACTGCTCGACCTGCCTGTGGTGCGTACAAAAACAAAATTAACCTTTCCGTTGGCAGATTTAATTTTTGTGTGTAACATTCCAGTAAAATGTCAATTATATTCAACAAGACGGTGCACCAACAGCTGTAGAGATTAAAATATGCAATATCAAGTTGTGTTCAATCTAAATAGAAACATTCTTGCAAACTCTCACATGGCCTTTTTGAGTCAAGTGTCATTTATCAATTCAATATTTTCTCATTTTGAAGTTTGTCTTCAGCTTTTCAGATTTTTTTGCACCATGAAACATGTTTACTTATGAATTATGATTATCATAACAGTTGCTGCTTTTGCTTCTTCAGAACTTGACTGAGGGACATTAGAAAATTATGAAAATCCCTAGAAAGTACTAATTTATGGGACCTTTAACCTGGCTGTTATGTTTGTATTGAGAGTAATCACTGAATCCGAACTTGAGTTAGCCAGTTAAAAGAACAATTCACACTTGTTTTATCTTCATTTTGGAAATTTTTCACTTCAAGGTTCAAGCTTTCTTACTTTACTTTGAGTCATCGCAACAACGTTTTGTTTATGTCGATGAATCATCAACTCTATCACACAATGTATCTGTTGGTGAGGCTTTGCGAATATCAATCAATTTGTTTGGAACAGCAAGTTAAGCACGGTATAGGGAGAACGATTTTACAATTATTACGGCCCTCCTGACGCATTTGAATGGTCTGTGTTTCAGGTTGGAGTTTCTCAAAGTGAGAAGAAGGCATCAAGAGAAGAGGCAGACGTCGTTGCGTCTACGTATTGCAGGCTTGTCCCTTCGTTACCGGTTCAAGTACAGAGGGCCCAAGTCCCTTCGTTCCCTGTCGAAGTGAACAAAACACAAGCTCTGTTGATGCCAGCGGAAATAAACAAAACACAAGTCCCTTTGTTTCCTGTTGAAGGGAACAAAACTGAAGTCTCTTCGTTTCCTATCGATGTAAACAAAGCACAAGTTCCTTCGTTTCCGGTTGAAGTAAACAAAACTGAAGTCCCTTCGTTTTCTGTTGAAGTAAACAAAGCACGAGTCCCTTCGTTTCCTGTCGATGTAAACAAAACTCAAGTTACTTCGATGCCAGTTGAAATAAACAAAACCGAAGTTGCTTCGTCTCCCGTCGAAATAATTAAAACCCAAGTTCTTTCGATGCCAGCAGAAATAAATAAAATCCAAGCTCCATTGATGCCAGCGGAAATAAACAATACCCAAGCTGCTTCGTTTCCCGTTGAAATAAATAAACCCCAAGCTTCTTCAATGCCAGCGGAAATAAACAAAATCGAAGTTCCTACATTTCCTCTTGAAATGAATAAAACTCTAGTTTCTTCGATGCCATCAGAAGTAAACAAGACCGAAGTGCTTTCGATGCCACTTGAAATGAATCAATCCCACATTCCTTCGTTGCCAGCGGAAATAAACAGAGTTCAAGTTCGTTTATCTCCCGTGGAAATAAACAGAAGTCACCTTGCTTCAGTGCCGGAGGAAGCAAACGGATTTGAAGATCATCCGCCGCAAGAGGAAGGCAACTTGGCCGAACATCGTTCACTTCTGTCTCGCACGGACCACTCGTTCCCGGTGGAGGTAAACTCATTCCGCGACGAAGTGAACCGCGCCCAAAGCCGCAGCTTCCCGGTCGAACCGAACCGAGCCGAGAACCGAACCAAGACCCCTTCGTTCCCGACGCAAATGAACCGAGCGCAGGACTACAATCTCCCGAGGGAAACCACCAGAGCGCAAGACGCTTTGCTCCAAGTCCAGCGGAACAGGAGACATTTCGAGGCGATATCCGAGGGCGAGGACGTTTCCGAGGAACCCGAAGTCTTCTCGGAAACTGAGGAAACAGACGCAGAATTCATCGATCCCGACAATTCGGAGGGAGAATATTTGTCGGCGGAGATGCGGTCTTCGGAAGTGGTTTATTCCGAAGACGACTTTGCGGCCGAACTGAATGTCGAGGAGGACGAAGAAGTGAAGATGGTGCGAACCAAGTCGCAGAAGACGATGACGTTGAAGCGAGGGGGAATTCCGAGGAGGGTTCGGGACTTTGACGACGAGGCGACTTGGGATCGAGAAGCCTACGAGGTGACCAATCAGGTAGGTCCTTCAGTCAAGTGCCTAATTATTCAGTGAGTGGACAACTTTATGTTCCGACAATCCCACCGGTGGTCAAATATAGTAAATTTTGATTTCTGTTTCATAACATGACATTTGGTCATTTTAATTAAGTAGGTAACTGTTTTCAATTGTTCGGATGCCATTTCTAGTCCGCAATCCAGATGTGGAGCCAACCGTTCATTTATACATAATCACAGAGGTAAATAATTACTTCAATCAATCCTGGTGTAGTATTTAGAGGAATAACATTTGACAAACAAGATTCATGGACATCAATACTTTTGGGCCGCACTCATTCTGGTACTTGGACTAAACATGGCGTCTGGCGACCACTCGGTGAAATATTTTTATAGTTTTATAGTTGTATTTCCATTCCACACTCAATAATTTGAATATTACAGTGAATTGACCCTTGAGGAATCTTGGGAATAATATTCCTCTCATATTGTAGGGTATTTAGGAAAGCATTTTATATTTTATATTACAGTTGTCATTTGTGAGAAACTCAAGTCAGTTATAACACAATTGAAACCTTTGGAATACCTCTGTGCTTTATTCAAATGATGTCTGTTTGAATTACATTTTGTCCCAGATGATTCAGATATTTGGATCGAAGCTGCATCTATTTCAATGAAATATAATGCCTTCAACATTCAACAAGTATCCTAATGTTTGAAATGTAGAAATAATCTGACAATCTCAGATGGGATGATGTTAGTAGGTATATGAACTGCAAATTAAAGATTTGACCTCCGGTGGGATTCGAGCCCACGACCTTTAGATTGCCAGTCTAATGCTCGACCAACTAACTAATAAATTTAGTTTAAAAGTTTCAAGTAATTTTGATTACCTATTTAAATCACACATTTTTCATTATATTGAATTTAAAATGCTAATGCTTTTCTCTAGAAATATAAAAGTTAGTGTATAACTAGTGTACAAAATAGTAAAGCAGGTCAAAACTGCATTGATATTGTTAACTGCTTTACCATTTGGGTGGAAAAAAGAGAAAAGTGAAAATAGAGTTTAGGATGTTTTAAAAATCCCACTTGTTGAATTGAATCTGTGTATTTTGTTGGCGATGTAAATGAAAATGAAACTAATTTGATTTGAATATTTCTTGCAGAACGACCAGGCCACTGTCGAGGCCCTGGCCCAGCTGCTGGAGGCCCCTGGGGCCCTGTCGCGGGGCCGGAGGGGCCGCACGCTGCCCGACCCCAGGCCCACGCGCTCTGAACGCTATCGCGCGGAGCGAGAGGCGCGCAGTGCGCGGATGACCTCCGAGAACGTGCACACACGCACCCCCCGCATGGAGCCCCACAAGGAGCGACAGCTCAAGTACTTACTACGCAAGTCAGTAGAGAGAACATGCGCTCAAACATCACCACGCTTTTCAGTGAAATAGTTAATTGAATGGGGTTATTTCGTCATGATATTTATATTTTTATAAGGTATTTATTTTGACAGTTTCGATTACTCTTTTGAAATCTTCTTCAAGTCAATAAATTGTCAAACTTTCAAGAAAATAACGTTAAACAACAGATTAATGTATCAATTTGGTAGTTAAATTTGTGATTATTTTTTTGTTTTTTAATTGAGATTTATTGTCCTGAAGATTTCAAACGAGTAGGTATTCGAAACTTTCGACATAGATAATTTAATAAAAATAAAGAACTTGATGAAATATCCCTATTATATTATTAATTGTTTAACATGCAATCTACTTCCAGTGTTTCAATATTCTGTTAAAACTAGAGGTCAGTTGTGGTACCTCGGCTAAAGATAGTTACTGCAATCAGTTATAAGCACTTATCCTGATTGGTCATATTCATAAAGTGGAGACACTGAGAAAGTATTGTTTGCAAAAGTAACAGGTGTTTTTCAATCCCAATATCCATTACTTTGTGTTATGTCATCTCTTTGTTCAACTAGCATTTATTCACAGTTTTTAAAGGTTCGGAAATCTAGAGGCTCGGTTCAATGCCAAAACTAAAGGTTTGCGCAGCCCTACAATTAATAGAATTGGCTTATTTCGTCATGTTATCATTTTTGTTGAATTATTTATGTCTACAGTTTCGATTAGTCTTTTGAAATCTTCGTTTGAACGATTAACCCAATTCTATTAATTGTTTCACTTGCAATATATTTCTCGATGGCCAGGTTTCTATACTCTGTTGACACCAGAAGTTACGTTTATGACAGTCATTCAATGAATGTCATTGGTTGTTGCCATGGCAATAGAGTTCCAGTCTATTGTTCAAAATAATGCCACACACTGGAGTACTTTATGACCTCTGGTACGACCTCAGATTGTTAAATACGATTATTTTACCATAAATATCGTATTTAACACTATTTAACTCGAAAACACTCCGTCCTAGTGACGGACGAGCGACGGAGGGTTTTCGTACCAGACAAATGCTGACCACATACTTAGTAGGAGCAAAGTTATGACAGTAAGCGATGAAAATGTAGATAAATGTCAATACATGTCACCTCAGTCTTGCTTTTTCGATATTCATAACCGTTTGCCAAATAAGGCAATTTATATTTTGTATTTGCCTCGAAAAGGGCGATATACTCGCAGATATTTGAGATTCGAATGAGCAAAATATATCCTAACAATGCATGAGAATGCTTTAGCCATGGATTGTAGATGACATTTCTGACATTTAATCACGTGTTGTCTGTCTCAGGATCGAGCGAGAGGCGATCGCGCAACACATGCTACTGAAAGAGAAGATGCGTCTGGGAGAGAAACTGGGGGAGAGAGTGGAGGAGGAGAAGGTGAAAGCCAGACGGAGGAGAGAGGAGGAGGAGACACGGCGGAGGATCCAGCACGAAGAAGGTGAGAGACTGGAGGAGAGAGTTGAGGAGGAAAAGGTGAAGACGGAGGAGAGAGAGGAGGAGGATCCAGCATGAAGAAGGTGAGAGACTGGAGGAGAGAGTGGAGGAGGACAAGGTGAAGATGGAGGAGAGAGGCGGAGGATCCAGCACGAAGAAGGTGAGAGACTGGAGGAGGAGAAGGTGAAGACGGAGAAGAGAGGAGGAGGATCCAGCACAAAGAAGGTGAGAGACTGGAGGAGAGAGTGGAGGAGGAGAAGGTGAAGACGGAGAAGATAGGAGGAGGATCCAGCACGAAGAAGGTGAGAGACTGGAGGAGAGAGTGGAGGAGGAGAGGGTGAAGACGGAGTAGAGAGGCGGAGGATCCAGCAGGAAGAAGGTGAGAGACTGGAGGAGAGAGTGGAGGAGGAGAAGGTGAAGACGGAGAAGAGAGGCGGAGGATCCAGCATGACTGGAGGAGAGAGTGGAGGAGGAGAGGGTGAAGACGGAGGAGAGAGGCGGAGGATCCAGCACGAAGAAGGTGAGAGACTGGAGGAGAGAGTGGAGGACGAGAAGGTGAAGACGGAGAAGAGAGGAGGAGGATCCAGCACGAAGAAGGTGAGAGACTGGAGGAGAGAGTGGAGGAGGAGAAGGTGAAGACGGAGAAGAGAGGAGGAGGATCCAGCACGAAGAAGGTGAGAGACTGTAGGAGAGAGTGGAGGAGGAGAGGGTGAAGACGGAGAAGAGAAGAGGAGGATCCAGCACGAAGAAGGTGAGAGACTGGAGGAGAGAGTGGAGGAGGAGAGGGTGAAGACGGAGGAGAGAGGCGGAGGATCCAGCATGAAGAAGGTGAGAGACTGGGGGAGAGAGTAGAGGAGGAGAAGGTGAAGACGGAGAAGAGAGGAGGAGGATCCAGCACGAAGAAGGTGAGAGACTGGAGGAGAGAGTTGAGGAGGAGAAGGTGAAGACGGAGAAGAGAGGCGGAGGATCCAGCATGACTGGAGGAGAGAGTGGAGGAGGAGAAGGTGAAGACGGAGAAGAGAGGAGGAGGATCCAGCACGAAGAAGGTGAGAGACTGGAGGAGAGAGTGGAGGAGGAGAAGGTGAAGACGGAGAAGAGAGGAGGAGGATCCAGCACGAAGAAGGTGAGAGACTGGAGGAGAGAGTGGAGGAGGAGAAGGTGAAGACGGAGGAGAGAGGCGGAGGATCCAGCACGAAGAAGGTGAGAGACTGGAGGAGAGAGTGGAGGAGGAGAAGGTGAAGACGGAGAAGAGAGGAGGAGGATCCAGCACGAAGAAGGTGAGAGACTGGAGGAGAGAGTTGAGGAGGAGAGGGTGAAGACGGAGAAGAGAGGAGGAGGATCCAGCACGAAGAAGGTGAGAGACTGGAGGAGAGAGTGGAGGAGAAGAGGGTGAAGACGGAGAAGAGAGGAGGAGGATCCAGCACGAAGAAGGTGAGAGACTGGAGGAGAGAGTGGAGGAGGAGAAGGTGAAGACGGAGAAGAGAGGAGGAGGATCCAGCATGAAGAAGGTGAGAGACTGGGGGAGAGAGTGGAGGAGGAGAGGGTGAAGACGGAGAAGAGAGGAGGAGGATCCAGCACGAAGAAGGTGAGAGACTGGAGGAGAGAGTGGAGGAGGAGAAGGTGAAAGCCAGACGGAGGAGAGAGGAGGAGGATCCAGCACGAAGAATTTGAGAGACTGGAGGAGAGAGTGGAGGAGGAGAAGGTGAAGACGGAGAAGAGAGGAGGAGGATTCAGCACGAAGAAGGTGAGAGACTGGAGGAGAGAGTGGAGGAGGAGAAGGTGAAGACGGAGAAGAGAGGAGGAGGATCCAGCACGAAGAAGGTGAGAGACTGGAGGAGAGAGTGGAGGAGGAGAAGGTGAAGACGGAGGAGAGAGGCGGAGGATCCAGCACGAAGAAGGTGAGAGACTGGAGGAGAGAGTGGAGGAGGAGAAGGTGAAGACGGAGAAGAGAGGAGGAGGATCCAGCACGAAGAAGGTGAGAGACTGGAGGAGAGAGTTGAGGAGGAGAGGGTGAAGACGGAGAAGAGAGGAGGAGGATCCAGCACGAAGAAGGTGAGAGACTGGAGGAGAGAGTGGAGGAGAAGAGGGTGAAGACGGAGAAGAGAGGAGGAGGATCCAGCACGAAGAAGGTGAGAGACTGGAGGAGAGAGTGGAGGAGGAGAAGGTGAAGACGGAGAAGAGAGGAGGAGGATCCAGCATGAAGAAGGTGAGAGACTGGGGGAGAGAGTGGAGGAGGAGAGGGTGAAGACGGAGAAGAGAGGAGGAGGATCCAGCACGAAGAAGGTGAGAGACTGGAGGAGAGAGTGGAGGAGGAGAAGGTGAAGACGGAGAAGAGAGGAGGAGGATCCAGCATGAAGAAGGTGAGAGACTGGAGGAGAGAGTGGAGGAGGAGAGGGTGAAGACGGAGGAGAGAGGCGGAGGATCCAGCATGAAGAAGGTGAGAGACTGGGGGAGAGAGTGGAGGAGGAGAAGGTGAAGACGGAGGAGAGAGGCGGAGGATCCAGCATGAAGAAGGTGAGAGACTGGGGGAGAGAGTGGAGGAGGAGAAGGTGAAGACGGAGAAGAGAGGAGGAGGATCCAGCATGAAGAAGGTGAGAGACTGGAGGAGAGAGTGGAGGAGGAGAAGGTGAAGACGGAGGAGAGAGGCGGAGGATCCAGCACGAAGAAGGTGAGAGACTGGGGGAGAGAGTGGAGGAGGAGAGGGTGAAGACGGAGACGAGAGGAGGAGGATCCAGCATGAAGAAGGTGAGAGACTGGAGGAGGAGAGGGTGAAAACGGAGGAGAGAGGAGGAGGATCCAGCATGAAGAAGGTGAGAGACTGGAGGAGAGAGTGGAGGAGGAGAAGGTGAAGACGGAGAAGAGAGGAGGAGGATCCAGCACGAAGAAGGTGAGAGACTGGTGGAGAGAGTGGAGGATGAGAGGGTGAAGACGGAGAAGAGAGGAGGAGGATCCAGCACGAAGAAGGTGAGAGACTGGAGGAGAGAGTGGAGGATGAGAGGGTGAAGACGGAGAAGAGAGGAGGAGGATCCAGCATGAAGAAGGTGAGAGACTGGAGGAGAGAGTGGAGGAGGAGAAGGTGAAGACGGAGGAGAGAGGAGGAGGATCCAGCACGAAGAAGGTGAGAGACTGGAGGAGAGAGTGGAGGAGGAGAGGGTGAAGACGGAGGAGAGAGGCTGAGGATCCAGCATGAAGAAGGTGAGAGACTGGGGGAGAGAGTGGAGGAGGAGAAGGTGAAAGCCAGATGGAGGAGAGAGGCGGAGGATCCAGCACGAAGAAGGTGACAAGCAACAGAAAGTCATTCATAGTTCCACTTTCATAAGAAACCGTTGACGTTCTATAGAACGTTTCAAAGAAAAACAAGCTGAACTAGTTTTCAAGATTTATCACTTCAAAGGTTTTGGTACAGTTTTTTTTTCAGTTTAACTTTGCGATACGGGATATTTTCAAATTTGTATTAAGCTGATTTTCCACCTTTAGATTTCTTTGGAAAACTTCTAGGTATATCAAGAATCCTAAAGATGGCATCCCTGTTTGTTTTTCAAATTAAATAGGTGAAAATACCGGCAACTTATTTACTGTAGTTCTGACTGTTAATTATACCAGAATTATTTTTAAGTCTTGTTTTTCATATGATCAATGCCACCAATATCTAATGGAGTGTCAAAGTCTTTCATTATGGTTTGATATTAGATGACCACTTTCAGTTTGATAGTAATCATACCTTGCTTGATGATGTCCCTAAATGTTTCAATAGACAACATCATAAATTATCTAGTTAGCTCTGCTTTTCAAAAAATTTCATATGCAGTACCGTGATCTAAGTATCTATTATGGTTTTTCAACAATGGATCATAACCATAATAGATACTTGGATCACGGTACTGCATATGAAAATTTTTGAAAAGCAGAGCTAACTAGATAATTTATGATGTTGTCTATTGAAATAGTTTGACTCATGTCATGAATAATAATCGCTATAAATATAATTCTATGTGGCCAAATAAGGTACAAATCAAATTATTAGCATTTTCTTTTCATATTTGTTTACCATCTCTGCAATTTAGTTCATGTAATTTCCAATTCAATTATATATTGTAAGATCAATTACCAATTTAATTTCAATTGTAATACGAAAGTTGTGAATGTTCATTTTCTATAGGTAATTATATTCCGATGTTTTATTTGTACATGTGTATTGCTCCTGACTAGCCAAATGGCTGTGAGGCATAGCGGAAAATTATATTTCTATTTAATTATGTATTAATAACTGAATGACTTTTCAGATTATCTGAAGATGTGCACGGAGTTGAAGAGGAAAGATGACGCAGACGTCCACGCCCAAGCGCTGATCGACGGAACAGTTCAAGTTAATAATTACTATGACCCTTCCATAGTTCCAAGGACTCGTATTCGACAAAAGTTTCCGAAGGTTCCTGAAGGACAGTTACAGGTTCCAAAGGTTCCTGAAGGACAATTAAAGATGCCAAAGGTTCCAGAAAGACAATCAAAGGTTCGAAAAGCTTCCGAAGAAAAGTCGCCGATTCGGAAGTTCGTCGAGGAGCAAGCAAAGCTTTCAACGGCTCACGAAGGACAAACGAGGGTTGCAAAGTTCGTCGAGGAACAAGTGAAGTTTACTAAAGGTCTCGAAGGACGTTCTAGGTCTGTTGAAAGACAAGCGAAGGTTGCTATGGTTTCCGAAGAGAAACCGCCAATTCGGAAGTTTATTGAAGAACCTGCAAAAGTTTCAAGACCCCTCGAAGCACAATCTAAGATTCATGAAGAACAATCTAAGAATAATGATGGACAATCTAAGATACATGGAGAACAATCTAAGATTAATGAAGATCAATCTAAGGTTTCTGAAGAAACATCGCCTATTCAGCAGTTCATCGAAGAACCGACGAAGATTTCCGATGACAACGAGACAGAAACCACGGATTTAAAGCCCCACGAAGTTCGTCCGAGGGTACCGAAGTTCTCCGAAGAACAAGCCAAGTTCTCGAGGGTCCATGACGTGTCTTCCAGGGTCCACAGGGTTCTCAGGGCCAAGCCGAGGGCCCCTAGGGTCACGGAATCCCATCCAAGGGCCCCTAGGGTCACGGAATCTTATCCAAGGGCCTCTAGGGTCATGGAATCAAATCCCAGGGCCCCTAGGGTCACAGAAACCCACCAGAGGCCCCCTAGGGTCATGGAATCCCTTCCGAATGCCCCTAGGGTCTTAGAGTCTCATCCCAGGGCCCCTAGGGTTACAGAATCATATCCCAGGGCCCCTAGGGTCATGGAATCCCACCTGAACGCCCCTAGGGTCATGGAGACTCAGCCGAGGACCCCGAAGGTTCTCGAGAAGCTGCCAAGAGCCGTGGAGAAGACAAAGAAGGTCGAGCCGAAGGAGGATGTGACTCCGAAGCAGGTGAGATTACGCAGATTTTTTGATGGCGTTTGGAAGACCGATGAGGCTTCTGATATCCGTAGTTTTCATGAGAACTTCCTATTAGTTAACGCAATTCAGAATAGCTGTCATTCTATGCATTATGCATTTGTCATTCTATGGTTTGAAATCAGGGCAATTGCTGGAATTGCGTTCCAAATATGTATTCTATCTCATTTTAATTTTTGGTAAAATTCTCACCGAGGGAACATAGTTTGAGGGGAATAAAAGAAATTTCCTTTTGTAGCAATTTCTTCAATGTTAAAGTTTAGGTCAATAGAAGTTCAACTGTAAATTCAACCTCTGAATTTTGTTCAGAGTTTGGGTTTAGTCTGAGTTCAAATCATAAAATTTTTCGATATTATTGAAGATGATGCAAAAACAAACGAATGTTAACAGTTCCAACACTTAATAGATAGTGTAGGTGCGTGAAACTACTTTCATCGTGGGGGGGGGGGGGGGGGATTGCGACATCTGGAATGTGGGGGGAGGGCCTTTTTTAGAATTTACACCATTTCAAAGTGATTCTTGTTCTCTAAAAAACTCAAACTGAAGCTAAAAAACCCTCCAATTGTTGCCCCGCCGGGCATTTTTTCGAATATAAACATTTTAAAATCTATTCTGGGATTAAACTGTTCAAATTACAACAAACAACTCCCTATTTTTGCCCCGCAGGGCGATTTTCTTTTAGAATCTAACCAATTCTATTCTTGGCATGTGTGCAGACGGTTGCAGCGCGCGTTGCGGTGCGCCTCGCGACCCTGGCAACGCCGCGCAGGTTGAGCCGGTCCTCCGAGCGCCTGAGACAGCGCATGGCTGCCAACGCGCTGAGAACCCAACGCGCGCGATCCGACGCGGCCAAGCGCCAGGTGATTCTCTCGGGCTTAGAAGATCAGAGATACAAGTAGAAATGTATTGATTTTATTTTTATTTATTTTATTTTACACAGTTTTGGAAATAAATTTCCAGTGGCTGGAGATGGAATTACGTATGAAATGCATATTCATATTAATGCATATTGCATATTGCATATTATATATGCAACAATGTAACAATGCATGTACACTCGGCCAAACAAAACTTGAACGTTGACCAAATTTGAATGACTGCTGGTCATGTCCCATAAATAACCAATCAAAGCTTGTTATTATCATTGAAATGTGAGGTCACCTACTAGAGTGAGACAATGAGATCGCTTGGACTGACTTCTGATGGTGCGATCTTACATTTATCAGCCTATCAGATTTATTGAACGTTCTTGTTTTGTTTGGCCAAGTGTACCTATTTATTAAAAAAGGAAACAAACTCAATTTGAAGGAAATAGATCAGGTTTTAATGTTTCAGGATTGATGTTTCTTCCTGTAGGTATTTCTTGATTTAATAATGTCGATAGTTTTAATTCACATATTTGAATCTTCTTCAGACAAATTTATGAAATGGATCAGGTTCCTTGACAATCAATCCTTGTTATTATCAATGAAATCAGAGCTCACCTACTAGAGTTAAATGACGAGTTAGCACAGACTTCATGGGATGATGCCAACAAACTTTTATCAGCCAATCCATTTCTTGCAACTACCATTTATTATTTGTTTGAGTGTACCTACTTATTATGTACTTTCCCAACATTTGAACTACGTATTCATTTAATATTGTACCTAACTTTCTGTCTTATTATGTGGTTCCAATTTATTGTCTTCCAAGAATGAACGAAACTTAAACACATGAGGTATGGACTATTGTTTTGTCTTCGGTTTCCAACTTTTAATACATCACTTGTTAGTTTGTTTTCAATTTTTTCCTGAAGGCAGTCAAATGGATCACCTACCAGACAAAGTTTGTTGTTCAAATCGGAGAAAAATCAATCTCATTAGTAGCCTAAAAGTGACGATTTTACTTGGATGCCAATATAACATAAAAAAAAACACATTAAGAACATAAAATACAGGTGTTGATCTGGAAACTGTTTGCCTGCAGGTGATGGTAAAGCCGCAGGTGGAGGCCGAGACTGTGGAAGAAGACGAAGCAGTGGAGGAGGAGGAGGAGGAGGAAGAAGAAGAACAAGCGGCCGAGGCCATTGTGCAGGCATTCCGCACGACCACCGCTCTCCAGGCAAGTCAGCGGTTAAACCAGACCCAGGTCGTGCACAAGTTATTTCCTCGCTGTCACTGATGAAGCTTTAGTAGCTTATTCAATGTTTTTCCATGACTTTGCTAAAACCAGTAATTAAGTCAACACAGTCATTCTAGGAATGGCATTGGTTATTGCCATGACAATACTATCCTAATCAACCGTTTAAAAGTTTGCAGAATATTAAAAGACTGGCTCTAAATGTATAAATTAAATACCTACATTTTTACAAAATTAAATTATTATGTTTTATGATGCACGGTAATCGAGGTAAGCCATTTTCTGTGAAAACTTTTATACAATCTTTTCTATTAAGAAGTTTTACCATGTAGGTAATCAAGACAATTTGATGGTAAGATGTTCTGCTAAAGGATTGTGTAAAATCTTTTACCATAAGGTATTCTATTCTCTGTAAAAGATTTTATGTAAGATTTGCCAAAAGATTAGTTAAATGGGGTAAATTGGTAACTAATTACGATGCTATAACGGAATGAAGTTATGCCAGTATAGTGCCTGCGTAGTTCGCTTATTTTCCTTTTTATTTTCGCACGAAACCCTTTATCAAAATTTAAAGAAATTTAGGTAACCTGTTTTGTCTCAGTCCCCAATTTCCACATCAAAATCTGCACAATTAAGCTTAATATGAGTTTAAATGAGTTCATCGTGTCACCAGCTGCCCGAGGACACGCTGGACGCCGGCGCCGCGATGTTGCGCAAGTACCTGCAGCGGACCGCGCACGACTCAGACTCGGACCGCGAGTCTGTGCGAGGCAGCGACAGCGGCGCCCCGAGTGTCAAGCGCAGGAAACAGTCTGACACAAGGTACGTCACTCGTTAGTCATTCCCAGGTTCATGCAAGTTATTATTATGTGTCTTTATTTGCATTGAAATTATAGGTACAATACAATACAAACAGGCGATATTCAGACATTGGGCCTGATCTTCCATATAACCTTTACTTTACCTATACCTAATAATAATATCTATGAATACATAACAATTTGTAGCACTCAGTAATTGACTTAGATTAAATAAAATAAAATTAAAATTAAATAAATACTAAACATAAGAAAATTTGAGATACTGGAATCAAGTAATATAATATTATCCTAATATGGATAATAATAGTAGGTAAAAAATATAAAAATATCTTAATTATTTGTAGGCAGTACATGTACATTGTTATAATGTTAATAATGATGAACAGTCAGTCGATAATTCAATACAATGCCATGAATAACAAGAATAGCAAGTAAAAATAAATTGACATATATAAGACAGGCCAGAGAGGTCTTTTATATTTTGGCAACTCTTTTAGGACTATTTTTTTCTCTTGTTCTCTCAGCAATAAAGCTTTATATTCAGATTTAAAAATTAATACGGACGAGGTATCTTTTAAGGTTGATGGTAAATTATTCCATATCCTCGGTCCATTGATAGAAAAAGAAGAGGAGGATACAGAGTTGTGATGATTGAAAACCAGGTTATTATTTTGTCGTGTATGGTGATTATGTAAATCTCTAGAGAGTTGAATTTTATCATAAAGATAGGCTGGTGACTTGGTATTTATCAATTTATGCATAAAAGTTGCAAGATGTAGTATTCTGCGGTTTTCCATGTTTAACCAGCCAAGTTTGAAAAGATGAGGAGAGATCTGTTCCCTGAAGGGTGTATTTAATATGAAACGTACACATGAATTCTGTATTTTTTGTATGCGCTGGGACGTGGTTTTGTTTATTCCCATGTATACTGCATCACAAAAGTCAAAAATCGATAGAACTAGAGATTCAGCAAGAAGTTTCTTAGTATTTATAGGTAAGTATTTCTTAAATCTGTTGAGGTATCTAATAACACCGAAAGCTTTATTGCAGCACTTATCTACATGAACCTTCCAGGTCATATCCGTATCGAACCAAACACCTAGATTCCTGGCATTATCAACCTTTTTGATGACTACCTGGCCTAATCTCACCATTTGGTTGATGTCATCGATTTTATCTAGGGCCTTTACACTGTTTGGCTTACCTAAAGGTACCAATATTGACTTTGTAGGGTTAAGTCGTAGGCCATTTTTTTTAGAATAGATCTCAATTGAAGCCAAGTCTTTGTTGAGCTCCTCTATGCTTTTGAGAATGTTTTTGACATCATTACATGAGATAAATAATTGTAGATCATCTGCATATTGGCAGACTTTGGTATGATCTACCACAGTAGGTAGATCATGCACATGTAAATTAAAAAGAAGTGGGCCTAATATGGATCCTTGGGGTACCCCATTAGCAATAGTGAGTAATTTGCTCTGTAAAGCAGATCCATTTGCTTCAACCTTGACTACTTGTTGTCTGTTTTCTAAATAGCTAGTGAAGAATTTGTTTGTAAGATTAGAAAAGCCTAGCGCTCTTAGTTTGGCTAGCAGTAGTCGATGGTGAATAGTATCAAAGGCTTTCGAATAATCAAGTAAGGTGAGCAAGCAGATACCCTTGTTTGACATGTTGTGCAAAATCTCATCCGACATATCAAGTAAAGATGTAGTACAGCTGTATCCTGTCCTGAAACCGGACTGTTCTCTAGGAATTATATTATTTTCTTCAACATATCCTATTGTTTGCTGATACACTATCTTTTCCAAGATTTTCGAGAATGTTGGGAGGATGCTAACTGGTCTCAGATCGGTTATTTGAAGAGGGTTTGCTACCTTTGGAAGGGGAATTACAATTGCAATTTTCCATAGGTCAGGAAACGTTGATGACATTATTGCATAGTTAATGATGTTTGTGATTACATTCAAACAGTAGGGGAGGACAAGTTTTATGATTGTGATATTAATATTATCAGTGCCAGTGGCTTTTGTTTCGATTTTACTAATGATTTTACAGATTACATCCTGGTTTACTGGTTGTAGGTAAAATCGTTCCTCAGGTTCTAGGGCATTTAGCTCATCGATTTGATTTTGTATGTCTTTCTGGAAATCTTGTGATGATCCTATCTGTATGAAGTGTAAGTTAAGTTCATTGGGGTCCGATAAGTGACCTGGTAGACTCTTATCTCCCTCCGATTTGGTCACATCAGATTTCTTTAAAAAACTCCATTTATTTGAATTGTTTAATGAGTTCAGTTTGGTGAAATGCATTCTTTTTGCTGCCCCGATGTCACGGTTTATCAAATTTCTTAGATTCCTATATGTATCCCAGTCAATGTTGTTCTTGGTCTTTCGGGCTTTAGCATGAGCTTTATCTTTTTCTCCAATTGCAATTATAATATCATCAGTCATCCAGGGGGCGGGAGGTTTTGTAAATCTCTTCCTCGTCAGTGGCGCATGGTTATCAACAAGTTGTACAATTAATTTATTTAAAAGGGTCACCTTTTCATTGATATCTGGAAGTTGGTCAATATCACCCCACTGAATTTCCTCTGCCTCTTTTTTAAACATCTCAACGTTAATCCCCTTGAGATTTCTGTATTCTATATACTTCGGTTTTGTTTTCTGAACACCTATTTTATATCTGAAGTGTACTACATTATGGTCACCATGTCCCGGAGGTGCAAGCTGACCATGTGACATAAAGTGGTTGTTGTTACATAGTATTATGAGATCTAATATAGTTGCTGAGTTGTTAGTGATACGAGTAGGCGAGTCCACTATCTGTAGCATATCCAGGTTCTCCAGTGCATCTGATAGCATTCTTTTCTCGATCGTGTCATGTAACCAGTCTACATTCAGATCCCCCAAGCAAATCACATGTTCATATTTATCTCTGGTTAGTTCTAATAATTTTACACAGTTATGAACAGTTTCTGTACCTTCTCCTGGAGGTCTGTAAATTGTTAATAACGCAATTTTTATGTTTCTTATTGATAATTCAATTAACATGTACTCAAGAGTATTTCCCAGATCTTCCCTGATAATAATCGTTTCATACTTCAGATATGATCTGATATAAATGGCTAAGCCACCCCCTCTTTTCCGTTCCCGATCTTTGCGGACTAGTGCATATCCTGGTATGTGAATGCCTGGTATATCACCAGGTCTGAGCCAGGTTTCCGCCACACAGATCACATCAAAATTATTTTTCGTTACCATTAATTTAAACTCATCAACATTTCTAATTAGTGACCTTATATTAACATGACATATATTGAGGTACGATTTGCCTAATCTAAAAGAACTTTCTGTTACCTTGGGGCAAGTTATGTCTGCTTTTGCCTTACGTTTTGACTTTAATGTATTGTTTTTACGGAGAGCTGTGATTCTCCGTCACAAGTCCATAACTTCCCTTGGTTTCCTTGTGCGTTTCTTAGACGTGTGCTTATAGATCTTAGTGGGAGTGGGTTTCTTCTTCCGTTGAAGTATTTTACGAGTGCCTGATGGCGTCCGGGCAGTGACAGGGACCGGAGACGTCTGGGCCACGACTGGGTCCGGAGACGTCTCGGCCGCGACTGGGTCCGGAGACGTCTGGGCCGCGACTGGGTCCGGAGATGTCTCGGCCGCGACTGGGTCCGGAGACATCTGGGCTGCGACTGGGTCCGGAGACGTCTGGGCCGCGACTGGGTCCGGAGATGTCCGGGCAGCGACTGGGTCCGGAGATGTCCGGGCAGCGACTGGGTCCGGAGACGTCTGGGCCGCGACTGGGTCCGGAGATGTCTGGGCCGCGACTGGGTCCGGAGACGTCTGGGCCGCGACTGGGTCCGGAGATGTCCGGGCAGCGACTGGGTCCGGAGACGTCTGGGCCGCGACTGGGTCCGGAGATGTGTGGGCCGCGACTGGGTCCGGAGACGTCTGGGCCGCGACTGGGTCCGGAGCGACTGGGTACGCAGTCTCCGGATCTGGAGACTGCGTTGAGGCGGTGACTGGTGCCTGAGTGCGCGACATTGCTGCTTCAGTCACAAGGCCATCTGGAGACTGCGTTGAGGCGGTGACTGGAGCCTGAGTGCGCGACATTACTGCTATGACGTTATTGTGCGGAGTTGGCTTGATGGGAGGAGGTAGTTTTTCCTTTTCGAATACTTCTTTAAGTGTGATTAATAAGGGTGGTTCTGTTATGAGACTAGGGCTGTTCAGTGGTGTAAAATCATTCATTTTCACCAGAAGTGTAGAGTCAGTTTTGCTTATTTCTTCATTAACATGGTCTACAATTACCTTTCCAAGCTTTGCTTTTCCCCAGTGATTAAGGTGCAAGCCCTGCCTTGTATAATCTTTTTTCTTAAAAATGTTACTAGTTCTGAGGAATGTGATTTCCGCATCATTTTTTATTTCGATAAGTTTCTCTATTTTGTTGTTGATTGATTCTATGAAGCTGTTCTTTTCTGGTTTGTCGTATCTGTCCAGAATGTTAACTATAACAACTTTTGGAATTGGTTTTGAGTTTGTTAAATCTTCTAGCGCAGTTATAATGTTGTCCGTTTTGCGACTGCTGATGTTGTTGCTGCCTCCAATGAATACAATCACATCTTTCTCTGTTAGGTTGGAGTTGGCACATTCCTGAATCATGGCCAGGTTCTCAATGTTGGCGCTAGGCTTAACTATACTCTCAGTCTTTATTTCTCCTACTTGCCTACATGTAATACTGGTTATGTGGTCTCGGAGGTCTCTTCCATGACTGTCAGACACAATCTTTAGTTTCGTGGGTCTATTTATTTTGATTTTGTGCACGTTCGAATTAACGGTGTCAAAGCGAATTAGAGGCGTTTCTTCCTCGCTATTTGTCACAGGTTTTGTTATTGTTGGCATCACTGCTGGCAACGCAGTTTGTTCAGTCGGGCAGGTAGAAACCTGTAGCGATGCCGATAATGAAACATGCTGATGCTGAGTCGGTAAAGCAGTCTTGAGTTCAAGGTCGATTACCTTTTTCTCCAATACATTTATATGGCTCTTTAAGGCTGCTATCTCTCTTACTAATCCATCAAGCCTAGCTATTACAGCGTCAGTTTCGAAGTCTACATCCTTTGCAATAAATTTCTGTACTGAATACCTGTTATTCGAAGTTCGTCGATTCGCGCATGGTGTGTTTGCTTCATTTAGCATGGTGCGGCTCGAGTTCTGCGGATGCAGCCTTTTGTCGGCTCGTGGATTAAACTGTTGGCTATTCACTGTTTGGGGTTTCACTCTTTCTGTATTCCTTCCGTCCAACCATGCCTTGAACCTAATACATTCTAATAAGTCACTGTTTATTACTGAAGAAGGGGCCCGATCTAAAACACACTTCCCCTCGGCGGCCATCTTGGTTATCTTGGTTGGTATCTTGGTTATCAGGTTTGGTTTCAGAGAGAAACAAACCTATGTGTAGGTCTACATAAAAGTTACAAATACACATTAAGAGGCAAACGGAAGCGAACGGGAATCGCACGGATCGCCAGAGCGGTTTTTTGAAATTTTGTCTTCCCACTACCTAAATAATTTTTTTAAAAATCAGATAGTAACCACCCAACGTCTATACAATACTCTCTTCTAAAGGTTGAGCCGATCGAGGGGTTTCAGTACTCGGAAGTATTCGGCTTTGTCCTACTCCGTGACGTCATGAAGTAAGACATTTCTATCTAAATCACATGCCAGCGCATACAGACTATCAAGCAGTTGCCGGCTGTGTTGACGTCACGAAGTGGGAAAAGCCGAATACTTCCAAATACTGAAATCCCTCGCTCGGCTCAACCTTTAGAAGAGAGTATTATATAGACGTTGGTAACCACCCATAACAGCCCAATAGACTAAATAATGCCACACACTGGAGTACTTTATGACCTCTGGTGCGACCTCAAAGACTCCTAAAGTCATGATTTTTTAAATTCATTTAGTCAGTTTCAGTTTTTAAGTGAGTCAGTTAATTAAATAAAATTTTATTGTTGCATGTTTTACCTTACATTTTTCAAATACGAGTGAATAGTGGCACTCCTGTATATGGCAATATTTAGTCTATAAGGCTGAAATGGGCCGCTACTATCTGATTTTTTTATATTCTTTTAGCGTGAAGACAATATCAAAAAATACACTTTGATGAAGAGTGCGATGCCCATTCGCTTGCCTCTTAAAGTGCAACATTTCAGTGTTACAAAGTCAATAATGGAAAGTGCATAAGAAGTTCTGCAGTTAAGATATGAGTTATTGATACGATGTGTTTGCCTACAGAGTGGCCAAGGTGTCGGAGGGAAAGAGCTCCAGCCGTGTCAGTACAGTGGCGGAGGCTGCGGAGGAGCCAGATCAGTGCGAGAAGAAACCACCGCCCAGGTACGTAGCTCAGGAGCAGAAGGCCCTATGTCACTTGCGTCATTTACTGGACTCCATGTGGAGAGGACCTTTCATCGCCTGAGGGAAAATGCCAAATACAATCGCCATTAAAATGCTGTAAATCCCTCAGAAATGTGGATATCTTTGCTCCTCTATTTATATGAGGTGAGGTGGAGGTAGTGCCAGAAAAATAGCCATAATTAGTGTGAACAGAAAATAGATTTCGCTGCTGCAAATTCCGTTTCAAACGTACTGTACCTACACGCAATGGGTTCAAAGTCGGTAGGACTTGGATAAATTGTTTATACAGCTCATACTTTTTTAAAAGGGCTTGTCTTATTGTCTCCAATGTTTTACTGTTTATAGTTAACAAATGCTTGTCTCGTGACTATTAGTATTTATTTTTTGTTTTGTCCCCTTTCTGCAGGCATTTATTTTATCACTGGAGATATAGAACTGCCATTAAATTTGTGAAAATTAGAAGTCCATCCATCTGTACAGCTTTAAGTATACAATAGCTGCCTTTTTCCACTCTTTTGTGGTTTTCAATTCCTAGTTTGCACATGATGTCATCTCATTGTTGGCCACCATCTTAGGGGCACCCAGAATAGCAGAATAGCTGGGATTTTCTGCTTTTTTGACGATATTTTATAGTTAATGGCTACCTGGGAATTTGTATAGGCTCCGGAGATATCTTTAACACGAAGAGGAATCACTCACATTACAAAAGTAAATCGATTTACCTTAATAAAGCTATAAATCTGTCGCGGCAACGTACCAACAAATGTTGAATTTTCCTGGTGGAAAATTCAATGATTTTGCATTGCTGATATAAAACAAAAGAAGTAACATTGCCTGCAAAATGAACGAGATTGAGTTCTGTGACTTAAGTGATATGTCTTGTTTTCAGAAGCAAGATGGCCGACATGAATCACCAGCAATACCGTCGCAGGATCCTCGAGCAACTCGCCGAGCGCGAGAAGCCGTTCGGTGTCTCTCACAAACCCGAGATTTCCCACGAGAAGAAGCCCAAGGTCGCTCCGAAGAGCTCGGAGATCAAGAAGCCGGCTCGGAACGTCGCGCCCAGAGTATCCAGCTTGCGGAGTCGAAACGTCGAGAAGTCCCGAAGTCCGGAGAATAAGCGGTCGTCGATCAGCTCGAATTCCCGCAGCCCGGAAGTGAAGAGGTTGACTCAAAGCACTGACAAGTCCGAGACGAAGTCCGCTCGATACGTCGGGTCCCGTAGCTCGAACTCGCGCAGCCCGGAGAACAAGAAACCGGCGAGGAACGTGGACACAAAGTCGAGAGGCTCGGACTACAGGCAGACTGCTCGGAACGTCGCGTCGATTTCGAGGAGTCCGGTGAGCAAGAAGACGAACAGAATCGTCGGGAAGTCGAGAAGTCCCGAGAATATGAGGTCGTCCCGAGGCGCTGGTCCGCGTTGTACGAGGTCGAGGAGTCCGGAGAGGTCAGTTCGAGACGGATTACGTGGTTCGAGGTCGCGAAGTCCCGACAACAAGAGTTCAGTTCGAGATGACGGGTTTCGTTCGAGGTCTCGAAGTCCCGAGAACAAGCGCTCGGCTCGTAACCTGGATTCAAAGACTCGGAATGCCGTGGAGAAGAAGTCGGCCGGAAGCGTGGAATCGCGACGGTCGAGATCCCGAAGCCCGGTGCCGAGGAAGGTTTCTGAATCCCCGGCGAGGCCAAGGGGAATTACGTCGCCGTCCGTCTCGTTCTTCGTGCCGCTCGGAAAGCCGCGCAGGGAGGCCCAAGGGTTCGCGCCCCTCGCGAGGAACCTGGCGAGGAAACAAACACGATTGGCCAAGTAGTGGAGTCCGGAACGTAAATTACAGTTGACACATTCTAGTTTCTAACAGCGTTTGGTATTTGACTGTTATGACTGGAAAATGTGTTTTATTCCAATGTACCTATACTTTTATATAAAACAATCCTTTCTGATTAACTGATGCAATAAAATCTACCTTCCATTACCTCATTATTGTAATGTATTTTATTTATGTAGGTAATAGTACCTTTAATAGATATTTGATACCATTCAGAAGATTTAGAATCTGCATTTACTTTGTCATTCAAGTTCTTCCAGTTAGCCAACTTACGTTTTCTAAGAATGACAGAAAATTGACTCCTATTTTAGCAGCGACAGTAAATATACAATTGTTTTCAAAGGCAAAGAGAAATGTTGCTTTAAGTTCATTCTAACCCATTTCGATGGTAAATGAAGCTGCAAAAAGAAGTTTTATTTTTGTCTAAGCACTTTGTCGCTTCCAGATATTTTGAATGTTTGTGCTCAATCCAGGGCATGAGTAAAGTGACTTCAATTGATAAGTAGTATGTTAGGTGAAGAGCGCACTGGCATAATAATCTTCAGATGGAGTTATAATTTACATAGTTTTAAATTGCATAATCAAGTGTGAAGCTCCTGAGATTGTGGTGCTCCTGTGAATTTAAACAAGATTTATTGTGAACAGCAGCAGATGCTACCTTCATTCAACACAGTGATTGGTGCACTTTATCTCCGTCACGTTGGTACACTGAAATGTTGACAACCTGACACTTTGCGTTTCGCGAAAATGGCCGCCGTCACATAAAAGTCAACCGTAAGTTTTTCCTATTAAAAACACAGAAAATGGCATCAACCGGACCTTTGCCGACTTATCAAAGATTCGTGAACGGCGTGCCAGTACCTTCATTTTCCCGTCGTTCCTTTAGACCGCGCGAAAAGTATCTTATTCTCCTTGTATTTCTAACCTTTGGTGTCGTATGTTTTGGTGCTTTCTTCTTCCTCCCTGAATTTCGGGGCGGGACAGGAACAGTGAACAGTGTCTATAATGTATATAAACATATGCAAAAAGCAGGACCAGAGCTGTTAATACCAGCCCCACCTCACGGGGACGATTACCACGATCTACCCGGAGGCGGTAAACTAGTTCGTCACGACTTAGAAGAAGACGACCCACATAAACTCGTAGACCGTGCAAAACTTTTAGCTAAAATCGAAGAGGACAACGAGATAGACAAGAAGAACCAGCGGGTTCTCGAGAAGCCAGAGATTGCCGATGTTCGGCCAGTGTCTGTGAGTAGTGCGAGTGTGACGCAGAAGAGTGTCGACGAAGAGATGGGAGCGACGAGAAGGGATCGGGTCGTGACGATACCGCCGGCGCCAAGCGACCATTATCCAGACACGAACAACGGACAGGATCCGGATCCCATCGCCAGAGAGAGGAGGAACAAAATCAAGGAGGTACGTTGTCGTTTAAATGTGCGCTAATCTGAATCGAGGCCAAAGTTTAGCTTAGTGTTCTTGATAGAGCGTGTGGACCATTGTATTGTTTTAACAGATTCGGTACGTTGGCAATCTGATAATGAAAGTATTAGACAGTTTTATAATCGCAATAGCCTACTACCTACTCTTAAAACCTAAATCTGTAACCTCAGAGACAGAAGGCCCGTCCGTCCATTTCAATTATTCTTGACTGAGGATTGGTAGGTATCTAAAAAACCAGTAGACCTAGTAATTCTACATTTACCGTAGTATATTGTAAGGTGACTTTAGTCATTTTGTTAAACAAGGTAGCTACACATTGTCAAGTAACTCTCCAGAGCGTAGTGAAAAGCAGCTCTGTCATTGGCTGACAGCTGTCACAAGACCTTCTCTCTGCTATTCGGTCATGATTGTAAAGCTGAGAGTTACTTGACAGTGTTTCTAGACTTAAAACTACTTTGATAAGATGCCAAACTGTATTTGTTGACAATCGGGCAAATGACAGTGAAATGATTTGTGTCAAAACGAAATCAAAAGAGGTACCTACCTCCTACAGGTTACAGAATTCTATTCAAACAGATAAATTCTGCACAACACAACTCTGATCAGTTCACTGTGATGACTTGCTATGTTACATTCGTCAACAAGCACGTTCATCTACAAATCGTATTAGTGTAGGTAGGCACTATAAAATAATCCAGAGCTACTTTTTTGAGCACGTAAAAATAAGAGACAAAGTTGTATTCAGTCGTTTATCCTCCATCTATTTCTCTTCACTTTCTCTCTTATTCTCGTCTCATCCATTTATTTGTTGTGTGTCGTCATTGGTTGATGTTGTATTCTTCTAGAACGCCTCTCGTGTAGTGAAATGGTTGGGGGTTGGATATTTGGACTGACTTTCCTATTCATTCACACCTCATTGTTGTGCGGCCATCTTGGTATAACATTGCTCCGTTGACACATTGTATTAAGTTGCCGTTCAGCTTGACCAAAGTCTGTTTCATGCGCATTAGTTCGCAGGCAATACGAAGGCTCGCTCATCAATGCGTTACATGTAGGTACCTACCTAGTGGAGTTCTAGTGATATTATTTGTTATGCAACGTCTGTAGTAGCCTAAATCAATACTACTACAAACTAAAACTCCACCGAATTCTTGATACTTCTTCCAGTTTGTTAGTTTTGTTTTGATTTAGTCTTAAATTAGATCTACAGATCAATAACGTTTTAGACTTTGTACCTTATTACCTATTTTATTATACATTTTATTATTCCATAGTAGTACTAGCAAGATTCATGGAGCTTAGTTCACACAAGTAAGACACGTTCGCTCACTTGACCAATGAAAGTGTAGCCTTTCCAGGTACCCAGCAATTTTCGTCACTCGGATGGACTAGCGCTTACTGGTGGTAAAAATATGAACTTACACTTCATACATACACTGCAAATACCTACCTAGTTCACTACCTACCTATGGAGATAATAGATGGAACTGCGCCATCTGAGAAACGAATTTAGTAGAAAATCAGGTCTATGTTTCTGCTTCACTGCAGTCTTATGTTATCGGTATAGGCATAGATAATGAAACTCTCGGTTGTTCATAATATCTTTGGTATATGAGTGAGACAACCGTCTCTACTGGTATGAATGTATGATGTCCATGAATCTTATTATCTTGGTACTAGTTAGGGATAGCAATTTTCTTTGAACTTAAAAGAAAAATTGCTATGATTTTTTTATAACACTTTTTACATGGGTAAGGTAGGTACCTTACCTACCTTTAAAGTAGGGTTATACATTTAGTATTGTTGATGACTGGAAACATTGAAAATGACGTTTCCTCAATCACGACCAAATAAATGTTAATTACCTACTGGGAATTGCCAATAAAAATATTACTCTGAAGTACCTACAACACATACTAGGTAAATAATTAAAGTAATCTTGCTTCAGGCAAGCAAATTTCTTACATCCAGTAACATTCTTTGGTACTTTCTTACATTCTTTATTGTAAGATGAGATGACTGACCATGATTTTGCATAAATTGCAGTAATTTCGACTTCTAGGGGAATTTATCCGAGGGTACAGGTCTAATGATTTAACTCTAGATTTATTTTGAATTATTATTTTTGAAACTTTTGTGTGTTCTGTTTGGTTTTATTTCGAGTTATTCTGGGCTGTCAGCTTGGCATCTGTGAACGGACTGATAATCACTGTGTTGTGATGATAAGATACAGTCAGTGAGTGTGTTGTCAGGGAAAGCCCAGTAGCTTATTACTGTGTTATGATGCATTATTTAACCTTGAGCCAGTAGTAATTAAACGATTGAGTTTTTCTCATCATTTACACTGTAACGGTTTATAATCATACCGTTATAGAATTGGGAGGTTTCTGCCAAATTGTAGATTGTTTCTTTTTAACAGTTCTACCTATTCATATTCTATTTTTATAAAAACTCATATTTGTCAATGTTGAAAACAGGCATTTCCTTTTCATAGGTTTAATTCCTCAGATTTTATTGGAGGCGATCTGAATAATAATTTATGTACACCCAACAATAAGATAAAACGGTATTTGAAAGAAACGGATTGGCCGAAAAAGTTTTGATGGCATCATCCGATGAAATCTGTCTCGTTATCTAACTCTGATTGGGCTCTGATTTCATTGATAATAACAAGGATTTACTGTCAAGGAACCTGACCACGGAACAAGTTGGCTGAGTGGTTAACGCTCTGAACTTGTATTCCGGAGGCCCGGGTTTGATTCCCGCGGCCGTCCTTCCTGACTGGGGTTTTTCCTGGTATTCGCTCAGTCGACAGGCAATTGCTGGGAAGGTACCCCACTTATAGGCCACGACCGCCTCCTTCCCACCTTCCATCCTTACCTACTCTTCACCATCATCTCCCAATCATCCTCATCATCATTCATCCGTCGCCATTTGCCTCGCTTCAGAACAGTGCGACGTTAAGCACCACTAAAAAAGGAACCTGACCAGCAGCCAATCCGTTTTGTTCAAATACCGTTTGATTTGTTGATACACAGATCATAACTTATTTGTTGTCAGCTTCAACATTTGCAGACGATTTTCTGTCGATTGAGTATGAAAACGGTCCCATTCTTCAATTAAGTAGGTAGGTACACCCAACAAATCATAAAACGGTATTTGAACGAAACGGATTGTCTGCTGGTCAGGTTCCTTGAAAATCAAACCATGTTATTAGACCAATGAAATCAGAGCTCATCTACTAGAGGTATGACGAGTCAGCATAGAACTCATTGAAAGATGACATCAAACCCTAATCAGGCCATCCATTTCTTTCGAATACCGTTTTATCATTTGCTGAGTGTACCAACTGAGCTAGTCTGTCCGTATAGACATCAATTTTATGGTTTGACATCGTGATTCGCATGTTTTCCTTTACAAGTTTTTCAAGGAAATTATTTTCTGTACGTTTCACACGGAATTTGCAGCAGTGAAAAATCTATTTTCTGTTTGGAATTCTCCAATCTCCACGCTAATTTTGTATATTTTTCTGGCCAGGCGCGTAGGAACTTTATTTTGACAGGGGGGGTCAAAGTTATAGGGGATCAATGGATGTCAGGAAAAGGTAGTTCACTGCTACAAGGGGTCTGGGGGACTCACCCCCAGTTAGCCCCGCATCGCCTTTTTTGAATTTTTGATACAAAATAATCGAATTTTAAGCTATTCTTCTCAAAGAAATGTAAAATGTGTGATATTATGCAATATTCTGTGGGAACTTAAGAAAACTTGTTTTTATAGAATTCCCAATGGCCCCGCAGGGCATTTTTTTTACATCTGGATAAAAAAAAGAATCGAATTCGGGCTTTTTTGGCATCTTTTTTAAAGAAATTTAAAATGTGTGTCCTATGCAATATTCTTGGGGATACAAGAGACAAAATAAAATTTTGTTATTTGACAAAATCCTAAATGGCCCCGCAGGGAAATACTTCAATTCTATAGTGAAAGAGAATCGATTATGAATTGATTTTGGAATCGACCTTTGAAAAAGGTTGCAAGAGCAACAGCAATAAGCAATCAATAAGAAAAATCTGTATGTGTTTTGGAATCTAATAGTTTAACGTGTAATTATTTAATTTGATTCATGAGGATGATCATGTTGGACAAATGAGTAAATGAGTTGTCTCATTGGATAATACCTCTGTTCAATTAGTTTTGCAAACCTTGAGAAAATGTTGAGAATTCAACCTCATAATGGAGCAAATCTGTGCATTCTGTGCAACACTTAATCAACATATGTGTATATCTGGATGTGTTCAGGATCTCTAGCAGGGGGGGGTCAGAGTCTCTAGCAGAGGGGTCAGGATCTCTGGCAGGGGGGGTCAGGCTCCAGACAGGGGGGGTCCGGTCCCCCCTTTCCCCCCTATTCCTACGCGCCTGTTTCTGGCACTACCTCCATTTCACCCTATAACAATAGAGGAGCAAAGAAAATCCACATTTCTGAGGTGAATACAGCATTTTATTGGCGTTCTAGACATTTGCCCTCAGGCGCTGAAAGGTCGGCTCCAAACACACACCTACATGTTTTGCAATGAAATGATTTAGGTATATTCATTTATTTAGTGTTAAGACGGCTTGGTAGTGAGTTTGACCTTGAAGAGTTTTTTAATCGATTTTTATCAATATCTTTTTCCAGTGTAATTGTTAACAAAATAGGGCTATGGACGTGAATTCAGAACAGTTCAATGAAAATAATTCCATAGCTTGTAATGGTTTATTTGATTTACTTTGTCCTACAGGTGTTTAGAACCCGAAAATTTAGTAATTTTCGGGTTCTAAACACCTGTTGGACACAATAAAACTAATAGCTTATTCCAAACTATGAAATTATTTTCAGTGAACTGTTCTGAATTCACGTCCATAGTCCTATTTTGTTAACAATTACACTGGAAAAAGATATTGATAAAAATCGATTAAAAAACTCGTCAAGGCCACGCTCACTACCAGTCCATGATGTAAAAGAGCGTATAGATCGCTGTTCCTCGTGCTATGAATGTAAGCAATGACCTTGACAGCAGGAAAACTGTTTGTTTGAATCTGGTTGAATGTCAGTTGAGAACATAGCGCCTTGCACTTCCTGTCCCTCCCTGACACTGCATGGGTCATATTAGCCACTGCAGCTGATGTTACGATGATGAGGAATAGGTGGGGGGGGGGGGGGGGGTAGTGGCATAGTGGGGCACCTTCCCAGCATTTGCCTCTCCTTTGAAATTAAATTTGCAAGGGGGGGGGGGGGGGGGGTGTAATATTTTAAAATAACATGAGTTGGAGATACTAGTGTCTACGAAGACAATGGGGGGCAGGGTGGTTTTGGGGAGAGCGCCCCCCCCCCCCCAGTAAAATTTTGAATTTCAGGCATGAGTTTGGTAACGGTTTGGTGCATTTCTACGCGATTTTAACACTTCAAACATATTTTTATCTAAGGGACAAATGTGCACTCCGTCTTCAAGTCGTTTTCAAAGGTGAATACAAATTGGCAAATGTGTTTTCAAATTAATGGCGTGTTGAAAAATAATTAGTACTTCTGCCAGAATGAAGTAAACTTTATTATGATGAACCTATAAATCAACATATTACCTACCAACGTTTTGGTTAAAAAAAGAATTATGTTACCAAGCGGAATTGTGAAATTGCATTGTAATTTTGCGCTTTATAATTCGATAAAGTTCAACTCTGTCATAAGTTGTAAACTGGTAATTAAATTGCATCTCATCTCTAAGCGTATCCGATAGTGTCTGTACTGAGAGGGTAAACAAAACCTTGTGAATGTATGTTTTCTTTGGGTTTTCTGTATTTGGGTGAGGAGAGGGGCAAGTGACCCCCCCCCCCCCCCCCATGGTTGAGTCTCGACTGGGGAACACCACGAAGAATGTACCTAAAAGTTATGACGCAAACTGTGCAAGTACCTACATTATTGAAAGTTTGTACGAGCAAATAAACCTATGTTATTTATGGATCAATTCTTATTTTTACTACCTATAGTTTTAAGTGTCATTTCCGCCAAGGTGTTGACGTCCATAGAGAAATTGCATTTTAATTGTATTTTCATTACCCAGGAGAAAGTAGTGTGCAAATGTAATAATTAGATCGAGGTTTTTGATTAAATGAGATGTTTGCATTCAACATGAAAGTTCGAATAAATATATTCCTTACAATTATTGTGGGTTTTCCTATAATCACATAGGTCGAATTAGGAAGTAAAATGTTTTGCAACTGTATGCGATTATGGGGTGTTTGATAAACCTCTAACATGTCAAAGTGCCCCCCCCCCCATTATACCGTGTAAATGAGGCTTATAGCAATGGATGCAATACGAGTGCTCGCTTATCAACGCGTTGTAAGTGTAATCATTCTCAGCCGCATTCAGTAGTGACGAGGGCGGGAAGGAGGCGGTCGTGGCCAATAGCACGCGTTGTAAGTGTAATCATTCTCAGCCGCATTCAGTAGTGACGAGGGCGGGAAGGAGGCGGTCGTGGCCAATAGCACGCGTTGCTAATGCTAACTTGCGATCAGTTCTAATGTCAATAATAAATAAAAATGCGGGCAACGATGCTAATATATTAAACCCAGTTAATTTCCAGAAATAGAGAACATTTAAACAGAACATGCAGCCATTTACAGGCGTTTTCTTCGTATTTCAGTCATATTTTTTTTTTACTTTTTCAGTATCATGAACAGAGTGAGAAAATTGAAATTCGGAGACCGCAAAATCTTTTACGCACAAAACATAATTACGATATTATCATCATAGATAGTGATGGCAATTTTCTGATTTTTTTTTTTTAAATTTTCATGAAAATTTTCTTTGCGTTGAAATTTTTTTAAATTACTATTTGTATTACTTTATTGCACACAATTGTTGATAATATATCTGAAAAAAGCGTAAAATCAAAATCAAAATAAAAGTCAAATATAAGCCCAAATCTCAGTTTTTCTTCATTGTAATTTTGGCCAGACTGTAATTTCTACATAGGCGGGGAATTTGAATGCTGTATTAATAATCATTTTGCACATTTACCACTCAGACAACAACACGCATCATAATAGAGTTCAGTATGCATCCCAAGTATGCCCATACATTTATTAAATCAAATAAAATTGATTTAAATTTTTTCAAAAAATTTCAATTTTTTCAATGGTCATTGAAAATTTTCTGAAAATTTTCAATGGTGCCATCACTAATCATAGATGAGACAAAGTATTCACTTTGCTCGAAATAAAGCTTAAGTGAAACAAAGAAATATATATTTTTGCGTATTTTCCTTTCTATTTCGGTCTTTTGGAAATCCAGCCCCCCCCCCCCCCGTGGACGCCCATGGGCCATGACTGAGGGAAACCACATGAAAACCTCAGTCAAGCGACCTCTCGTCAAGTCCTAATTGTTATTTCCTCTGTCTTAATATTTGTAACACTAAGGTCAAATGTTATCACACACTAGTTTGTTATCAGCAGTATTCCCGACCTCTATCGCGAAACTTTCGCCAACAGCGATCGACATTTCTCACGTGTAGACACCACAGAGTCCATTCTCGATCGATGTCGACAACAGTTAGACAATCAGCTGACTTGCATTGTGTCGACACAAGGAGGAAAGATCACAACAACACTGTAGTCGCGTGTGTGTGTGTTAACCCTTCTCGACATTCGCCGTAAGGTTCAAGTTAGCATGTTAATTGATAGGAATCTCGCCCCTAGTGCTCGCTTGCCATAAGGGTCAATGTGATGGAGCGGAAGAGGAAAGTGTCACGTGTATTGTGTGGTTACGGAATTACATTAATGACAGATCGGCTAGTCACAAGTTCGATTTGTACTCATACGGTTTAGACGTCTGATTCGTGTGGTTTGGAAGTTGACACTTGAATACTAGGCCATATTGCAACGTTGACAGCTGTTGGAAATCACTGTTTTTGGAGCGTTGCGGTCTTATTATTTCGATCGTTCTGTTTTTAATACAGTGCGTAAAAAATTACAAATTTTTAATTCGTGAATATTTTTAATTTGTGAATTTTAACCGGAGTGTTTTGAACTGACTCTGGAACGATTGGATTTTAAATTCTAGTAATTTCTTCTTTTAAACATAAAATGTTTGACACCTCGTATTTTGGATAATTTGGAATTTAAATTCGTTTATTTTTTACAATTCTGTACCCGTAATTGTCATTTTTAACAGTTCAAAGTCTATTACACGTGTGTTTTAAAACGTTGCAGGTCCTCAGGTAGTTTGTTTTTATTTTTATTTAGCTCGTGCGTTTTGGAACGTTGATTTGAATTTAATCGTGTTCATTTTGGAACGTTTGGCGTGAATTTGAAAGCATTTATTTTAGAACGTTTGTTTTGAATTTCAAATTGTTTTTTGGAGCGTTCGGTCGGTTTAAATTTACTCGTGTTGATTTTGGAACGTTTGTTTTGAACTTCATCGTGTGTATTTCGGAGCGTTGTGTTTGAACTTTGCCGCGCGATGTACGGGTCTGCCGTGTCCGGGGCGCTGTCCATGATGGTCCTAGTGGCCGTGAGCGTGCACATGATCTCGCGAAACACGCAGAGAACGTACACCAACTCCACGGCCTCTGAGAGCACTGTCAAGCACACCTACTCCACGGCCTCTGAGAACACTGACAAGCACACCAACTCCACGGCCTCTGAGAGCACTGACAAGCAGGACGCTCTCATGCCGCTGGACCCGGGCACAAGTGCGGCCCCGCAGAGTTACGTCATACCGGACTGTGGGGATATGGACACTGAGACACGGGAGAGGAGGGGGAAGGTCAAGGAGGTGGGTGTCCTGCTGTCCTGCATAGGTTATTATAAGAAACACACAAATCACACTGGTTGCTATGGTAACGGACATCAATCTTGTTATTTCGCTGGGGGACAGGCAATTTTTCAATAGTTTAATCGTTTATGTTAAAGTGGTCCCCCTTCTCCAGCCATGGTGGTTAGAATTCGCCGTAATTCATACAAACCTCTGATGAAATAATACCTCAAACAACAGCATAAAACAATTATATCTTACCATGTGCTCCAATTATATGTTTTTAATTGAAGTTCCAATTAAACTATCCCAAAATAATTCATATTTGTAGTGCAATGTTGCCAGATTTATGGTAAATTTCACACATTGTACACATTTTCTTTCTTATTTGGCCCGTGACCCCATATTTTCAAACGGCAGTCCTATTCTGAAAATTATTATCTTTAATTTGAGACTATTTTCAATAATTTGTCATTCCTCTTGCGGTTTTAGGAGCAATTTAAGGCCAATTTTCCGGGACGATTTCATGTCTCCCTGTGTTATCTTATGGGGGAAAAGATGATCTTCAATCAAGAATATCTAATTATATGATACCGTAAGGGGCAAATATTTTTTGCTAGTTGTATGTTAAATGGTTTCATTAATCTTTGGTGTGAATTACAGCAAATTCTCATTCCTATGCCGTAACCATGGAACCCCCTTAAAAAGAATGACAGAAATGATATCAAAAAAATACCTGGTGAAATAAATCAAGAAACGTGATACTTGTTACTTATTTACTGAAAGCATGTGTACCCCAGTTAGATTTTATTTTGGGCAGGTGTGTGATGTCAGATTAGATTGCTATAGAGAAACAGATTAAATGGCGTTTCAGACTAGACTTGTGACACTTTAGTCCCATGTTTTGGTTCAACGTGTCGGGGGCAGGGGGGAAGGGGCTGACACAAAATGTTATCACATGTTGACGAAATAAGACGTGAACTTACTATTGCCTTCGTTTTTCATGTTTTTATTTTTTATACACAAGTCATAAATTGAGCTGTTTCTAAATTTGTTGTAATTTTGTTTGTGAACTCTTCACGCCATTGCCATTGAAGTGATATATTCTCCATCATGTGGAACTTGCAGGAAATATCGAATTAAACTGTAAAAAAAGATGAAATTAATATGTATTCATTGAATTACAAGAGCTCTGTTGCAACTTGTTACCTGCATGGAAATATGACCTTGCATAGACAGAGTAATCCTGTAAGTAGTTTATGATGTATTTCACTGGGTTTTAAATATAATATCATTTATCAACTGTCATGGTTTAGTTACTGATGCGTCGCACTGTTCTGCAGCGAGGCTAATGGCGACGGATGATGATTTGACTGGTGAGAAGGAGCTGGTCGTGGCACTCAGTAGGGAACCATCCCAGCATTTGGGTGCTGCATTCATGAAAGAAATATCAAAATATGAAAGAAATGTCAGATTATCCATCAGTAAAGCACAGTGGAAGCTATACATCAAAATTCCAGTGAAACCAAGATACCGATCTTGATAGAAATAAATGGGCAGACGAACAGGATAGTAATGAATATTTTGGGAAAACATTAGCCTTATCCGATACTTCGTTTGACCAGTAATCAGAAAAGAATAACGAAGTACAGAGATTCGAGCCACGTCTTTTATAAGTTAAGATTTAAGAAATGTAGCAGCATGTTACATTTCAAATGTTTTGTCTACATTACATTTGAGTGTCTGGTTTCTTTGAATTTCCATTGGTTCTGCATGTTTTGTAAGTGGACCGCAATTTTATCTCTCCAAAGTGAAATAATGTTGAGAATTAATTTGACTCTGGTAATTACATTACATTTGAGTGTCTGGTTTCTTTGAATTTCCATTGGTTCTGCATGTTTTGTAAGTGGACCGCAATTTTATCTCTCCAAAGTGAAATAATGTTGAGAATTAATTTGACTCTGGTAATTGCTGGTGACTTATCATTGACAATTGCCTTGAGTTTTGTGGCAACTTCTTCTTCATTGAGTTGTGTGGCGAATCCAAACAAACAACGCGCTATAAAACCAACGTTAAGTGTGAACTGTGACTCAGAGGTAGAAGGGCGGAAGTACATTTCATTGATTCTTGAGGTGAGCTCAAAGAACAGTAATTCTGCCTTCATCGAATCATATTTGTAATGGTGACATGAGTCATTGTGTAAGAGAATACTTCAATGTTACTTTTGTTGATTTTAATCAATTTCCTATTGAAAGGTAGTTTGATAAAATTATTCCAAAAATGTGCAACGAAAAATACAGGAATAGAACGTTTGGTCTTTTACTTCCCATTATAAATGGAGTTATAATGTGTACCTAGGTAAATTTTCATGCTTTCTTGATTTTCGTGATTTGGTTAGATGTTGATTTTATTTTATTCCGTTTTTTATCTCTACTTACGTTGTTTCCCAGCCCACCCACATGTTACACTCAAACCAATAAAAATTGGTACCCGATATGAAAAGGATTGTCTGCTGGTCAGTTTCTTTGACAATCAATCCTTGTTATTATCAATGATATCAGAGCTCACCTATACTAGAGTTCGATGATGCATTAACACAGCCTTCATGGGATTATGCCATCAAACCTTATCAGACAATCCGTTTCTTTTCGAGTACCGATTTGTATTGGTTTGAGTGAGTAATAAGTTGGCAGCCTGACACATGTGGAATCCTGTGGTGTTACTTTCTAGTTACTTGTGTTAATAACAAGGACGTTAGCAATTGTATTGTTATTGTACAGCTCATTAGACAAGTGTTTCATATCACTTTATGTCATGGAAAACATTGGGGAGAAAACGTTTCTTTAGTATTACCAAAGTTTTACCGGATTAACTAAATATTGGACTTCTTTACATATACTATAAAATTATTGAAAATGTTGAATTTAATCCAAAAGTTAGTAAATCTGGCATATTTTAACCAGGGACTAAATGAATAACGGTTCCGGTTCCATAAGGGTTCCAATCGGCTTCAGTAAATTCTGACAATTCAATTTTTTATCGTCTTTTGGGAACTTACATGCTCAGAAATGTTTAACATTAATTTGACTCGGTGACCTTTAATTTCAAAACTGAAAATGGTAGTAAATAATTATTTAAGGTTTGAAAGGAAATGAAGTGAAAATTCAATAAAATTAATTATTTAAACCCTTATGGAACCCAAATAATGAAACTTAATATCAATATGGGTTCCGGTTCCTTTATAAATACCGGTTATTTTCGATTTCGGTTCCAACAATTCATTCAAATTATGACTTAAACGTGAAAAATAGTTTACATAGCTCGACCTTTGGTATAGTTGGTAATGGTATATAGTCTGTGTTTATTTGCTTGCAGAATAAATTATACTTACTTGTCCTGAACCCGCATAAAGCACCTTATCATATTAATGTACTCGTAATCACATTACTGTCAAAGTAGTCGCTTAAATGTGATAATACAGTGATAGTACCCACATTAGTTTCACCCAAGCGTTAACATTGCATATTGCCAGAGAAGTTACTACACTTAATAAAACAAAGAAGAAGATAATCAGAGCCAGTTGTTTGTGGTGATAAAAAAAGTCAAAATTCGTTTTCAACATTCTGAAAGTGGTGAATTGGGGGTGATAATTATGTTCATTTTCGCGATTGGTGGTGAAATGGAAAAAAAATATTTTTGTGAGAATAAGTGTGAAATATGACGCGCGAACGAGCCGCAATACTACCAACCCCCCTCTCACTAGCAAGACTCGGCGCGTGCGCATGCGCACCCCTGTTCAAGGTCATGTAGATGGGTCATTCCATGCTCAGCAGCCAACCAGCTGGCACCCCCATACACTCTTTGGCTGGCATTGACAGCTGGCTTACGAAGAAAACAGTGTGATTCTTTCTATTTCGCGGTACTTTTGACACAGATCGAGGAAATTTTCGTAAAATATATACTCGGAATCGGGAAAAATGTTGAAAACACTTTTGTTGAAACACGTGTTGAAAATCTTGTTGTTTTGTCCCAAACACGTAGGTTTGGGACAAAATCGCGTGAAATCGCGAGAATTCGTCAATATCGCGTCAAAACACAAATTTCGCGAAAATTCGCGAGAAAAAGATACATATATTTGGAATCAGGAGTGTATGAAACGTAAAGATATGACAGAAAATTCATGTTTCTAAACATTTCGCGTTTATCGTGGAAACCATAAACAACTGGCCCTGAAGATAATATACCAGGAACCAACTAGTAAAATACAAATTATTGAACAGAAACACTGGTATTGTCAAGAAAATATAAAAAGAGTCCGTCCTTTTTATTTTTACTTGACAATACCAGTGTTTCTGTTTAATAATTTATATTCAAGTTCTTACACGTTTGGTTGACATTTCCTATATTAATATCGTTTCCACTTTTCATCAATTCACGAAAAACAATTGAATGCTGGGCCGGAATAACCATGAAACAACACTTTTTTCGACATAGTTTTTATTATGGACTTAGCATGTGCATTGCCTAGGTCTATCCACTGTCACCATAAAATGTTGATTTTTAAATGTTGACATTACTTAAATTGATCATGAATGTTGGCTGCCATGGAAGAACCATGAATGTGATTCAAGATAGCCGACGGTGAGGACTGAATTGTGTCACCAAAACTGTTAATTCATTTAAATAAAAGAATAAAACATAACTGGTGGATGGATAATCAACGAAAGTATTTGAGGAACTCGAATGAAAAGTTACAAATCGAAAGGGTACTGAAATATTACCCTTTTCAAATAAATAAGATTTTGTAATAAATTTTGTGTTCAGGTTCCCATTTATTTATCTTCCAAAATAAGTAATTGTGAAAATATGGCATTGAAATAGTGTTTGGCTTTTTACTCAGAATAATGAAATTGTTGGTTTCATCGTTCTTCCGGCCCAGTATTCAATAAGTGTAGCTGAATTCATTTCTAATTTCACGGGAGTTGAAGCACACATATTTTATATAGATTGGTGTTGATTGCTAAAGTTAAATAATCATTGAATTTCACCATCATATTGACAGGAGTTTTTGAATTTTTCTATTATTCTGCGTTTAATTTACATCCAAAAATACACATTTATGTGGAAAGTTACACTTTGGACTTGAAGTCCTCTCGACTGAGTTTATTCCTCAGTCACGAGGCAAATGATGGGAAGGTTCCAGACTCACAGTCGCACTGTTCTGCAGCTGTAATGATCCTATCATAATGATTGTATCCATGCATTATGTAAGATTTAAATATAGCCGCCACAGATCGGTTTAGCAGGCTGTGGGACCGCAAGCGGGAGTCGAGAACGACCGGACAGTCAGTCAGTCAAGGACAGCCATTGAACATGGACGACTCTGTATGTATCTTTATTAAATAAAGAAGTGAACCCACAAATATGGTTTATTAATTATCCTGCATAGTATTTGTGGTCAACCTAGTTCGAAGAACATTACATGGTGATCAGAAGTGGTGTCTGAATCTAAATCGCACGTGAAACGTTGCAGAGCGCAAAGCCAACGCCTAGATTAGGTAAACGGCAAGCATCAAGATGGCCGCATCAGCACGAAAATTACCTGAACTCGAACTCACCGGGAACGTTAGTGAAAAGTGGAAGCTGTGGAAGCAGAAATTTGAAATTTACATGCGCGTGACGAAAGGTTACAAGGAAGATCCTGAGGATCAAGTTGCCACATTACTGAATGCAATTGGTGACGAAGCACTTACAGTTTTCAACACGTTCGAGCTGCGGGGAGTGGACAAGAAAGATCTAAACAAAGTGCTGCAAAAGTTTGACGAATTCTGTACCCCAAGAAAGAATCTGATTTACGAACAGAGCATATTCTTCACACGGTCGCAGCTTGATGGTGAGACCGTTGATCAGTTCATAACTCAACTGAAGCGTTTAGCAGGGTCCTGTGAATTTGGCCCACAGATGAAGCAAATGCTAACACTACGGCTTGTGTTGGGAATCGCGGACAAGGGGTTAAAGGAACGTCTACTCAGGGTTAATGACCTGACTTTAGAGAAAGCAGCAGACATCTGCAGGGCTGCGGAGGCTAGCAAGTTGCAGGCGATGGCGATTGAAGAAAAAGTACCTGTGGAGACACTCAAAGAAGAATCTGTGCAAGCAGTTGTGCAAAGAAAGAAGTCTGACAGCTACCATAGCATGAAGAATTTTCCGAAGAAAGAGGAAAGAAACGGCACGAAGAATTTTCCGAAGAAAGAGGAAAAGCAGGAGAAGAAATCCTACGACTGCAAGAAATGCGGTTATCACCATGCGACTCTGAAGTGTCCAGCCTACGGGAAGACGTGTCTACGCTGCAAAGAAGAAAATCACTTTGCAAAGATGTGCAAGCAACGAAGAATTGCAGAATTTGAAGTGGCACCAGATGAAGACTCATCTGAAGATGAGAACAATTCAACACTGTACATCTCAACACTCACCGCCAAAAGCGTGAATGCTGTGAAGAAGACAGAAGATCTTGCCAGAGCATGGATTGTAGATGTCAATGTTGGTGGACAGAACGTCAAGATGAAAGTCGACACTGGTGCGGAGGTAAGCTGTTTGCCATTGACTTTATTTAAACAATTTAAAGGCAGGCTTCAGAAAACTTCCACGGTACTGGTAGCTTTTGGAAACCAGAAGATCAAACCAGCAGGAACTGCTAAGGTTCATTGTATTAAAAGTAGCTGCATTAAAGGAGTAAAACAAGTCGTGAAATTCATGATTGTTGATGAAGAGTTCATGCCACTACTGGGACTGCCGGATTGTGTCAGTTTGGGGTTTGTCAAAATGATTAATCACATAGAAACATCTAGCAAAACCAGGCAACAGATCATCGCAGAAAATCCTCAAGTCTTCAAAGGTCTCGGGTGCATGCCGGGAACGTATTCGATTGCAGTGGATGCCAACTGTCGTCCAGTCGTCCAACCATCCCGGAAGGTGCCTATCGCTCTTCGAGACAAACTGAAGAAGGCGCTGAACGACCTGGAGGAAAGCCAGGTGATCAGGAAAGTGACAAAACCTACTGACTGGGTAAGTAACCTAGTGATTACGGAAAAGAAAAATAAATCTTTACGGCTGTGCTTGGACCCTATTGATCTGAACAAAGCCATCAAGAGGGAGCATTATCCATTTCCATCTGCGGAAGAGGTCCAGGCTCAACTACAAGGCATGAACGTGTTCTCGATCCTTGACATGCGAGATGGGTTTTGGCAGGTCAGTCTCGATGATGACAGTGCTGACCTGTGCACATTTAATTCACCTTTTGGGAGATATCAGTTCCTCAGGATGCCTTTCGGAATTAAATCAGCTCCAGAAATCTTTCAAAGAAAGAACACCGAGAACTTTGGGCACATCAAAGGTGTTCAAGTCATATTTGATGATATTATTGTCGCAGGAGCAACCATCGCAGATCACGACAAAGCACTTCAGGAACTACTAGAACGAGCCGAAGAACTCAACATCAGGTTCAACCCGGACAAGTTCCAGTTTCAGGTACGAGAAGTACGCTATCTTGGACATGTTATGTCTAGTGAGGGAATGAAGACAGATCCAGAACGTGTCAGAGCAATTGTAGAGCTTCCGACTCCTACCAACGTAACAGAGCTAAGACGGTTTATGGGAATGGTTAATTATGTAGGGCAATTTATTCCCAATCTATCATCAATTACGGCTCCGATTCGCATGCTGCTGAAGAAGGATGTCAACTGGGAATGGAATCGTGAGCAAATGAAGGCTGAGTCGGAGGTGAAGAGTCTTTTATCATCTGCTCCTGTTTTAGCATACTATGACAGCTCCAAGCCTTTAATCCTACAAGTAGATGCCTCGAAAAGCGGATTAGGAGCTTGCCTTCTGCAGGAGGGCCGACCGGTGGCTTATGCATCGCGTAGTATGACCGAGACAGAAATTCAGTACGCTCAGATTGAGAAGGAACTTCTAGGCATTGTGTATGGAGTAGAAAAATTTCACTATTATGTCTATGGTAGAGCAACCATCGTGCAAACAGACCACAAACCGTTGGTCTCTATCATGTCAAAGCAAATCAACAAGGTTTCGCCGCGGCTGCAAAGGCTCCAGTTGAAATTAGTAAAATACGATCTGGATATTCACTATATTCCAGGTTCTCAGATGTATATGGCTGACACACTTTCCAGAGCATACTTACCTGAGACAGGAAACGTGGACCCCGAGATGGAAGTTACTGTTCACAGTGTGTCTAAACATCTGGCAATGTCGGAAGAGAAGAGGACGGAATTCCGAGAAGCCACAGCAGAGTACGATGTAGCCAACGCACTGAAGGAACTACACAAGAATGGATGGCCGGAGCATAAATGGCAGATCCCGAGCTGCGTGAAACCATACTGGTCCCTAAAGGAAGAAATCACGGTAGATGACGGTCTTATCTTCTTTGGTGATCGAGTTTTGGTGCCTCCCTGTCTCCGTCGTCGAATGTTAGAATTGCTTCACGAGGGACATATGGGAATTGAGAAGACCAAGAATCGTGGACGTCAATTACTGTTCTGGTTAGGAATGAGCAAAGACATAGACGAGCTAGTGCGTAAGTGCAGTACATGTGAACATTTCCGTGACAAGAATGCCAAGGAACCTCTGCACCCCCATCCGATACCCAATCGGCGATGGGAGGTTATAGCAGCGGATGTACTGGAGTTCAAGGGAAAATCATACTTGGTGGTCAAGGATTATTACTCGAAATGGCTTGAGTTGATGGAACTGCAAAACAAAACTGCAAAAGAATTAATCAATAAGATGAAAGCTATATTTTCCAGGAATGGTATTCCAGCCAGACTTGTTTCGGACAACATGCCATTTAGCAGTGCCGAATTTCGCACATTCGCCAAAGACTGGAACTTTGAATCCATCACGTCCAGTCCACGGTACCCACAGAGCAACGGGATGGCAGAGAACGGTGTCAAGATCGCCAAACGTATGTTGAAAAAGTCCTATCACTCCGGAACCGATATCTATATTTCCCTGTTAGAGTACCGAAACACTCCGATTACTGGATTATCATACTCTCCAGCTCAACTCATGGTTAACTGTCAATTAAAATCCAAACTTCCTATTTCGAACCATTTACTTGAACCAAAAATCCAAACTGATGTAAGACAACAGTTACAGCAAGTTCAAGACAAACAGAAATTGTTTTATGACAGGCGTGCAGTTCCTTTGCCTCAGTTAAAGGAAGGTGACCACGTGGTGTACCGTCACAATCAACTCTGGGAGCCGGCTATTGTGGACCGGACCTGTACCCAACCACGGTCGTATGTAATCAGACGACCTGACGGCAGTGAGCTCCGGAGGAATCGGCGAGACCTCTCAAAATCCTTTGCCGACCATAAGGTAGAGACGGATACATTACCTGAAGACATACCCGACACTACCCAGGAGCTTGAAATTCAGCCCGAGTTTGTGCCACCTGCCCCTGACAGTCCTCCACCTCAAATTCGACGAAGTGGAAGAGAAAGGAAGAAGCCCGATAGACTCAAGGACTATGTGTAATATCATTCATGTGTGAATTTAAGCTTAGGTTGTGATTGTAACTTATTGTATTATTCAATGATTAAGGGTTCTTGCTTGGAAAAATTTGTATCTCAGTGTCGTGTAATTGATATTGTATGGTGTGATCATTTCCTTTATGGATTAGCACTTTGTTACAGACAGTCTGCTATCAGTAGTAATTTTTAAGTAGGAGGGAAGGTGTAATGATCCTATCATAATGATTGTATCCATGCATTATGTAAGATTTAAATATAGCCGCCACAGATCGGTTTAGCAGGCTGTGGGACCGCAAGCGGGAGTCGAGAACGACCGGACAGTCAGTCAGTCAAGGACAGCCATTGAACATGGACGACTCTGTATGTATCTTTATTAAATAAAGAAGTGAACCCACAAATATGGTTTATTAATTATCCTGCATAGTATTTGTGGTCAACCTAGTTCGAAGAACATTACAGCAGCCGGGCTGAATCATTATGATGTTGAGAGATGATGGGTTGTGGGGATTTTTCATTTGTTTGTGAAAATTTCAAACATTTTAGCGACTTATTTGGAATTGTAAAGAATGGAATTTTACGCCGATAAATTCAGATTTGATTAAAGTTTGTATATACGAAATTGCAAGTTGCAATTTTTATCACAGTAACATGGGTCACAACAAGTGACACCTCAAACGCAAAGCTTAGCTGAAAATAATATAACATTTTTACGGAAAACAATTATATTGTTTCCAATTGAACATTTTGGATGAACATTTTCAACAAGCCTCGAAAATATTCCTGCCCAACACTAGGAATGGGTAAGATGGGAAGGAGGTCGTAGCCTATTAGTAGGGAACCTTCCCTGCATTAGCCTGTACTGAGGAATCATACAAATAACCTCAGTCAGGAAAGACGGCTGTCTTCTTGGAATCTGCATGATAAATCTCCACAGCCTAATTTCCTTTCACTTTCTCTAAATCACTTCTCTTTCATTTGCAAATATAATAATTTTACTGCCTAAATGTTGTCGTCATAAAAATTAATAGGGACCAATTTGCTTGTTCCACCATTATTACCAAATAGTGTTCCACATAGACTGTTTGGAATGTACAGCTTTTACATGGATTGAATGGATGCCAATCTGTGTTGATGTAAGCAAATTATAGACTTTTTATTATGTTGTTGATGTCAGTGAAATAAAATAATATAAATTTTCAGTGTGTATTATTAATTTATTTGTATAATATATCCCAAAAGAGTAAAACTCCACGAGTAGACATGACATATAAAAAGCAACATTTAATACAATTATGAAGATAAAATCATTTGATACAATAAGTTACAAATTAAAAAGGAAACATTTAAAGAATCACCACCAACTAAATTATGCTAATCTAATGCTAATCTGTGAATCTAATCTAAGCTGGGGCTAAATCAAATACCTACATATTTATTAAAAGTAGACCTAATGTTTTCAATAGAATTGTTAAATCTAAAGTGTTATCAATTTGGCAGTTTAATTTATCAAAAGTAAATGATTAATATTTATACTTTCATTAGATTTTTGTCGAGTGAGGCGGGATGAAACTGAAAAATTGATTTTAGACAGAAGTTGAGGACAGTCGATTGAGTTATAATTGTGATGCTATCTGTGAAAAGGGACCCGTGGGTGAAAGAGTTAGTTTGCTGCAAAATGCAATTATGTGTTAAAATGGCTATTTTATAGATTTTCGGATTATAGCTTTATCTGCTACCTAGTGGTGTTTTCTTCAATCTCAGTGAATACAAATACTATACAAAAATCTAAAAAAAATAATAAAAAAATTTAAAAGTTCGTTGCTTCACTTTAAATTAATATTTTCTGCTTTTAAATTTTCAAATTATAAAAATTTAAAAATATGTAACTTTCTTATTTATTATCAGAATTTATTAATTTTTTTTATGATTTATTCGTAATTTTTCCCTCTTTCTAAAGAGCTAAAAGCTGGAAATCACTATCCTTCACCCACAGGTCCCTATTCACAGATCGCATCACATATATCACAAATTTTAAAAATTTAAATATTTTTTTCACAAATTTTAAATTTAAAAAATCTCCATTTTCAAAAGTGTCATTACTAATGTCTCTGTGTGTTCATGCAGATGATGAAGCATGCGTGGGACAACTACGTGCGCTACGCGTGGGGCAAGAACGAACTGAAGCCGGTGAGCAAGCGCGGACACAGCGCCAGCATCTTCGGCTCGATGAGTCTCGGAGCGACTATTGTGGACGGATTGGACACGCTGTACATCATGGGGCTGGACGAGGAGTTCAAGCAGGGCAGAGACTGGGTGGCAGACAATCTGGACATCACGGCAGTGGTCAGTAGAGTGTGCAACATTTTCATTTGAAAACCTTAGAAAAATGGAAATTTAAAAAAAAAATTAGGTTTGGTAGGTAAGTTTTAAAACATTTTCATTGAATTGATAGTTTAAAAAAATTTCTTGTTTCCCATTTTTAATTTAGAATGTATGGAGAATATTACAAAAATATTATTTTAAAATTTGTGTAGACCACACATTTACATTGATTGATAATTGTAATTTTTTTGTTTCCCATTTTTTAAGGTTTTTAAATTAAACTATGAAAATTAATGATTTGATTTTAATTTTAAAATGGACTTTAGGCACGGCAATGTAGACAAATTATGTGTGTTTGTGTTGTCCCTATGTGTATTTGTTGAGCCGAGGAGTTCACATGACATTTATGTGACATGGATGTGACATTTTCATTGAAAATACTTAGAAAAATAGATTTTTTTTTTTTTATGTATTTGATCATTTTTATAGACTATTGTACATTTGCATTGAATTGATAGTTTTCAATTTCATACTTCCCATATGAAGGGTACAGGGAAAAAAGTAAAACGCTGTGTACATTTTTTGATAAAATTTATGAGTTTAATGTGTAATCTTGCAGGGATTTTTATGAGATTTCAGAATATACCCTCGGTTTTAGAAAATATTGCCACAAAGTCTTGAAAAAGCAATTGAAATATCGATATGTATGGAAGATGGATACAAGTTTCAACATAAAACTTCGTTTATCTCAGTTTCATCCGAATGTGACTTACAGCGTTCTTCCCCTGTACCCTTCACATTTCACTGATGTGAAAAACACATATTATTATTATTTAATTATTGTTAATAATATAAATAAGCTCACTCCCTATTTTTAAATTAAAATATGGAATTTTATATAGGTAATTTGAATTTTTGATAGATGTTTTTATTGATGATTTTTTTATATTCACCTTTTTTGAAGATTTTTAAATTAATTTGTTTCCTTTGTAGTGGGATGTGCAAGTAGAGATATAAATCGGTAGGTAATACACCGCGGTAATATTACCGTTTTTATACCTACTAGCGCTACTAGGTACATTTTGTATTTTAAACTGGATCTTATAAATTTAACACAAGATCTGATTTAGGCATTATGTGATGGTAATAAAAGATGACTTGGTAATGATAATACCGTTTTTCTGTAGGTACACTTGGCACATTTAAAATTGATCGTTCAATAAATCTGATTGGCTGAAAAATGTTAGATCGCACCATCAGAAGTGAGTCCAAGCGATCTCATTGTCTCGCTCTAGTAGGTGACCTCACATTTCAATGATAATAACAAGCTTTGATTGATTTGGAACATGACCAGCAGTCATTCAAATTTGCTCACCGATCATTTTTAAATGTGCCAAGTGTACATACTATTATTTTTCCGATCATGAAGAGAAATTGCATTCTCTAATGTATTGGCAACGCATGAAGCCCTCTATGGGTTGAGCAAGCTCTCGCTCTTGTGTCAACTTGATCACATATTGGTGGTCGTTGTTCATTCATCATCATTGAATCTTAGCCAATAGAGAGAATATAGTCAATGTCTTATGAAAGAACAAGAATTCGTATTAGTCGTATACGCTCATAATAGGCAGAGAAGTAGCTCGTAAATGAACCATGATCGGTTTTTATCCGAAACTCAATTTTTTCCAATATTATAATTTTACCTGATTTGGGTAATATTACAATTTTTTTAATTTCCGGCAATTTTACATATATTTTAGTTCTGTAATCGGTGCAACTGGTAGTTCGTTTGGTTGCTGCTACATTCACTACATACTTTCAATGGTCACGCCCATGTAAACTTATGGATTCGTTCACAGCGAAATTTTGTAAATTAACGTACGCCAATTTCACCTCGAAGTAGACCAACTTTCAAGTCGAACGTTAAGTGGAGGAAGTGGCGCATGCGCACGGACACTTCTCTCACCTCGAAATCACAGCTGATCGGGCTGGCCGGCGCCATCTTGTTTTACGTGTGTGTTATGTTTCCTAAGATTTCCGTCCAGTTACGGAGCAGTTACATGGGGGATTGGAAATAAGGAACGCAGCCGGCAGCAAAGATGAAATTCCTAAGAAGTATGAAGGGAGTGACAAAGATGAACAGGTTGAGAAGCCGTTGTATTAGGAAGGAGCTGGGAGTGGAAAGTTTGGGGTTCAAGATGGGTAGAGAGAGATTGCGTTGGTTTGGACACATGAAAAGAATGGATCTCAAGAGAATACCAAGACAGGAGTTTGAAGAAACAGTGGTGGGAAGAAGAAGAAGAGTGGGGAGACCAAGAGAGTAGTGGAGTGGTCTTTTCAGAGAAGACGTGGAGGACAGGCAGCAAAGGTGGCAGGAAGTGGAAGCAAATAAGTATTGGGAGGACAGGAGGATCTGGAGGGCGCTGGTGGAGAAGTTGGAGGAAGGTGACGAGGATGAAGAAGAGGAGGAGGAGGATGAAACGTCAGGCCTGGCCAGCCGGTTTGGAAGAGATCCGAGGCCCTAGACCCAGTGGGAGCCCCCACTGTCTGACCTGACAACATTGTCGGAACCAGAAGAAGATTATTATATATATAAATAAAAAGAACAAGCACGGAGGTGATTACAAAGAATATTAATATAATGTTTCCACATAAAAATCTATCCAGCAATAGAACCGAGATATGTTTGAGATTCAACTGCTCATATTTCTTCTGTGCATTGACAGCTTATTATGTCATTATCCTTATTATTTTGAATGGAAGCATGTCGATGAATCGAAAAACATATTGAATATGTCTTAACAGGGGATCAATTATGCGTTATGCTTTAACAATACAATTGAAATTGTTACAAACTTCAGTATTGTAAACCTATTGTGATAAACATTACATTATTAGATGTCATTATGAAAAGTGGATAATCTAGGAGAAGCTTACATTATTGAGACAAACTTAGCAACAAGCAAAAAGCAGAATATTCAATTGGACATGTTGGTCAAATCTGATTCAGTTTGCTTAGATCCATTTGCCTGAAAGGACGTCACCCTGTTAGCTCGGTAGACCCATCACTGCTTGCAATGAGTGCATGTGATGCTAATACCATATTATTAGCTCAATGTGCAGAGCAGGAAGTTGCCTGCAATGAGGAAAAAGAAAAACTTGAACAGGAAAGACTGATGACAATGGTATACAAACATCCCTTCCTCCAACATGTGAATAAAGATATCGCCGGAGCACAAGAGGCTAGTGGCGGTCGGAAGCGCAAGAGAAGGCGGCCGAAGAAACAAGGATCGTCGCCGATCGTTGTGCCCAAGAAAAAGAGCAAACGAAACGGGATCCGACCTAGTCGTGTACGACGACTTATGCGATACACTCAGGCTCATTTAGGCCGCGTGAACGACCTTCCAGCAGACCGGGAACTACTGTTGTACATTCCAGAGAACCTCCGGGCATCATCTGTCAATGAAACCATTCTTCACAGCCCAGAAGATGTTGAGAACGCCTTGTTGATGGACCTTTCAACAGACTGGGAACTACCATTGGCAATTGCAGAGCACCTCCGGGCATCATCTGCCAGCGATACCGTTCTTCACAGCCCAGAAGATGTTGAGAACGCCTTGTTGATGGACCTTTCAACAGACTGGGAACTACCATTGGCAATTGCAGAGCACCTCCGGGCATCATCTGCCAGCGATACCGTTCTTCACAGCCCAGAAGATGTTGAGAACGCCTTGTTGATGGACCTTTCAACAGACTGGGAACTACCATTGGCAATTCCAGAGCACCTCCGGGCATTATCTGTCAATGAAACCATTCTTCACAGCCCAGAAGATGTTGAGGATGCCTTGTTGATGGATCTTTCAACAGACTGGGAACTACCATTGGCAATTGCAGAGAACCTCCGGGCATTATCTGCCAGTGATACCGTTCTTCACAGCCCAGAAGATGTTGAGGACGCCTTGTTGATGGATCTTTCAACGGACTGGGAACTACCATTGGCAATTCCAGAGCACCTCCGGGCATCATCTGCCAGCGATACCGTTCTTCACAGCCCAGAAGATGTTGAGGACGCCTTGTTGATGGATCTTTCAACGGACTGGGAACTACCATTGGCAATTCCAGAGCACCTCCGGGCATCATCTGCCAGCGATACCGTTCTTCACAGCCCAGAAGATGTTGAGGACGCCTTGTTGATGGATCTTTCAACAGACTGGGAACTACCATTGGCAATTGCAGAGAACCTCCGGGCATCATCTGCCAGTGATACCGTTCTTCACAGCCCAAATGTAATGACACCTTGTTGAACGAGCTTCCAACAAACTGGGAACTACCATTGACGTCGTACATTCGAGACCACCTCCGGGCATCATCCTCGACCGCTGTTACCCAACAGGCTGGTGTGGACACAAACGTTCCATAAAACTGGCTAATAAACTATATACTGATTGGTCTATGTAATAATATCCATCTGTCCTGTAGCGTTGTTATTCCATTAATAAAAGCTAATTTATTAAAACCTGCTTTTGTCACTTTTTATTGAGAGTGTTTTTCTTCAAGACAGAAAACATTCCATGTAAAAAAGGCAGCCAAGTCTCTTCAACTGAAAAACATGAAAGAGTTCTTAAATTCAGCACTGAAAAGTAGTGATATCAAATAATGGACCAAGTCAAAACTATTTAAAACATTTAAAAACTACTTTGCGCATTGTGTGTAAATAATATGGACATGAAGGCCAGATATGTACACTCGGCCAAACAAAACTTGAACAATGACCAAATTTGAATGTCATGTCCCATAACCAATCAAAGCTTGTTATTATCATTGAAATGTGAGGCCACCTACTAGAGTGAGACAATGAGATCGCTTGGACTGACTTCTGATGGTGCGATCTTACATTTATCAGCCTATCAGATTTATTGAACGTTTAAGTTTTGTTTGGTCAAGGTGTACACTTGAACAAATAATAAATGGTACCTCGAAAGAAATGGATTGTCTGATAAAGGTTTGATGGCATCATCCTATGAAGTCTGTGCTGACTCATCATCTATTACATTATCATTTAGGACATTTACTAAGCAAAGGTACATGAAATTAGGTTAGTATGAAATCACATTCGCTAGGGGATCAAGTTTCCATGAACAGTTTTTGATAGTTATTATGCTTTCACGTCTGAATGTATAGCAACATTGTTTACACTTTTAATTGTATCTGGAAGCCTTTTTAGTATTTATACATGTTTACTCCCTTTGAGAATAGTGCATTATTTCCAAATGTTGCATTCGCACTTTGTATGGCAATATCTCCTTGTTGTCTGGTGTTGTGAATATGTTGAGTTTCCTGCAATAATTCATCACTAAGGGTACTGGCACCAAACCCTTAGTAATTCTATAAATAAGTGCTAGTATGTTTAAGAGAATTCTTTGCTTTACGTTAATCCAGCATAAGGCACTGTTCATTTTATTTATAGCTGTACTTCTATCAACCCAGAGTATGATTCTCATAATTGTATTTTGCTGACTTTGCTGAACTTGATGTCACTGACATTGGCTCTACGTTAGCGATGGGCCATGTTGATGGTTCACTTCTACACAGAAGTGGAGTTCAACATTGTATTTACTCCCGTGAAGTGTCTTGGCTAGGCGGCTAAGAGATCACAAGACTGCCTTAGAACATTCCCAACTCCTGCCCAGACAATAGTTGGAAGCAGGGTCGCGATATTTATTTATTTAGACTTTAGAGAAAGGCTGTTTTGTCATAACGTATTTATGAAGACGGTTCGTACACAGTGTCTGATTGTCTTTATGGTGTGATTTGATAGATTTTTTTGCATTAGTGGGTTTTAATCTCGAGAAGAGCATGAAATTCTGTTTAAAACGGCAAAATAAATTGGTTATAACTTATAATGACAAAACAGCCTTCCTCGAAAGAAAATGTTGATAATTTATTTATTCTGATTGATTACGATCAGATCATGACTAGATATTTACCTAACATACTACCAACTCAAAGATATTGAAGACAAATGATAAATTATGTAAATAAAACTAAATGTTCTCTGAAATGTTTCCGCCTCGCATGTAATCGCTGTTGATTCTGTTGCAGACGTCTGACTTGTCTGTGTTCGAGACCAACATCCGGTTCGTGGGCGGCCTTCTGTCGTGCTTCGCGCTCACGGGCGACGTGATGTTCCGAGACAAGGCAGCGGAGATAGCGGAGAAGCTGCTGCCTGCCTTCGCGACTCAGACCGGCGTTCCCAACTCACTCGTCAACATTAAGACGGGGGTACGTTGACTTGTCTTAATTCAATTTCTATCAATCTCTTAGAATCAGCCATTCCGTGGCGTAGGGGTGTGACATCTCGCCCAAGGACTGTTAACCCTACGGCTGGTGTGTTGGATACCTCGGTTCTCGTTAGATCACCGAGGTTAAGCAACATTGAGCGCGGTCAGCGATTGGATGGGTGACCATTCAACTCTGCCTTGCCAGTTGCTGCCGTTGGGCCAGAGAGACTGGGGTGTTTGGGGGTTAGTGTGACGACCTCCTTCCACCTGTTATCAGTCTCTCGACGGCGCGGGTTGTGGAGGCTCGTGCTGTGAATGTTACACCGTCCTTCGGAAGGGACGTTAAGCCGTTGGTCCCCTTGGTATCTTTCGTCAGGAGTAGGCTACATGCCGGTACCGGGTTTCCTCTCCTCCCTTCTCTATTACATTCTCACATGTGGGGCCTCGGCTCCGTTGAGAATAGAGAAATTAATAATAATAATAATAATAATAAAAGCCAACTTAATACAACTAGAACTCTCATAGTTTTTACAAATGTGTATCTTTATACAATGTTCTATGAAAATTACTGTGTTTTTTTTACTTGTCATTGTACTAACTAACTAACTTACATTTTATAAAGTGGTTAATTTTGGGAATTATTTCGGCTTGCCCTTGTTTTTCTTGTAACGGAATTTTAAATAGTAACTGAGTACATAATCCATAATATCAAGCTACTGAATAATCCCACATACTGAAGTACTTAACAACTTTCAAGTGTAATTACAAAATGTATCGTAAAATACCAGATGTCATAAAGTACTCCAGTGTGTGGCATAATTTAATTAAGTGAGCTGGAACTGTGCTTTACTCTTTGAAGAAAATACTCAAAGATATTCTTTGACGAACCTCGCTGAAGTAACTTGAATGAGGCTCGTTTACTTGATACATTGCTGGCTTTGTGGTCTCAAGATTAAAGATCAATGTAAGCCACCGTAGGCCAGTCGTGTTGAATACAGATGTTGAGGTTGTAGGCATTTAACACATTGATTTTAATATTAATCTCCTAGATTTTATGAGAGATAGCAGGTATTTTGCATTATTTTCTATTATTTCAACAGCATCTTTCATGCAAAGAAACACTTAGAAGATCAAAGTTTTAAAAGATGTGGTGTACAAAGAGACTCACATATTTGTCATTTGAATGCATTGTCTTACGTCAATCTTAACAATGAAGTTTACAATTGTAGTTTACAAGGTGTTGAAATTATCAGCGATGCTTTACATTTGTATTTATTTTATTATCGTTTACACTTGTATTTGTGTAAAAGAAAATCTCATTGTTCTACTAAGACCAGTTCATATAATACAATCTGCTGTTTGCAAGATGTTAAAGATTTCACAACTTATTATTAGTAGATGCAGATTAAAAATACAAATGGAACACTTCCAGTGTTGTTAGGATTTGGGTCAGGACGTTTTGGTAGAAAATGATGCACATATTTACTCTTATGTTTCATAATTATTTTATGTACACCCACAGACCCAAATACTTGAATTTCTTTCATAAGATAGAATCGTGAAACATTTAATTTTCTTGAACTTGGATTACTAAGTTACTTTGAACTCCTAATTCTTGGAACTTACATATTTGACCTTGAAAGTTTCCGAAACAGTATTTGTCTATGATATCTGTACCTCAGAGGTAGAAGGCCCAATGTGTAATTCAATGATTCTTGAGGTGAGCTCATAAACCAGTAATTCTGTCTTCATCCAATCATATTTGTAATGGTGACATGAGTCATTGTGTAAGAGAATACTTCAATATAACTGTATTCGTTGACATCAGTCAAATGGCAATTGATAGAGCGTGATTGGGCGCGCCAAAGATAGGACGATAATTTTGTCCACCGTAAGCGCCACGAGCGTTTTGAGGGAAAGTGTTTCATCTTTACTGAAATTCTTTGGTTTCAGTATCTTTGGAATTACACAACAGCTGATTTTGTTGACAGCTTGACAGCTGTCAGTTCAGACCTGTGTAGTTAAAAATAGTCGTTCAAAAGTAATTCCACGCCTAGTAAATAATCATTTAAAGTTCCATTGTTACCCTAAAGTCATTGGAAATCATCAGTGTGAGTAGAAAACTATTATTAACAAGGAAATGTGTGGTTCTTAGATTGAAGACGTCATATTTCAATGAAAGTCACCGCCTCCTATAGTTGACTGACAAACAGCCCGCTAATCTTACGAACTTGCTTTTGCCCTCAAAATGCATGTGCTGCCATCTGCTGGTTGTTTCGCTTTGCACATGCCCTAATAGGCATCATTACAAAAGAGTGTGATGCAAAATCGAGAAAATAGACTTCGGACCTGATTAGGTGCAGAGAGTATTGTAGTTCTCTCAGCGACTACAAAGTGTGTTGTGTTATGTTTAGTTGATCAAGAACAAGAACTAATCATGAATGTGCGTAGTAGTGTCAAACATGTCGTCGGCTTGGAGGATAGACTATCCTCTCACGGCATTCTGAACACACATTTTTCTTGGCGCATCGTTCAAACAACTGCAATCTGTCAAATGCTGCTTTTGGTGAATAGACAACTCGTTTTCACAAGAATTTGAATGAATGTGTGCTGTAATGAAATATGCTAATTGTATTTGATTGTTGACACTGAGGTAAGCATCAATTTCTGTTATTTCGCGATGTATTTATAACTTTTTACTGAACTCGTTACGATTGACATCTAAGTGACTTGTATGTAAAAGTACGCACGCGCTGGGATTGTACTCGCGGGAGCGTCCATCTTATATTTACTAGCGCACTCTCTAGGTACTTTTAGTGTCGAATATGGCTGAAAATTTGTAAAATAAGAGACATTGTTGGTCTTAATGACCATGCAAAATATGAGTTTGATCACATTTATCGAAGACCATTTTCATTTTACAACCTATCAGGAGATGTTTATTTAAATTTTAACCAATTAATGGATTTCAAACAAATTAGAATCTACAAACAGAAAAGGCTGTCTCTACATGTGTGCAAAATTTCAGCTCGATCGAAGAAAAACTCGACCTGTTTAGCCAACATATGAGTTTGATCAGATTTATCGAAGACCATTTTCATTTTTCAACCTATCAGGAAATGTTTATTTAAATTTTAACCAATGTATGGATTTCAAAAACATGAGGGTCTGCAACGCCCAGAGAATGTCCGAACACGTGTGCAAAATTTCAGCTCGATCGAAGAAAAACTCTGACCTGTATATCGTCAATAACAGAAAATCACAAAAAAAAAGGGAGACCCGTGCCAAATGAGCCAAAAGGAGACACTCGCTTCGCTCGCTCAATCAGTTATTTGAGTTTAATTGATCAGCATATTTTCTCCTTCACTAAATTAACTGGCATTCTGAACACACCCGGGACACCTTAGAGAAATTTCTCTAATTTTATAATATATGTGTGGAGTATACACGACACGAGATGATTGAATAATAAAACACTTGATTGAAGTAACTACTAATAATAATAAGTTTATTTGATAAATATAATACATGTGTTGTGTTGCGTAAAAATGATTGTAGTCTAACAATGGAAAGAACAACAATGGTCTTTCTTCAACCAATCAGCGTCATCGTTCTCCATGTTGCCATCTTTTGCCGCTAGCGATTTCCGGCGCTAGCGCCCCGTCCTATTGCCTATGGCGGGAGATTTGAATCGCCACATATGAAAACCCCGTTTTTTAAAAGATTGGACTTGGACAGTTTTCCCTCCAAGCCCACGATATAATGAAAACTGTATTATTATATTCTGTGTTTAGCTGAGCAAGAACTACGGCTGGGCTAGCGGAGGATGCAGCATATTGTCCGAGTTCGGGACTCTTCACCTCGAGTTCTCGTACCTCTCGGACGTCACCGGCAATCCCGTGTTCCGGAACAAAGTGGAGCACATCCGGTCCGTCATCCAGGCCATGGAGAAGCCCCGCGGACTCTATCCCAACTACTACAACCCCAAGAGCGGCAAGTGGGGACAACGTAAGTCGATACATCTTGCAGAGGTCACGACAGTTTAGTGCGGCTCTAGGACCAAAAATGTGGGCGGGCAGATGAAATTTTGTGAAATACACGACCCGCGGGGCGTTTGGGGGCAAGACACCCCAACTGCTCCGCACGGATTATTTTTGTAATTTTGGATGATCCTTGAAGTGTTTTTGAGAGTTTTCGGAATATATTTCCCTGCATCTGAAACTAAATTTAGACACAAATAAATTTTCCTTCACATTAAATTTAAAACAGCCACCTAATCTAGCTTAGGGAGGAAAATACCTAACTTTGGTTGTAGGTACCTACTAAATATTATTTGTAGTTTTTAGCCATATTTTTATTACTTTCATCCCAATGTGTTTAGTAGATTGATCACAGCGCTGTTTAGAATATGGATTTTTTTCGACACTCATATTAATGAATAATGATATTTCGATGACCAACTTCCCACTGCCTTAACTTCTTTACTATCAGAGAAATATTGTTCAAAGTTTCACAAAACATACTTTAGTATGTCGTTCACAATATATGAAACTTTCAGCCCAATGTATTTAGTAGATTTATCACAGCTATGTCTTGAATATAGAATTTTTTAGAGCTCCATAACTATTGATTACCAACTTCACACTGTCATAAATGTCTGTGAACGTTCACTTTTAACCAATTCATATTTCACCAAATGTATACTGCCTTAACTTCTTTCCTATCATTGAAAAATTCTTGAGACTTTCACAAAACGTACCTTAATATGTCCTGCATAATATGTGAAACTCTCAGCCCAATGTGTTGAGTCGTTTGATCGCAGTTTTTCTCGAATATAGAATTTTTTTTTGAGAGCTCCGTAACGATATTTTGATAACCAACTTCCCACTGCCGTAACTTCTCTTCTATCAAAGAAATATTCTTGAAACTTTCACAAAACGTACCTTAGTATTTCCTTCATAATATGAAAAACTTTCAACCCCATGTGTTCAGTAGATTTATCACAGCTTTATCTTGAACATGGAATGTTTTTTTTTTTTGGAGCTCCATTACAATATTTCGATGACCAACTTCATACAGCTCTAACTTTTTGTCAATGATAGAAGTATTCTTGAAACTTTCACAAAACCTACCTTAATATATCCCTCACAATGTCTGAGAGTTTCGTGGCTCTGTATCGAGTGGTTTGCTTGCAGACCACATGAGCGTCGGTGCGCTGGGAGACAGCTTCTTCGAATACCTGCTCAAGGCGTGGCTGCAGAGCGGCCGACAGGACATGGAAGCCAGGCAGATGTACGACGACGCGATGAGCTACATCATGCAGCACATGCTACAGACATCGGCCGGGGGACTGTCTTACTTCGCCGAGATGAAGTTCGATAGGCTGGAACACAAGATGGATCATCTCGCTTGCTTCTCAGGTACACGTCCATTAGAATAGCTATAGACTTTGGAGAGAAGATATGAATCACTTTCCCATGAGTCCGTTTGAAGTTAAGAAATTTCCAAATATTTGCAAAGTTACGAATTTCTAGAAAACCTATGGTTTTACATGGCAACACAATTTTACGTGAAAAACTGAATTTTTCATGGGTAAAATGTCTAAATGAAGCAGTAAAATCCTCATAGCTCAGTAAATCATCCAGGACCGTGTCCATTTAAAACTGTTAAAATTAAATATTGTACTTGATACACGATGTAGTAGTTTTTCAAAGAAATTGAAGGGTAATGTCTAAAGGGTAATGTGGGCTTACCTAATACACACTTGGAAATATCAGCATGTCTTTTTTTGTATGTCGCAATGTTAAATTCAGAGAAAAACTGTAACTTCGAAGGGATATATCCTGGAAATTGGTTAAGCTTGCCTTCTTTTTCTTGGCTTCATGGTGCAGAATGAAATTTTCTATGTAGAATTTCATCAATAATTTCTTAGCAAAGGAGAAGTATGATGGTCCCTCAATATGTTTTAAACTTGTTTTTCTCCCCAGGCGGTCTCCTTGGCTTGGGGGCACACACGTTGAAGAACGAGCTAAGTTCTCGCTACCTGCACATAGCCGGCGAGATAACCAAGACGTGTCACGAGAGCTACGACAGATCCGCGGTCAAGCTCGGCCCCGAGAGCTTCCGCTTCACCGAGGCGCTGGAAGCGAAGGCGCTGAAGAGCGGGGAGAAGTATTACATCCTCAGGCCCGAGGTCATCGAGAGCTACTTCGTGATGTGGCGCCTCACCAAGGACCAGAAGTACAGGGACTGGGGCTGGGAGGCGGTGCAGGCGCTCGAGAAGTACTGCAGGTACTCTACGCAGATGCACATGCGGTGAAAGTTTCAGTTTTTTTGTAAAATTGTTTTGCAAACAATTTTTTTGTGAAATAATGTTGATCTGAGGACATTACAAATTTTATTGGCCTATTTGGGAGACAGTGCAGGCTGCAGTCAAAACTTCAGGCCGATTTGGAAAAAATTAATTAGGTACCTATTTACAGTTAGTTACATATTTATTTATTTTTTGTACCAGATTTTTAAAAAAGCATGTTAATTTTACGCAAAAATGGTGTTCAACACATAAAAACTTAAAAGGTACTTTCCTAGAGAAGTGTGTGAAATAATATTGACCTTCATTTCTATTTTTTATACAATTTTAGTTATCTAGAAAGCTATCGAAAGGTAAAACTAAAAACTAGGGACAAACTAGATAAACATAATACATTTTCAAGCATCCAAGCATGTTTAGCATCCAAAGCATTAGAATGTGGATAATATATTATCTGGGTAGGTACAGTGGCGGCAATATGATCGTTGCACTCTGCCTCTCTCTGACCCATATCATAAACATGTTTTTATATGGAGCAGAGAGAGATAGAGTACAAACAAGGTAAGGCTGCCAGTTTACCTACAATATTAGTGAACTACAATACGGTATCAATTATAAACTGTTGTAGATAATGCTCTGGCACTTGATTCCTGTCAGTGTATGAAGTAAGAAGGGATTTTATTCCTGTATCCCTGTGTTCCAGAGTTCCCGGGGGATATTCCGGCATCAAGAACGTGTACCTCGAGGATCCGGTGAAAGACGACGTACAACAGAGCTTCTTCCTCGCAGAAACACTCAAGGTAATGTTGGCAAGATATTATTTACAGGATATTATATTAATAAATTGCAAGGAGACTCCCCCTTGGCACATACTTTGAGTTGTGATTGTAGTCTTTTGTTTACTTTCGACTTGTCTTTTGTAACTGTGTTGTAATGAATGAACTGCTTATGTTGTTGTCTTTCAGTTTCACTACCTCCTATACAGTTATGAATCCCTGATATCTCTAATGAAAGTGCTCAAATAATTCAGTGAAGAATACGTTTAATTTATGTTTTTTTAAAGAATGTTACCAAAGTAAAAAATGATTTTTTTCCGCTTTCTATCTTTAGAAATATCAAGTTTTGTCAAAAAGCACTCAGATTTAGAATATTTCCTAGTTTCTTAAAATATGTTAGACCTTTTCCAAAGTTACTAAAAGTAAAAACCTGCAAGTTTTATCCAAACATTCTTAAAAGCCATGCAATATTACAATCTTTTCATTGAAATATTTCAATAATTCTATGATTCATTAATCATTACTAATCTAGGTAATGAACTATGTTATTGTTACAGTACCTCTACCTCCTCTATTCTGATGATTCTCTGATATCTCTGGACGAATGGGTCTACAACACCGAAGCACATCCTCTGCCGATCAAGGGAATAAACCCGCTCTACCGAGAAGCGTCTTAAGAGCGGCTAGACTTAGGAAGCAATTCTACGCACCAAGAGACCGAGGAATAAGCGTTGACTCGAAGCGACGTTTCGACTCCGAGATGTTGATCGGACATTTTGATCGATTTGACGAGAGTTTCTGTGCGTTTAACAGCTGTGAACCGAAGCATACGGCATTGACGATTTAGTTTGAACACCTTGAGAGGCAAAGTCTTGACTTAGCAAAGACCTGGCAAAGTCTAAGAGACAAGTCTTGAGGTCATTAAAAGTGTTTATATTTTAGTTTTTCTTCACACTTGTAACAGAATTTAAAAAGGGCAATGAATAACACACTTTTTCAAGCTCATTCTACTAAATAATGCCACACAATGGAGTACATCACAACCTCTGGTACAAACTGAAAGTGTTAAATACGATTATCGTATTCAACGCTTTGAGGTTGTAATGTACTCCAGTGTGTGGCATTGCTTAGTAGAGCGAGCGTGAAATATGCATTACTCATTGATTTGTTGTTAAAATCCTGTTCTTTTGAAAACAAAACTCAAGAAAACACTTTGGAAACCTCTCGGAGGCAATTTGATTCGTCAAGATGTGAAGTTATTTTGATGTAAATGGTGTATTGATACGGAGATATCAATATCCAGCTAAAAGTTAACAACAAAACATTTTAGGGTATGATTTTACCCAAGTTCTGTTACCTACTTCACTTTGCATTTATTTTGTTTATATTTTGAATGCATTTTTCTATATTTCTCACAACAGTTATGCGAAAAATCTTATTTGCTAACAAATAAAATGGCCTTATTCTGTAGGTTTTTTTCTGTAATTCAGCACTATAAAGGATTTTATTGGTTGAAGTGAATCACGTTCCACGAACAACAAACATTAGATTTAAATAAGAGGCTTTATGTTTGTGCAGTCAGTTTCACTTTCCTATAATTTGTAGGTTTTAATGTCATTTTCAAAATGATTATTGTAATTTTCAGACAATTGATTCTTAAAGTATTCATAGTTTGCATGAGAAATACCTCACTTTTGACACCATATTCAGATTAGCTGTCATTTCTGTGTTTTTTGACAATAGTATTTGATAGTTTATGGCTACCTGGACAATTGAAAGGTAAACGTTTTGCATTGCTGATGTAAAACAAAGGTGTTCGTGCAAACTTTGAATACCGTCGTAAAATCCATTCACTGTAAGAATGACCTTAAAACTTCGGTCAAGTTATAGTCATTGAGCTAAATATTGAATACAATTTAATGGCTTATCTGCTCTAATGTGATGTACCTAAATAGATTGCTGATGGCAATCTAATCTACGATCATCACACTTTACAGGGACTGGAAACTCTCAGACCAGCTGGCCATACGTCCTTCTCAGGCTATTTCAAACATCAAACTGTCACTGTCAAAAACTACATTTAGCAATGAATGACACAAAATGTCCAAGCTTGAGATAATGAAGGTAATCATTTAATAAGTTACTTCATTATTAATCAAATATTATGGAAACGTTTCCATAAGTTCCAACTTTCAAGTAATGTGCAAAAGACTAGTGGAATGTTTTTGAATCTGGCGGCAAACTTTATGAACAACTTCGCATCTGGCAAAGCTCCAAAAGCATCCTTTGAGAAGGAAGTAAGTCGGGTGCAAAAACTCAAATTACTAATTAGACATAATGCCGGCTTAATTATTGGTCTTATGGGAATGCGCAAACAGTTTCCAATCCCTGTAAAGTGTGGTGATCATAGATCTTATGAATGGATTGACTATGTTTCAAGGTCGTTTATTCTCGGAGTGAATTGATTTTAACAATGCCACGTGTTCGGTTTACAGCTGATCGCATTTCACTTAGTTCTTCTTCACGTCTAATTTTCCACGACACTTTTACTTCCGTCGAAGGAACGACCTTGAGCCGCGATGACAATTAATGTTAATTCCATGGGACTGAGATTGCTCACTTGTTAGTGTGTGTGTGTCCAGTGGCGGACAGGGGGGGCGACCCCACTTGTTACACGCCGCTGGAGGAGCCGGCGTAACCAAGTCATTCTAGCGATTATCAAATCTATCAAATCATTGCGAATTTGATAATTAGTTAACAAGTTAACGCAACAATAAGACACTAACTTAATATCCATTCACTGTATGAATGATCTACTGGACTTGAAATCTACTATCAAGCCGTTAGCTCAATTTTGAATATGATTTTAATCATTGTAAAATATCTGTAGGTAATTAATTGTTTCTAAAGCCCCATTTACACGATGCATTTTTGTACAACTTCTGTACCACACTTCTGTGTTACACTTCTTGAATGGAAATTAGAACATGTTTTAAGTTCTGTGACAGAAAGTTGCGTCGTGTGAATACAAAATTGTATGAAAAATGGGAATGTGACACAGAAGTTGTTCAAGAAATTGCACCGTGTAAATGGGGCTTAATAGATTGCTGGCTGGCAATCTACTATTAAATATCCTGACTTTGTTTCTTCAAGGTACATCAATCATTCATACGGTGTTTGGATTTTATTAAAACATAATATATATTTGCCCAAAATCAATAAACCTACCTAAATTTGAACATGCCAAAATTTTACCTTTAATTAGGTTTCTGGTACAAAATTCCTTAGTCAACTTCTTATTAGGAAATAAGAATACTAAAATAAAATACAATTTTTGAACCCGAGTTTGACTCAATGGCGACAAAATAGGTATTTTATGTATACTTCAAGTTTGGATACAAAATACCTCGTAACTTTTCAGATTCTAAATGGTTGAAAGCTACTTCAATATGTGTGAAGTTAAATCCTAGAATGACTTCTGTTTACCTGGCTTTAAGTGTAACAAATATCACAGTAATTCCAGGCAACGAGTTTCATTTTATCTTCCGATGGAAAGTCCAACTTACATAGGTGTTCTTTGAGACTTCTCCGTTTGCAAAGAAATTATTAATATTATATTCAACAGAAAACTCTTACTAACTTATAAAACACTAAATTAATTTACAATCTGAATAATATTCTGCTCAACTGTTCAATGTTATAACTCATGCCAAGTGTCAAAAGTGTCATACATTTTTAATCTTAGCTTTGGGATTGGGCAACATTAATAGATATTTTTGTAATTTTAACTCTCTTTAAGCGACAAAGCTGCAAAAGTATTGAGATGTTATATTAAATAACTTAATATTTTGCTCAAACTCAATGTAAATTTGAATTTACGTAAATTACAAAATTTGTTTGTTGGCTTCATATTTAAATTATGGAAGTAAGAATAGGTAGTATAGTTGAGTTTTTCTCTCTATACCTATTTGAAAGTTTCCATTGATTTCCACTCAGAATTTGCACAATGGAGCTTGACTAGGAACAAGTGTTTGTTTTGGCAGGTTGTAAATTTATAGAGATGAGCCAGGTATCAAGTCAGGCGCAGGGAGGGCGATTTTTACAACTGTGCATTGATGCCAAATACCACACATTTGAGAGGTTTAGAAAGATGTCCTTCCCCTTTCCATATTTTAAGAAACATTTGACCATATTTGACAACAGGGGAAAGTTGGGATTTGGAGATCATAAAACACGGCCTGTAGCCGAGCATGTAGCTTGTTAGAAAATGTCATGTTTTTGAGCCATTGACAATGGATGAATGGCCTTTGACTGGATACCGCGTTTGCCGACTTAGGTATAGAGAGAAAAACTCCACTATAACATTAAATTCAATTTTGTACTCAATCTTGACTGTAACAAAATCAAAATATTTTACGTCCTACTTCTAACTTCGGTAAAAAATTACTTGTTTCTTATTTATTAAACCAACTGTTGCTTGGAATTAACTAATTTGTTAACTGGTTGTTACTAATTAGTTAGTAATTAATATGAAATGTCGGTAACGAATGCGTTGACTTAATCACTTCCATTTTGTGATGCAGTTAATACTTAATTTCAATCAAAACTAGCTTGATTTTAATTGCTAAAATGTCATGATATAGGAACTCATTCAATTAACGTAAGTGTGAAAACTTTCATGCGATTAAGTCATTTACAGCGGTGTGCGAATAGGAAATTTAAATTCGAATATTGAATTTTACAAGAATCGGATATTTGGAAACTAAATTCAGACTAATAAAATAGTTAGACAATTATCTTGGAATTCCAAGAAGATTTTAGGAATTCTAAACATTTTTTAGAGGTCATGTCTGAAAAATATGTCCTTAATGATGTGAGAAAAATAAGCCAATTAGATATTTAGGATAAATAATGCGATTTGAACACTTTTTGAATGCTTCAAATTCAAACATTTACGGAAGAAATTCTCTAAATGGAATAAGCCAATATTTTAGAATGATTGTAAATGCAGAATATTCGCACACCTCTACCATATTGTTTGCAAATACTTGGTTTTCTTCACTGTTTGTTGCGGACAATATTATTATTTCTCATCATGTGTTTCAAACGCATGTTGAAAACTTAAGTCACTATTTGGGACAGTTCAAAGCGCCGGTTGCATATTCAATAGAGATGGGCCGATACCGATACTCGCGATACCACCGATACCCATGGTATCGGTGGTATCGGTATCGGTCAATTTTAATGCAATATTTTCGATACTTTGATATACTTATTACTTTTTTAGTTGAAATTTTAATTGTGGCCGTTTTCCTGCCATTGGTGCTCATTGGCATCACGTCAGTGAGCTGTATCACCATTGACAGATGCCTCAACCAATCAGAGCCAAGGTTGCAAGTGACCTAATCTCCAAAAAAATCTCTAGTTTTGTGAATTTTGATTGAATTGAGACTTTGGTGGACAGGAACTACAGAAATATAAAGAAACAAAAGTATCGGCGATACTATCGGTATTGCTAATCATAAAGTGAGTATCGGTATCGGTGAAAAAGTGGTATCGACCCATCTCTAATATTCAATAATTTTATTTATTCGGACGGAATAGGATCGTAGTTAAAAGGCTTTTGTGTTCGACTTTTAGGATAATTTTAAGTCAAGAGTTGTAAAAATGTCACTGCTTTTGGTTGCCACAATTCCTATATTTAATTTTTTTTTTCAATGGACCAAAATAACCAGAAGCAGAAGGTCCAAAGTCCATTTTCTACATTTTGCGTTGCACACTTGTGGAACAATGTAATCAAGCTCGTGTCAATTGTCATTTTACTGATGTCAACAAATACAGTTATATTGAAGTATTCTCTTACACAATGACTTATGTCAATATTACAAATTTGATTCAATGAAGACAAAATAACTGTTTTTCAGTTCAACTAAAATTTAAATGGACTTCTGGTCTTCTGCTTCTAACAGTACTATCAAGTAGAAATATGTTTCCGGTGACCTTGAACTGTTTTGCAATGTTTATTTGTAGGTATTTAAGATCTTTGAAGGTAATATGATTTGTTATTAGGTTAATTTATATGTAAATACATTACTATTATATTTTTTATAAGTCTGCTTTCCATTGCAGGGATGTGTTTTGTTTATGGGGTGATATTTCTTGGGTTGGTATCACTGTGGGCTGTGCTTAGTGATATTACGTATCATCGCAAGTCACGATATGTCCGCTTGAATCAGGAATACGTCGGTTTACGTGGACTTTCCGTTGCAAACGTTCGTTCATGTCCGTTCCGCTTTTATACATCACCTTTCCAATTGTTCTACTGACTAATTCGCTCTAAAATATCAAGTCAGTCTTAGTTTAGCACATTTCAAAATTTTATTTAATGATGTAAAATATCTGTGATGCTATTGAAAATATATATAAAATGTTTTTAAATAATTTAATGGTTGATTATAATTTTAGCATACATTGAATCTAGGTATAGAGATATTTTTTGTTCAAAACATCAGTACAAAAACTGTCTTCTAGTTTCTTAAATTAAAAATGTTTTGTATCTACTCTAAAATTATAAATGCAAACAGACATTGTATTTATATTTTTAATCTTATTACAGATATTTTAGGGTCGATTTATACTTTTCTGAATTTCAATGATTATTTTGAGAGTTTGTCGAACATTTTAAGGAATAAAGTGCGTTAATCGGAAAGTCGTGAATTCACCGACAGTTTTACCGAACAAAGGTGTCCATTTTCTACACCACAATTGATATTGTTATTGCATAATGGGGCTTGCTTTACTAGACACTTTACTTATACTTCAGCAATTACTTAGGATTCTTGGCCTAAATGTAACAAATAGGGGTGCACATTCATCATTGGGATGTGTTTTTATCACTGTCATTAACATCCAATTGTTTTATGTTTAGTATTTATTTTACAATTTTGACGAATGCTCCTATTTCTAGGGTTTTATGTAAATACAAATACCAATATTATTATTATTACTGCTGTAGTAATGTAAAAATATAATAAAACTATGTTGACAATTTTATCTTTTCTTGTTCCTTGTCATAAAACCTTACGGGGATTCCAGAGGGGTATGACTTTAATTTCAGGGTAGATATTGAAAGAAGATGTCAGCTGAGACTGATATTTAGCGAAATCAACGCATTTTGGAAAGTCAAAAAAAATATCAGGGACGATCCAAACTGGTTCAAGACGTTTCACAGAAAAACCGTTCAACATGGCAAGCTGAAACTTGGCATGAATAATCATAAAACATATACCTAGGGAGTACAAAAGTCATTTTTCGGTATTTTTATTGCAATTTTTCTAAAATAAGGTATGTAGGTACCGCATTTTTCGTCGAGAAAACCCATGCATATTTTGTTGGTGCCTGTGGCCAGGTTAGCAGTGTTGGACTGGGCCGCCGGGCAACCGGGCAATGCCCGGTGGGCCGGTTCAAAATGGGCCGATCGACTTGTAGAAAAGAGCCGGTGTCGACTTCCATAAAATATCTCTACTTAATTCATAGTCTAGAATTACAATGTTACGTAAAGCACATCCCATTAAGCAATACACCATCTACTTCAATTGCAAGGTGTTCTTATCTTAGAGTATTGTATACTTATAATATGATATCGGACCTCGTCTGTCTGGGCCGCTCAAACGGTTCTTCAAGTTCGGACCGAACCGCACCGCAATGGACTGTTTATACATTGGCGGTTTAGGTAGAAGGACCAGAAAATTCCTAATGACTACTAAAATCGAAGACAATTTTTGGTGAAAACGAAAGGAAAATTCACAAATTGACTTTCGTAGGTACAGAAAGTACGAAAAAAAATTCCCTGCAGGGCCATTAGAGATTTGATCAAATAACAAAATTTGCAGATTATATTGCATTTGACTAAAGTTTTCCCGAGAATATTGCATATCACACATTTTAAATTTCTTTGAAATGGATGCAACATAGTCGGTTATTTTGTATCAAAAACTCAAAAAATTCCCTGCGGGGCCAATTGTGTTTCTGTAAAACAAAAAGTTTCAAATTATATCATATTTGTCTAAAGTTTCCACAGGATAATGAATATGACAAATTTTAAATTCTTTGAAATGGATGCCAAAATAGCTTTAAATTTAATTCTTTTGTATCAAAAACTCAAAAAATGCCCTGCGGGGCCAATGGGGTTTCTATTAAGACAAAAGGTTACAGATTATATCACATTTGTAAAAGTTTCCACAGGAAAATGCATATCACACATTTTTCATTTCTTTGAAATGGATGCCAAAGTAGCTTCAAATTCGATTCTTTTGTATCAAAAAATCAAAAAATGCCCTGCGGGGCCAAAGAGGTTTCTATTAAGACACTTTTTTTTAGATTATATCACATTTGTCTAAAGTTTCCACAGGAAAATGCATATCACACATTTTACATTTATTTGAAATATACCTAAATAGCTTCAAACTCGATTCTTTTATATCAAAACTCAAAATATGACCTGTGGAGCAATTGGGGATTTGTTCAAATAACAAAATTTGCAGATTATATTGCATTTTGTCTAAAGTTTTCCCTTGGTTTTCCCAAGAGTATTGCATACATAACACAATTTAAATTTCTTTTAATAAATTGCCAAAATAGCTTCAAATTCGATTATTTTATATCCAAAATTTAAAAAATGCCCTGCGGGGCTATCTGAGGGGATGACCCTCCCAGTCCCCCTTTCCTCACATTCATCGATTACCGATAATTTTAATCCCCCCACTCAAAACAAAGTTCCTACGCGCCTGCCGCTGGTTTATAGCATAGTTTTGACAAAATAAGTTCTTTCTGAAAATGGGCCGCTTTTTTCCGTGGGCCGGTTTCTAATCTGTTGCCCGGTAAGAAATTTTGCCCCAGTCCGACACTGCAGGTTAGATCCAAGTTATTGACAAAACGCCTCTTCGCCTATTCATAACGAAGACAACGAGCCCACTTGCAAGTCTGGGGAGTGAAAGTTGCGTCTCTACGATTTTTTAAAAGCAATATTACGTCAAAAAGTTTTCGGGACCAAATATTGGAGGCGAAAAAGGTCAAATGGATTGTAGAATCACTTATAGAATGAGGATTGAGGAAAATGCATTATCTTCCTCTTATGTGCAATAGTTTGGGCAATTTCGTGTTTTATATGTTTAGTCACGTGGTATCACTCAAATACCCTTAAATCGAGAGGCAAATGATGGAAAGGTTCCCTATTAATAGGCCATGCCCGCTTCCTTCCCACCGTCCAATTGCCTATTCTTCACCATCATCTCCCAATTATAATCATTCATCAGTGGCCAAAGATAAAAATAAGGAACCAGAACTACAATCTTGGGAACATAAGTGGACAATATGGAACAAATAAGTTCTCAGCCTACGACTTAGTAGGTACCGAATTTTGGTGTGGAAAATATGGATTGACGTGCCATTTTTATTAATAGGAAAACGATCGTTAATGAGCGGGCACGGGTACGTGCAAATTCTCCAACCGAATTTCCGTGCACAACGCACAGAAAACATATACATCCATATTGAATTGAAATATGATCCACTCAATCAACATAAAAGTAGGTAGGTATCTATCTGTTTTTTAGGAAAACGAAATGTATGTATCTGCCCCGCAGTCAAGCCATTTTTTGGCTTTGTGGGGCTACAGTTTACTTTTTATTGTATAATTGTATTGTGTGATTGTTAAATTAAAAAAAAAAAAAAAAAAAAAAAAAAAATTGAAACTTGAGAAAAGCTACGGCTATGGTAACATAAAGCAAATCAGATTCAGTTGCAGTAGAAAAAATTCATTTCGATACTTCATACAGATATTAAAAATGTCAATAATATGCATATGTTCTTGACAGATTGAGATGAAAATTGTATATTTGTAAAATGCGAAACGTTGGTCCTAATGACCATGCAAAATATGACTTTGATCAGATTTATCAAATAGCATTTTCATTTTTTAACCTATATATTAAATAAACGGATTACAAAAAAATTGGGATCTGCAAACAGAAAAGGGGTATTTACGTGTGTGCAAATTTTCAGATCGATCGGTGAACTCCGGACTTGTATTCCGGAGGCCTGGGTTCGATTCCCGCGACCGTCCTTCCTGACTGGGGTTTCTTCGTGGTATTCCCTCAGTCGACAGGCACATCCTAGGATGGAACCCTACTTACAGGCCACGACCTCCTCCCTCCCACCTTCCATCCTTACCTACACTTCACCATCATCTCCCAATCATTATCATAATCATTCATCCGTCGCCATTAGCCTCGCTGCAGAACAGTGCGACGTTAAGCCCCAGACCAAAAAGAGTTTAGTGTATATTACATATAAGTATTACATAAACATAATTTTTCCCTCTTTGTATGATAATTATTGTTATATTGTCTCAATGTTTTCGTAATTTTTTACAAATTGAATAAAAAAAATCTTTTGTGCAAAGAATGATATCTACACACAAAATAGTCAATCGATCACTTTTCATTTGCCAAAGAAAACAATTCGTATGGACTAACTTTATAGGTACACTCGACAATTCATAAAACGGTATTTGAACGGAGCAGATTGGCTGGTGTTCATGTTCATTGACAATCAATCCTTGTTATTATCAATGAAATCAGAGCTCACCTACTAGAGGTAGATGACGAGTAAGCATAGACTTCATCAGATGATGCCATCACATTTTTTTCAGACAATCCATTTCTTTCAAATACCGTTTTGTGAATTGTCGAGTCGATGTATATTTGTTACAGAAAGTATTGTTTTGCTTAGAGTTTAGTACAGTTATACTCAACCTTTTTGACTTGGGGGCCAATAATTCGAATTTGCTTTTGTTGGAGGGCCGCATTTTTTAAAAAAAAGTACAATAATGCTCACGTGATCAGGTAGGTCAATTCCAGGCGCGTAGGAACTACTTTTATCATTGGGGGGAAGACCCTCAACTTAAGCTCCGCAGAGCGATTTTTCTAGAATTTAACAATTTAAAAGTGATTCTCTGGGTCTCTAAAATGCACGATTTGAAGCAAACTATACCCTCGAGTGTTGCTCCGCAGGGCGAAAGTAGAAGTGATTTTGGGATGCTAACCTTAATTTTGTATGGAGAATAGGGTGTCAGGCTGCTCGGGTGGTGGCAGGGGGGGGGGACAGGCGCGTAGGAAGGAGGGGAATGGGGGGAAAATCCCCCCCCCCCCCCTTCTGATTCAATTCCCCTTCCTATGTTCTTATATATTTATGTGTCAAGAAAAAAATGTGCTTAAAAAGTGTTAAAATCGCGTAGAAATGCACCAAATTGATGTCTGAAATTCAAAAAAGTTCCGGGGCTGTGCGCCCCGGACCCGCATTTTGCTGGGGGGCCCTCCCATCAGCCCCCTCTTGTCTTCGTAGACACAAGTATTTCGAGCTCAAATAATTTTCCAAAATTATTCCCCCCCTTGCAAATTTAGTTCCTACGCGCCCGGGGGGGGGGGGGGGGGGGATAATCCCCCATCTCCCCTCCCTGCGTGCCTGTTCAATCAGTGTCTTTTGTTATTATGCTGCGATCTGTTCTTCGGTAGAACTTGCTTGGTTGTTTGCGTTGGCCCTTAAAAGGGCCGGTTGCGACGTTTCGGATGGCTTGCTCCATCCATCTTCAGGCTCGGAATGTCATTATGAAACGAATCGAACAATATGTTTCAAACGCCAAGCCAAACACTTTTTACAATTTTCGGAATTGGTAAATGGCTTCATTTTCGTTGCAACAATTACGTCGCATTTTCAGCCTGATGCGTGGATCCTAACATGACAACTTTCAAAATTTGCCTCAAATGAAATGAGATTATATTTTTAATTTATTTTTTTCAGTGGATCAATTTTGTGAATAAATAGGTATTTGAAACATCAACTGGGGGGCCACAAAAATTAGTCCCGCAGGCCGCAGGTTGAGTTCCATAAGAGTAACTGTATTTTCAATGATGACGAGAGCCATGCCGCCCGATACTCCTTCTCGATATCGGTGTCCTCAACTCATACATCATGACGCTTAGGGGTGGGTCCCCCATTCACCCCCCTCCCCACTGACTCAATTCCCTCCCTATGTTCTGATACATTTATATGTCAAAATAAAAATATGCTTAAAACGTGTTAAAACCGCATAGAAATGCACCAAATTCATGGCTGAAATTCAATAGTTTTCCGGGTCTGTGGGCGGACTTGCAACTCGCTGGGGGGCCCCATTGTCTTCGTAGACACTAGTATCTCCAGCTCAAGTTCTTCTACAACATTATTCCCCCCTTGCAAAGTTAGTTCCTACGCGTCTGCCTATACATCATGAGTAACGACAGAAAGAAACCGCACATTATTCCACATTACCGCCTTGAACTTGTTCGTCAACTGTTGTCCGCACATCACACGTAGATGCAGGACGCCCGATCGTCAGGGATAATCCTCTTCCAACGACTCAGCAGCATTTCTGCAGTCTTTCCTCCCCATCCTATAATACCATATTATAGGATGGTATTATAGGACCATATTTTACGGAACCGGTTGGGTGAGTGGTTAACGCTCTGAACTTGTATCCGGAGGCTCGGGTTCGATTCCCGCGGCCGTCCTTCCTGACTGGGGTTTTTTCGTGGTTTTCCCTCAGTCGACAGGCAAATACTGGGAAGGTACCCTTCTTCTTCTAATAGGCCACGACCGCCTCCTTCCCATCTTCCATCCTTACCTACTCTTCACCATCATCTCCCAATCAACATCATAATCATTCATGCGTCGCCATTAGCCTCGCTGCAGAACAGTGCGACGTTAAGCCCCAGATAAAAAATAAAAAAATATCATATTGAAGCACCGAGTGTGCTACAGCATAATGTACCATTTTTAAGTTTGTGTGCAGTATAGTAACTTCTTTATTATATTTGCTACATGCACATCCCATTTCATATTGATATCCAGATATTTAATTTTCAGATTTATCATTATCAACGCAAATTATATGCTCAGTCTGCTGGATTCTAGATTATTTGATATTTCTCTGCGCAATAGGCCATTTAAGAAAGTCAGTGCGCGCAGGCGATAAATCCTGACAAGTCCACAGCCGTCTAGTGTGTAGTGACTAGTGTCTGTTTGGTGTCTGTAATAAATTTACATGTGTTTGAGAAGGCTGTGGGTGGGAATGACGTCACGCCAAGTCGTTTAAAGTGCGCACTGCGCATGCGTTAATGCCTGAAAAGATAAGTATCCCACCTCACCAACAGATGGCTCTTTACATTCTTAAATGGCCTTTTTCTATTTTAATTAGGTAAATACTATTAGTTGTCACAATTATTTTGTTTCAAAAGAATTCAATATATCTGAAACACGAATGCTGTCTACACTCCATGCGGCCGTGGAACTAACACTGGAGCCATCCCACGGCGTACCGAGTAACTATAGTTACTGTACTTAGGTATTTAATGTAACAATGAAACGAAAGGCTTGTATACACTTATTGTCACCTTGACAATAGTGCATCTCTTTATGTTCCCTTGGATATTATGGATATTCCAACAAAACAATACATATAGATAGATGTAGCGAGATATTAAAAGCTCATTCTGTATTAGAGGAGCAAACTGAAAAGTCTATTTACTTTAATATTTAAAATATAGAGCTGAAATTTGCTGACATGATTGAACCCATCAAAACATATAAATAAAAATACATTTGCCAAAAAAAACACACAATGGGCGCATAATATCACGACACGACTCTTTGAAGTCTTTGGGTTGCATATCTCACAGGCGTATTATTTATATTGTATGGCATTGTGTAGTGTATAGTAATCTCTATGGACAGGGTTGATGCGCCGGGCAATACAGGCAATCCGTCTCACATAGCTGTAATGCGGGTTGCCTATATCACATGTATCCCTCCCCACAAGCACGAGGCCACCTTCCATCCTCACCTACTCTTCACCATCATCTCCCAATCATCATTATAATCATTCTTCCGTCGCCATTAGCCTCGCTGCAGAACAGTGCGACGTTAAGCTCCAGACAAAAAAATACAAATATTTCAATCGTAAAAACTGCAATAATCATCAATCCACTGGCACCTTGGCTGGGTATATTATAGCCCCGATGGGTTTGTTCCTGACCTAGTAAGTTTAATCGATGTGAAATGCCTACTAGCTGGGAAAGCTCTCGGTGGATTAAGAAGGGTTGGTATTGAATTATTGTCACCCTTCTTTGAATTTACGTGCCTGTGAAAACGGTTCCAGTTTCCAGGTTTATCCACTTCCAATAATGTATGCATGTAATTATTGAGAGAAGTGCTTTTAAGGTCAAGGAGATCTCGGCTGAGATTTTTAAATTTGTCACTGGTGAATCTCGTGGAGTAAGCCTGTCTACACTTCTTTTTCAATTTTCGTATCTCTGTGTTGTAATACAGAGGGTCTGGATTATTGGCAAGTAATCGTTGTGGGACAAACTTGGATCTTGCAGTTTCTAGTAGTTCTTTGAAGCTAGTCCAGTAATTATGAATGTTCCCTGGTTGGTTGCTCCAGGAATCGAAAGCTTCTATGAGAAATGAGGCAATTTGTGTTGAATGCCTTGGTTGAAGAGGTAAATCAGCTTAAATCTATTATTAAACAACTATGTGCCCATACATCTTTCACAGAAGTAGAAAATGAAGACTTTGTGAAATATCCACACGTGGTAAATGCTACTTCAAGGAAAACTCAAAAGATGGCAGCACTCAGCAACTCAGTTTTCGAAGAAATTCCGAAAATGCCCGACAGGAGGCAGCACTCAACAGCAAAGATTTCAGCATCTAGTTTCTCCAGTTATACCAACAATTCTGAGCAAAAATCCCCAGAAACAGAACAAACCCCAGAAGATCCGGTCAACTGTACCAAACATCAACATCAAATGGAGATCATAAATGCCTTGGTTGAAGAGGTAAATCAGCTTAAATCTATTATTAAACAACTATGTGCCCATACATCTTTCACAGAAGTAGAAAATGAAGATTGTCAGCTGACAGGCAATGTAAATCCAAGAAGTATGACCACTGTTTTCGAGACAAAGTCGACGGAGAAGAAACCTACGAAAAAACTGCAAATATTGGCTGATAGTCACGGAAGAGGAATAGGAGATATTCTACAACAGCTATGCAATGACAGGAACCTAAACACAACTGTAGAAAACAATTTCAAATCATGCGCGGGCATAGAGGAAGTTATAACATCAATAGACACTAACCTGAAGGAGGAGGATGCCCTCATAATCATGGCAGGAACTAACAACATACCCAAAACGCCTGATAATATTAGAGTCGCCCTAAATCAGATCCCCATAAAAAACACTCCGTGTAAAAATACCAGCCAAGTCTCTTCAACTTAAAAAAATAATGAAATCTAAAAATTCTGCACTGAAAAGTAGTGATATCAAAAAATTAGCCAAGTCAAAACTTTATTTGAAAATCAAAAAATACTTGGCGCATCGTGTACATAAATAGCTTGGAAGTATAAGCCAATTATAAATTATACATGAAATATACATATACATAGTATACCTATAATGCCCTAAAAAAACGATGCGCCAAGTATTTTTTGATTTTCAAATAAAGTTTTGACTTGGCTAATTTTTTGATATCACTACTTTTCAGTGCAGAATTTTTAGATTTCATTATTTTTTTTAAGTTGAAGAGACTTGGCTGGTATTTTTACACGGAGTGTTTTTTATGGGGATATCACTACTTTTTTTAGTTTATTCTTACAACTTACGTGTGACACATATCACATGAACAATTACTAAATCCCTTAAAAAAAATTACTCTTTACAATTTGGTTATTCTCATGAAAAAAACAAAGGTTTCATTCCAATCGGTCAACCCAGTTCCGAGATATGGCAACACGTCGGTTTTCAAAATGGCCGCTGAACTTTCTGCACTGCCACATAGAATTTATAACTATAAATGATGTGTATCATTTTTAGCTTTCTGAATATGTATTTATTGTATAGGAGGGGATTATAATGATTTATAAATTTGAATGACGTCATTTCCGGCCTCATAAATAGGAAAATTCTAGTTTGACTGTTCCTATTCCATAGAGATGTCCTTCCAAATCGTTTGGCACTAGTTTCATACCGATCTGTCAACCAGTTTTCGAGATATTACGTCGTTTCTTCCGATTTCAAAATGGCTGCTGAAATCACTGACCTCTTGAATTATAATTTAAACATGATTTCATTTTATTATAAGCAGTCTCAAATAGTATATTTATTGCATCAAAATGTAAATTTGTGCGATTTTTAAAATGTGTGACGTCATTTCCGGTTTCAGTATGGGAAACTGCAAATATTATTGATGATAATACATAAAGTTGACCGTCTAAATTGTTTAGCGTTGGTTTCGTTTAAATCTATTAAGACGTTATTAAGATATGATGTCATTTCTGGTTTCAAAATGGCGGCTTCCGGTTGGTTTTATATCAAGTCAAATAATATCACAAAAGAACATACGTTACATAAATATCAAAATAATTGGATCAAATTTGTTGCCGAAATGCCAATCGATGAATTAAATTTCATGACGTCATTTCCGGTTTCGTTAACATAAATTTTAGTCTGTTGCTATTGATAATCCATATAGATGACCGTCCGAATCGTTTGGCGCTATTTTCGTTCCAATCGGTCTAGCCGTTGTTGAGATATGACGTCACTTCCGGTTTCAAAATGGCGGCACAAAAAATTCATGGGGTGAAGGTTAAATCAGACGCCAAAAGTGCACACGTGGTAAAAATGTGAGATCAATCGGTTCAGCCGTTTAGGCTGTGGCCTGTTTACCGGATTTTAGCTCCAGCCTACTACTACTACTACTGAGATTATTACTGATTATTATTATGAAAACCGCCCTAAAACACTGTTTTCACGGCCCTCTAGCGTGCAAAGTGCGTAACCTATTGTTCCCAAATTTGGTATATGTTGTAGGGTGGGCCATAGCTCGAAATTAAGATATATCGCAACAATGTGAGATTTCCCAATTTTAAGATCCAGTAGGCCGAAAATGCCACTTTGATGCTTACAGTAAAAGTGGGTTTGCTCCAGCCTTTATTTGAGAGTGTGCGCGCCGTACGACTTGGCTGGCGTGGAGCGACCGCTCCACTAGATATTCCAATCAACAATCAAAGCAAAAATAGTTATAGTAAACATTCCGAACCGCCAGGATCAAGAAGGCCGACGTTTCAAAGGACAAATTTCAAACATAAATAGAAAAATCCTGCAGCTAATTGAAGAATTTAATAAAAGTCAAAATCAAACCAAAGTGTCAGTAGTAAACGTAGGATCACTACGAAGAGAGCACTTCACACGGCACGGACTCCACCTAAGCAAAAGAGGCAAAAAAAAGTTGTATTATGAAATCCTTGATGTGATGACACAACATCTACAAAACCTAGCGGCCACCGAGACGCCACGGAGCCCAGCGGCCACCGAGACGCCACGGAGCCCAGCGGCCACCGAGATGCCACGGAGCCCAGCGGCCACCGAGACGCCACGGAGCCCAGCGGCCACTGAGACGCCACGGAGCCCAGCGGCCACTGAGACGCCACGGAGCCCAGCGGCCACCGAGACGCCACGGAGCCCAGCGTCCACCGAGACGCCACGGAGCCCAGCGGCCACCGAGACGCCACGGAGCCCAGCGGCCACCGAGACGCCACGGAGCCCAGCGGCCACCGAGACGCCACGGAGCCCAGCGGCCACCGAGACGCTACGGAGCCCAGCGGCCACCGAGACGCCACGGAGTCCAGCGGCCACCGTGACGCCACAGATCTCCCGGGACAGCATGAAGTCACTGATCTCCAGTGGCAGCACGAAGTCTCCGATCTCCAGTGGCAGCATGAAGTCACCGATCTCCAGTGGCAGCAGGAAGTCACCGATCTCCAGTGGCAGCAGGAAGTCACCGATCTCCAGTGGCAGCAGCTCACCTCTCTCTCTAATGCCCGTGACAAAGAAGCTACCAACACCACTGCCTGGGGGAAAGAAGAAGACGCCATCACCAACTGGGTCACAGCCAACTCCGGGAGTAACGAGAGGAACGGGAGCGATCAAAAAATCCGTAGCTCCAATAACCCGCCCCCAACGCATGTCTAGACCTAAAGTGCTTAAATCATACTGACAGGAGGAGGATATAAAGAAACAACAATTTATTCTAATGCACCAAAATATTCAGGCACTACAAACCTCAAAATTAGGACTAGAAATTTTTTTAGACTCATTTAAAGATAAAGGCAAACCAATAGACATTATCTGCTTAACAGAGCATTGGCTCAAGAGGGAGGAGCTTAACTCAATAAATATATGCAATTATAAATTAGGAAACCTTTTTAGCAGGACAATCCACAAACATGGTGGATCTGCTATTTTTGTAACCTCAAAGATGTCGAAACAAATAAAAGCAAGAACAGATATAAGTAATCTTAGTGTTGAAAAACATGTTGAAATTGCCTCCATCGAAATTGACAGAAAATACACTAAAAATGAAACAACTAAGAACAAAAATAAGAAAAATTCAGTAACTGAGAAAAATAAAAATCTTGTCATTATTTCAGTATATAGATCTCCACTGGGTGACATAAACACATTTATTAACACTCTTGACCAAGCGCTCCACGAAATAACTAGTGAAAATAAAGACATAATTGTAGCGGGCGACTTTAATATTAATACAGCCTGTAAATCAGAGAACAGCGATAAATTAGTAAACTTAATGACATCACACAACCTACAGTTAACAATAAATGAACCCACTAGGTTAGATCTGCGACATAATACATCAAAGACAATAGACAACATAGCGACAAATATGCCAGAAAATCACTTCTCAACGGAAGTAATTGAAAATTACTAATTAATTAATTAATTGAAATTATCAGATTATGTACTTGAAAATGCAAGGAAAAACACAAACTCCTAAAAAAACTATTGAAATAAGAAAACAGAGCGTGGAAAACATAAAAGCATTACTGGAAGACCTAGACCAAACATCTTGGAATGAAGTCTACAGTAAAAAGGACCCAAATGAAAAATATGATAACTTCATTGAGATCTTATCAAAGTCATATGACAGGTGTTTTCCAATTACGAAAATTAAAATTAACAATAACTTCATTAGGCAAACTTGGATCACACCAGGGATCAAAATTGCAGCAAAAAATCAAAAGTGTCTCTATAATCTTCTCTCTTATTTCCGAACAGATTTCCTAAAAAAGAAATATAAAGAAACAAAAAATTTTTTAAAAAAAGTAGTCAAAGCAGCAAAGAGACAATGCATAAATAAAAAATTACTTGAAAAAAAAGGAACTGACAGGACAAAAGCTATTTGGGATGTAGTGAGAAACCACACTAACACACAAAAGGTCAAAGAGATGAAAAATATTACACTGAACCACAACAATGAAACCATTACAGACCCTACAATTATAGCTAATGTTTTCAATAAGGACTTCATAATGTGTACTAAAAATTTAACTGAGTCAATTAATACTACAAAAAATAGCTTCCAAAACCACTTATCTAAAGTAAAGCGACCTACAAAATCATTTTTTATTCACGACACGTCAGAGCTGGAAATAACGAAAATAACAGCAAGGCTCAAAAACAAAAAATCATATGGAACTGATCTAATACCAACAAACATATTAAAAAAAGTAATACATAAAATATCTAAACCATTAACAGATATCTTCAACACATGTATAGATCAAGGAATATTTCCAGACAAATTAAAAGAATCAAAAGTAATACCAATATACAAAAAGGGAGACAAGAAAAATACAAACAACTACAGACCAATATCTATACTTCCAGCAATATCAAAAATTTCGAAAAAATAATACACACAAGACTAACATCCTTCCTAGAATTTGAAAATTTGCTTACAGAAAATCAGAGTGGTTTTAGGAGAAATAAATCAACTGCTACAACAATAGAGCGCTTTGTTGCTAACACTATCCAGGGCCTAGAAGATAAAGAGCAGACCCTGGGACTATTTTGCGACCTTTCCAAGGCTTTCGACATCATCAGTCATTTTATACTTCTAGCGAAACTTGAATTTTATGGCGTTCGGGGAGTAGCACTCCAACTCCTTGAATCATATCTAAAAAATAGAGTTCAATATGTAGAAATAACCTCAACCAATGAAAATAACATTGAAAAAAAACTACTCTCTGATCCTCTAAAAATAATCAGAGGAGTACCGCAAGGAAGTATCCTAGGGCCCCTACTATTTATAATATACATAAACGATTTACCAGACACAGTGCAACTTTCCGAGCTTTACGCAGACGACACAAATATTACTATAAACGGAAAAACTAGGGAAAACTTAAGCAAAACACCGAACACGTGCTTTCACAAGCAACAACATGGTTCAATGACAATTATCTACTTCTTAACTCAACAAAAACTAATTATATACACTTTCAAGTTAAAAATGATACATTAAATAATAAAAACAATGATACTCAATTCAAATTGAGCATTAAAAACCAGAATACTGAAATAGTTGAATTAAAAGAAACAAAATTCCTAGGCATCACCATTGATGGGAACCTAAATTGGAAAAGTCACTGTAACAAATTATTAAAAAAGCTCCACTCTTCTTATTTCTCACTCAAAACCATAACATCGCTTACAAATACAACAACTGCAAAACTAGTATACTATTCAAATTTTGAATCCCACATAAGATATGGTATAAGATTCTGGGGAAACTCAACTGATGCAAACAAAATTTTCACCATGCAAAGAAAAGCAATAAGGTTATTGTTTGGTCTTAAATATAAAAATAGTAACTCCTTCAAAAAACCTGATTGCAAGAAACATTTTATCAAACATAAAATACTTACATTCCCATGCCTCTACATATTGGACTCTCTTTTAGCTCTTAAGTCAAGAAAAGAAATGACACAAAACAGTGCTGTTCACGATCATGCCACTAGACAGTCTCAAAACTGTCACCAAACACCCACTCACCTTAACAATAGACTCAATAAAACGTGATAACCCCAAATACTGTGCCGATGCCCTGAACAAATATTTCTGCGAAGAAGTACACCACCTTCTGGAAAAGTCACTAGGAACACAGCAAAAAAGGATCCCATCTATTGAAACACTTGAGACCGACGACATATTTCTTGAGCCGGTCACAGGAAATGAAGTCTTCGAAATAATAAACAATAAATGCACCAAATCTACAGCAGGGGCGGACGAAATACCTAGTAACATCCTCCGAGCAACAGCACCTTTCATCAGCGATCAACTAGCGAACATTACCTCCTCAATTAAAGAAGGGATATTTCCAAATACCCTTAAAAAGTCTAGAGTCGTACCTGTCTTCAAGAAGGGAGATAAAAATAAGCTAGAAAACTACCGTCCAATAGCCATACTTCCTTCCATCTCCAAGATATTGGAAATTGCTTTCAGCAATCGTTTGCTAAAGTTTTTAAACAAACATGACTTATTATCTAAAGAACAATTTGGTTTCCAAGAAGGTAAATCGACGACCCAGGCTATATCAACCTTCTTTAACTCTATCTACGAGGCGTTAGATAAGAGGATGGCAACAGTGGGTCTGTTCTATGACATGACCAAAGCTTTCGACTCTATGCATCACGGAATCTTAGCAGACACGCTTAATGACCTAGGAGTGGGAGGAGCCGCTCGGGATTGGATCATGTCATTTTTGTCTGGACGTCGACAATATGTTGAGGTACTAGACCATGATGGTCAAAGCAAAATAAAGTCAAACACATATACTAACAACATCGGCGTTCCCCAGGGATCTGTCCTTGGTCCTCTCCTCTACATAATTTATGTCAACTTTTTACCAAGTAACCTAGGACCAGGTACAGTTGCCTTATTTGCTGACGACACCAGCCACCTTGTCACAGCCGGAAAAGCAGAAGAGGTAGCGTTATTGGCCAATACAGCGACAAACAAGATGGCCATCTACTGCGAGAGCGCTAGACTACTTATAAATCCTATAAAAACCTCATTTGTACAATTCCATACAACTCAAAGAAGAATAGACAGCAGCCACCTAATCAGAATTAAACCCAAGACGAGGAGCATAGAAAGAGTAACTCAAGTCAAGTTTCTGGGCATTGTTATCAATGAAAACCTCGACTGGATGCCGCATGTTAAGCAGATTATGGGAAAACTTGCGGCCACCCCATACATCATGCGAAATTTAAGAAACTCGACAAGTCCAGCTACGCTGAAGCTTGCGTACTATGGCCTATTTTACTCCAGGCTGGCATATGGCATCATATTCTGGGGACATTCGCCTCATACGCACAGATTGTTCCTACTTCAAAAGAGAACCCTTCGAGCGATGGTAGGGGTATCATGCAGAACATCAGTCCGACCATACTTCAAACAACTTAGGTTACTAACATTAGCAGCAATCTATATTTACCACACCATCATTTTCGCCATATCTTCTCATGCGGACCTTGTGAAGAATTGTGATGTGCACCAATACAACACTCGCAGACAGGATGTAACATGTAAACTGAGGGAGGGCGGCCGCCCGAGGTCAACCGGTCATACCACCCCTCACGCGCTCGAGCAGGGGCTCGAGAGTGGTTGACCGGCGAGCGACGGAACTGGTTGTGTTGTGTGTTGTCAGAGAGAGAGACGTTTCTAGAAGCCGACGCAGGCAACTGATTTTTGTACAGAGAAAGAGTGTTGATGATTATTATTTGTCGGACTGTCTTACGACGACTTGTGCTGTGGGATTAAGAGTTATTAAAAGTGTTGTTCAAGTGTGATTGTGTTCAAGGTGTTTGTGTTACGAGCTTCGTGCTTCCTCGTACCCCAGAAGCACGTGGCGCCCATCCCCGTCCGCCAGCGTTCCCCCACCCACCCCATTCCACCGTTAAGAAGGGGCAAACGTTATAACTGGCGCCCGACGTGGGACCGAAATTTTGAAAATGGATTACACACGACTGACGCGTGACGAGATCGAGTATGAGTTGAAGATACGCGGACTAGGCGAGGGACTGACCACCGTTGCCGAAATGAAAACCGTCCTCGCCCAGGCCCTCAAGACCGAGAAGGAGGGGAAGAGCACCTGCCCGCAAGAAACCACTCTGGATCCGGAAGAGGAGCTTGAAACGTGCAAGATGAAAATAGCGGACCTGAATACAGCGATTACCAACTACAGCGGTTCGTCCAAGGCGGATTCGGAGTACAAACGAATAGAAACACGTTTGGGACACATCTTGCGCCGGCTCGGAAGGGTGAGTGCACTCATCGCGGACGTGTGTACAAGACGAACGGAGCTGATACAGGAAGCAGCCAAGTGCGGGGACAAGCTTAAGGAAAAACTGCTTTCAGACCCGTTAGCTATATTGGCGGCCAATAAAACTTTGTCAGATGCCTTGGCTAAGTTAGCAACCGGCGAGACCAGTGCCAGGAAAAAGTATGTTCCAGCCAGAGACTGGGGAGTTACCTTTACGGGGGACGGCCGTGGGTTGAGTGTAAGCGCCTTCCTGGAACGCATAGAAGAATTATGTGAGTCCAGACTACGATCGAAGGAAGACTTACTAGTGGAAGCAATGGATTTATTCGACGGCTCAGCATTAGTATGGTACCGATCCATTAGGCGGCAGCTCGGCTCCTGGGAAGACCTCACGCAAAAACTACGAGAAGAGTTCCTATCACCCGACTATGACGAGGAGTTACTCGACGAAATTAAGAAGCGAACTCAAGGACCGGAGGAAACCATTGGAATCTACGTCGCCTTCATGAGGAACTACATGGCGCGGCTGCAGACACCTGTGGCCGAATCCGTCCAGCTAAGTATAATTCGGAAAAACTTAGACCCGTTTTATGTGGACAGGTTAAGTTTGCAGCAGATCGAGTCCGTGGCCGACCTTCTTAGCCTGGGACGGAAGCTGGAGTACAGCCGGCAACGGGTACGCAAATTTCAGCATCCCGTGCAGCAGAAGGATTCTATCGAACCTGACCTGGCCTACCATGGACGCCGAAGACTGCCAGATCGTCCAGGCCCGAACGTCGGTGCGGTGCAGGAAGAGAATCTAGCGGACGTCTCCACAGCGACCTCGAGAGGCAGCAGAGGGCCATGTTGGAACTGTCAAGGTACCGACCACACCTATCGCGATTGTTTGGCAAAAAGGTCAGTGTTCTGTTATGGTTGTGGTGCAGCAAACGTTTTGAAGCCAAATTGTATCCCTTGCCGTGAACGTGCGGGAAAAGCAGCAGCGGGTCGAGTGTAGGGCGGACTCCTCCTGCAAAGCTGATATGTTCGCCTCCTAACGAAGAGTGGTGTGACTGGTTAGACGTGGTAGCCAATCATAGTCTTCGAGCCAAGCTGGACCATATCCTGGCATCGGCAGGGAATGATAGTCGGCCTAGCCTGAAGGTACACGTGTTGGGGATAGCAATGCAGGGTCTTCTGGATTCCGGAGCATCAAGAACGATTCTTGGTCGGGGCGGCTGGGAGAAGATCAAAGCACTTCATCCTCCTCTTCGGAAAATGGAAGCAGGTATGGTGCGCGTTGCTGATGGACGTTCTTGTCAAGTGTTAGGAGAGGCTGATCTGCCGATTGAATTAGATGGGAGAGTAAAAGTTTTACCAATTTTGGTAGTCCCATTACTGGAGCGTGCCTTATACTTAGGGATCGACTTTTGGAAGACAATGAGGTTTGTCCCCGATGTAGCGCAGGGTACCTGGACCTTTAGTGATAGTGGAGAAATACCCCGGGTAGCCGAGTGTACTCAAATCAAGGACAGACTCTCACCCAAGGAAAGAATTCAGTTGGAGAAGATGGTGACAGATTTGATGGCTCTCCCACAGGATAAGCTAGGGGTAACAGGTTTAGTGCATCATAAGATCGATACAGGAGATGCGGCTCCCATCAAACAACGGTACTACCCTTATTCACCGGTCATACAGAAGCAGATTAATAAGGAACTCGACGAAATGTTAAGGGACGGAGTAGTCGAACCTTCAACCAGTGCATGGAGTTCACCTATTATGCTAGTAGAGAAACCAGATTCCAAGGCCTTTAGGGTATGCATAGACTTCAGAAGAGTGAATGCAGTGACCAAACGTGACGCATATCCTTTGCCGTACGTGTCAGCTATCTTGGACCGGTTAAGGAATGCAACGTACATGTCCTCCCTAGACCTGAAAACGGCGTATTGGCAAGTGCCCCTGGAAGAAGAGAGCAAGGAAAAGACGGCATTTGCAGTGGCGGGCCGGGGTCTTTTCCAATTCCGGCGGATGCCCTTCGGGTTGCATAATTCTCCAGCAACGTGGCAACGTTTAATAGACCGAGTATTGGGCCCAGAACTAGATCCCCACGTATTTGTGTATCTAGATGACGTGATAATTGTTACTCCTACTTTTGAAGCACACTTCGAGGTTCTACAGAAGGTGTTGCAGAAGGTGAAGGCGGCGGGCCTGACATTAAATAAGGACAAATGTCAATTTGGCCGTTCAGAGTTGAAGTACCTTGGGTACATGGTTGATGAGGGGGGTTTACGCGTGAACACTGAAAAGGTTACGGCGATGATTAACTACCCGACGCCCAAGAATGTTACTGAAGTTAGACGTTTCATTGGACTGGCAAGTTGGTACCGACGTTTCGTACCAGATTTCGCCACGAAAATGGTACCACTGAATGAGTTGACTAAAGGGGTGCGAAAGGGCCAAAGAAATCCGCCCTGGAAGTGGGAGGAAAAGCATGATCTGGCTTTTCGACAAATCAAGAGCCATTTAGTAGAAGCTCCCCTCCTCACCTGTCCCGACTTCAACCGGCCATTTCTGATACAAACTGACGCTTCAGAAGTGGGTCTGGGAGCAGTCATCTCACAAGAGTTTGAAGATGGAGAAAAGGTCATTGCGTATGCCAGCCGGTCATTGACAAAGAGTGAACGGGTCTACACCACCACGGAATTGGAGTGCTTAGCGGTGGTCTGGGCAGTGGAGAAATTTAGACCGTATGTGGAAGGCTCTCCATTCACAGTCATCACGGACCATCATTCCTTAATCTGGCTACATAACCTCAAAGACCCGAGAGGACGGCTCGCTCGTTGGGCGATAAGGCTGCAACAGTACTCGTTCGAAATTCTGCATAGACCCGGGAGGAACCATGCTGTACCGGATGCCTTGTCGAGATCCGTGGGACTTCTGGAGTCTATTGAAATCACCAAGGACGACCATGATGACTGGTATACGGCCCAACTCAAGAAAGTAATGGATTATCCTCAAAATTATCCGAACTGGAAGGCTGAAGATGATAAGTTGTGGAAGCGTTTACTACGAAGAAAAAAACAGTTCCTACTAACTCCAGAAGACGAAGGCTGGAGGATGGTAGTTCCGAGATCACTGCGGAAAAGTCTTCTAGTAGAATACCATGATCAGCCGACAGCCGGGCATCTGGGAACCTTTAAGACTATCAAGAGGATATCCGAAACGTACTACTGGCCAGGCATGGCCGCCGACATCAGTCGTTATGTCCAGAAGTGCAAGGTCTGCCAATCCCTCAAGCCTGTGCAACAACTACCAGCGGGGTTGATGGGAAGCCAACGGGAAGTCACCAATCCTTGGCAAATGATCTCCACAGATTTGATGGGCCCTTTCCCGGTTTCCTCTAAACAAAACCGGTTCCTGTTAGTGATTGCCGACTGTTTCACCAAATATACCTTACTCTTCCCGTTACGAACTGCAACTGCAGAGAAGATAGCCCAAATCATGGAGCATGAAGTGTTTCTCGTGTATGGAGCTCCCCAATATGTGATCTGCGACAACGGAACTCAGTACACCAGTAAACAGTTTGTGGATAAAGTTACCGGCTATGGGGGGAAAATCCTTTACAACCCAAATTACCACCCGCAAGCGAACCCGACAGAGAGAATCAATCGCGTCCTGAAGACGATGATAGCGTCGTACGTGAAGGATAACCATCGGAGTTGGGACAAGAATTTACCACAGTTGAGGCACGCCATCTGTACGGCGACACACGAAGCGACGGGTTTCACACCCGCTTTTCTCAACTTTGGCCGAGAACTCTTCTTGTCCGGGACGTCGTACCGCAAGTTGGAAGAAGATGGTTACGCTCCGAGGATGGGTCCACGTGAACCTCGGGCCAAGCTATTAAAGGAACTTCCCGCACTCTACGCCGAGGTTACTGATAGACTCCAAAGAGCCCACGAGAAGAACAGCCGGATCTACAACCTCCGTCGCCGTCCACTGCAATTTCAACCAGGAGATGTTGTTTGGAGAAAGACTTTTCCCCAATCAGATGCCGCGCGCTACTTCACGGCGAAGTTAGCACCGAAGTATACGCGGTGCTTCATCCACAAGCGGGTGTCCAACCTAGTCTACGAGCTGCGGGAGGAAGATGGGCGAGTACTTCCAACCAGGTGGCACGTACTAGATCTCAAGCCGGATGCGACGCCCGAAGCAGAAGATAATTTATAAAATAAATTCTTAAAAGAGGAAAAGGTGGAGTTTGTAACATGTAAACTGAGGGAGGGCGGCCGCCCGAGGTCAACCGGTCATACCACCCCTCACGCGCTCGAGCAGGGGCTCGAGAGTGGTTGACCGGCGAGCGACGGAACTGGTTGTGTTGTGTGTTGTCAGAGAGAGAGACGTTTCTAGAAGCCGACGCAGGCAACTGATTTTTGTACAGAGAAAGAGTGTTGATGATTATTATTTGTCGGACTGTCTTACGACGACTTGTGCTGTGGGATTAAGAGTTATTAAAAGTGTTGTTCAAGTGTGATTGTGTTCAAGGTGTTTGTGTTACGAGCTTCGTGCTTCCTCGTACCCCAGAAGCACGTGGCGCCCATCCCCGTCCGCCAGCGTTCCCCCACCCACCCCATTCCACCGTTAAGAAGGGGCAAACGTTATAAGGAAGACTTTCACATTATGCCACAGAATCTCACCCTCAGCAATAGGAACCCTAAACACCAAGGGGCCATTTTCTTTAATCGGTTACCAGCATCAATAAAGTCTCATAAATGTAATATCAATGTTTTTAAAATAGAATTAAGAAACTATCTCTTACTGATGGTGCCATATACAATCCACGAATATTTTAATGAAACATGACTATAAATAATCTTACCTATTTGTAATGTCATACTCATACTTGTATTATTTGACACATTCAATAATATACTTGTACTATATTCAACTGAATAAAGAATATCTTATCTTATCTTATCTTAAAACATACATATTGAACAATATCGCACAAAGTGTACTCAAAGAAACTCCCAATACAGTAACATAATCCTTTATAACGCACTACCTGTGGAGATGAAGAACATAGAAAAATATCAGCTCTTCAAGCATAAACTAAAACTGCACCTTGTAAATAAAGCGTATTACTCAATAGAAGAATTTCTAACTGACGGCTGGTAGTAATCTGAATTGTAACTAAATCTAATTCCCAATTTATGCATTAATTATTTTAAGTGATAGATATATTTATCAATACTTATCATTATAAACACTACTTACTGCTAAACTAACATTGTTTACTTAACTATGATTGTGTTATAGCCTATAACTCATTATTAATTACAATTATCAATTTCATTTAAATTGTCTACTATTAGTATTAAAAATATTTACCTACATTGTATCAATGTTACTTCCAAATTCCCTAAAAAAGTCAATTTTTCATTGTACTTATGGGTCAAGACTTGAGTAAACATATATGTATGTACATCATGTTATGGAAAATAAACTTGAAACTTGAAACTTGAAAATTAATGTTTTTCCACTACAATTGAATCAGATTTGCTTTATGTACCAGTGTGTTTAGATGCTGTTTACAATTTTCAGTGAAAACCAGATACTTTTATGTTGATTGGGTGGATAATATTTTAATAATTCAATATAGAACGTATTTCCAAACAGATCATTTCAAGTTTTCGCAAAACTAAGGACCTTGATGAACTTTTGGCAATTCGTAGTTCTGATGGCCGTGCTTCCTGTGTGTTTCATAGAGTGGCGTTTGTTCTCTTCTTGTGATCATGTCATTTCAAATCTCTCCAGCATTTTGCTTATTTTCGTTAAAAAGTTTGGGAATTTGGTGTTCTTTGTGAAGGTTTTAGTAAAGTTTCCCCGCTTTTATAGCTAGCAGGTGAACATTATTTATCGAGAGTTTTTGTCAGAACATTGATATTTCATTTCTTAATAGTCGTCTTCTACCAATAGGTACCTATACTTGTGAAAACGTTGGATTCATTCCGTTTCTGAGCTTCTGTCTAGCCTGACATTTCCTTGAACGATGCTAATTTTTTTTAAAGGTTTGATTCATTCAGTTTAAAACACTACATTGTCTTATTGTAATTGTGGAACGTTGGATTCATTCCGTTTCTAAACTAGGTAGAACTGTTGAACGTTTAATCTATAGGTTTAATAACGTTAAAACGTGTATTAATGTTTTCTATGTGTTAACGCATCTTCGGTTCTATGTTTGCGCACGTGTCCGGTGCTCGCTCATCAACGCGTTTCACGGAGCGTTTTCCTAGTATTTCTGCGATTATACGCCACAAACGAATATTATCAGAAAATTCATATATGAAGCGATAGAAGAGATTTTATATAGTTGTTATAACTTATAAGAAATGGTAGGTACAGAATCAAACATGATGGATAAAACAAAATCCAACTTTAATATGATACAAATTCAATGTCTAATAAAGAAAATCAACTTCTCAAAAACCATTATTCTGGGAGGAAAGGCGCCATGTTTGGCTTCGAGTGCAATGACCTCTTGGTCCTGAGCTCGATGATTGACCTTGAACTTGCAACGTCTCAGTTGGAAATGTCGGCGTCACCAAAATCGTGACTAGAATCAGTCCGATTTTGTAATTCTATTGTTTAGTTGTAGAGGCTTGGCTTCTATTTTTATACCCGGAGTGTTTTTGATGGTGATATGACATTCTTCGCCCCTGGTTTCAGAGCCACCAACATCCCCTCCACTTCTGACATTATCCAAGGACAAGTACAGAGCTGGCGAAGTGTTAGAGGCCACATGTACAGTATTGGACAGCCGGCCACCTGCCAACATCACTTGGCAAGTTGATGGCGTAGAAGTGGCTGCTGAACATGTGGAGGAGGTTGTTGAAAACACATGGAGATGGCCTTGGCAGTCAGGAAACACAACTCAGGTCTTGAAGTGGAAGTTGTCGAAGCAGGATGTGACTGTGTCTTGTATGACGTCACACTCTGGCTTGGAGAACACACGGATGAGCTCCGAGACAGTTCATGTAAAAGGTAAGAAGTTTCTGAATTCGGAGAGATATTTTATCTTAATTAGCCAGTTGTGCCTCTAATTGTAGAATCAGGAATTAAAGACGGCTAGTAGAGAGCTTGTCCTTTAAAGGGCCTATGTCATCTTGAATAAAGCTTTTACTATGTGTTCTTACCATGTATTTAGGCAATATAAGACATACATCATCTAAATTTATTGTACCCTGAATTAAATATTAATTTTTTTCTGTGCAAAATTTGAACCTGGCGCGCGTGATTGCCTACGTCACTCTGTGCGCAGCGCTGATTGGTTAGCGTCAACACAGGGGGGTGGATCTCACCCGCTCATGCCTCTGAACCCTTCTCTCGCACCACTGCCGGTGCACAATACACCGATCGAAAGTTGAGAATGCAGTGAAAGATTCGACACATTTCGAAACATATTTTAAAACAGACAGAAGCTGCACAGAAATATTGAAGTTTTATTGGCCGCTGGCAATGTGGCGTAATTGTTGTTTAATTGTTTCGCCACGAACAATGACGCGGAATATTATTTCTGTAGATTCAAAAATTATTGCCGCTTTCCGGAATCATCAAGACGGGTACTTAGCGAATACATATCACACAATATCCTATTATTTCAGTAACAACACATGGAACATCAATTGTCTATTGCAGAGATATAATTTAATTGTAGAGAACGGAATAAAAATGAAACTGATATTTCTTGTCCAATAAAGCCTGGTGATTTGTTGCACATAAATCCTTTGTTTATTGGGTGACATTTTGGGTGGTGTACAGAAAAATTGCCGAATTATTAAATTACAGGCTCACCTTCAAATCCATCCTCTACGAAAGTGCAGAGCAATCATAATGGACTCGGAACAAAGTTATGCGGCATTTTATGAAACCAAACTCCTTGTACAATTCTGAGTACCTATTTTACTTTGTTTAGAATCTTATACATAATGTAGGTGAATTTTTTCGTTGTTAGATGTATTATTGGTTTTGTTATACACGAAGAGATGCACGACTTGAAACATTTCGGAAAAACTGATATTTAGAAACAAATTATCAAACAAATCGATTGGGGGTGAACGACGATATTTGTAACACTATCAATTTAAGTAAAAGTTTTTGCTGAATTATATAATCTAATTTAATATTTACAACACAAATTCCCGGTATTTTTGAACCCTTGAGTAGGTATAAGGCTTGAACTCTCTAGCACCATCTGGAACTAAGTCCAAACAAATAACACGTTTGAATGTCTCAATGAAAACCAATTAAATCAACTATTAAGTCAATCCATACAATCAATATTCCCTGGAAGACATCTTCTCAGAACACTGATAAACGCCTACGCACTTTTAACTCTTCTAAAACATTGAAATATTACACAAATAAGCTGTAGCAATGGGCTAACGCGTGGTCTGCGGGCAGGTAGTCTGCACAGAGTGACGTATGTATTCATTTCGGTCGAACCGCTCCCGAGCCCGAGACAGGATGGCGGGCGGAACAAAGCCAGAGTTGGGTAGTAACTTAACGAAAGTAACTAGTTACTGGTAACTAGTTACTTTTTAGGTAACTTTTGGGGTAACTAGTTACTTTTCAATCTCAGTAACTTTGTGAGTAACAAAGTTACAATTTTACAGGAACTTGTAACTTAATTTTCGTTACTTTTAAAGTTACTTTTAGGTGAAATAATTTGACAAAAATATAATATTTTCACAGTCTACAAACTCCCTATCTATCTCTTGAGAGAAAATCATAAACCCAGACAACAAATCACAGGAAATGAAATGCGTGTCCTTCCTTCCCATTGATCTATTTCCTTCCACAAGTCATTAGCAGGTAGTTGGGCTGGGGGATGCTTGCAGATGCGCTGCAAGTTTTTCCGAGAATCATACCTATCCAAATGAAAACAAGTATGACGTCATTCATACTAGCCAATAAGGGTAGCTTTTACATAAAATGTATACGCAATAAGATAGAGTTTCACAAATCAAAGTGATTGTCACATGGATGGACCATTTAAAGAAGTGAAGTGAAGAGGAAGAGGTGCGTGCATTAATATTTACCATTACCGCGAGTGCAAATTACATTTATTATAAATTTGTATTTTGACTGTGAGCACGATGACTGGGATTAAATACAAATAATAAAATTGCTTTGTCGAACAAAATCAACCCTCAGCGGAGTTCGATCACGTTTGTGTTTAGTCGAAAAAATATCCGAAAAGTAACTTTAAAGTAACTTAAAAGTAACTTAAATTTTTCGGTAACTACTCAGTTACTTTTTAAATCAAGTAACTTACCAAGTAACTTAGTTCCTTTTGAGACCAGGTAACTTACAGAGTAACTAGTTCCTTTTTACAAGTAACTTACCCAACTCTGAACAAAGCACCGTCCAGTGTTGAGAGAAGGAAGACGGACCGATTAAAGATCACTTGCCACAAGATGACATAGGCCCTTTAAGACTTTAAATTCAAGTATTATCATATGTAACTAAGAAAACGCTCAGTGTAACGCAAACTACGATTTTCTGTGCAACTTTACTATCCCCAACACTCTGGATGAATAGCAGATCCATTGTGTCGTGACAATACCATTTTACAAAAATCTCATTGAATTGGACCGATAGATCGTTGGGCAAACTTTCCCCCGCTTGGATGGCGCTAGCATCGAGACAGGTCAAAACCAAGGACCATCAAAACTACAACGCGCGAAACATTTTTGACAGGCATAAGAAGATGTACTTACTGTTTAGATATATCCATTTTTTACTCAAGAAGTATAACAGGTTAGAAAATAAGAAGATATCGCAATATCTAAATCAAAATCCATGTCATAACGTGACGACACCCCCTCAGTTGTTTCATTGTTTCCATTATGCTGTGAGCTTTCAAGAGAGCCTTGGAAACAAAAAAACATATAGGCATCGAGTGTTCAAACCCCCAGCGCCACGAGGGAAAGAAATAATTTGTGGGAATGATCTTGAACTGTTTCATTTCTCATTGGCCGTGACCTAGCAACCGATCAAATGTCAACAAATGTAGGTACTCAAAATATTTCGGAATCAGAACCAAGTCGCACAAATTACTATAGTGATCAGATTCAGTAAAATTGTGAACACTTTATTATCAATATTTTGTAGGCGAATAAACATTATAAACTTCCCTTACAAAAATATCCTATAGTTTACTTCAGCAAAATCGAAGTACAAATACTACAGTAAAATGTCTATAGTAGACTTTAGGATTATTGACACTTACTACAGTAGAATTACTGCAGGAATTGTCCATCAGCTTATCGCAGTATACTGCTGTACATTTACTTCAGTTACTTTACTATAGTTTACTTTAGTATTATTACTACAGTACATTTCGTCAAATAAAACGTTAAAATTTCTTGGAAAAAAATTTTTCCTTAGATATGAGTACTCATTTGCATTTGGGAAACCTCCTCTGAAGTAATGGACAAGGTTTGATTACACATTTCAATTATAAAATCCCGCGGAGGCGCCGTGCCTTGAACTTGCGATCTCGTGGTCCGTAGTCGAGCGTCTTACCGAGTAGGCCACCAGTGCAGACAAAACTTCGTTGCGCTAATAGTCATCATATTGAGTTTTCATATTTAAGTGAACATATTTATATTATTTGGTGGATCATAATATTGTAATTAACATAATAGAATAGGAGAAACGATAAATATTAAGATTTATTTATAAAGTAATATTATCTGTGATATTTCCCCCATAAAATATATCAGCTCACGCTCTGTAGTATAATTACTATAGTTTATTTTACTAGGTGGTGTGGTGCAAATTTTCTGAGTCAATAAGTATACATTCTGTAGTTTATACTTTACTTTACTACAAATACTATAGTAATGAGGGTATTGGGCTAAATATACTACAGGGTGATGTGGTGCAAATTCTCTAAGTCAATGAAGTAAAAATTCTGTAGTTTATATACCATACTTTACTACAAATACTGTAGTAAAAAGTCAATGAAGTACATATACTACAGAGTATACTACTGTAAACTACAATATAAATGGGCTGTAGTAAACATACTGTAGATTACACTTTTCTTTACTACAGGTACTATAGATTTTCAATGAAGTATATATACTATAGAACTTACTATAGTAAACATATTTTGTCTGTAGTCAAAGTACTCTAGCTTGATACTTCGAATTACTACAGTGAAGTACGTTCCCTATAACTTTACTAGTAAACTGCAGTATATATCGTCTGTAGTAAAAATACTATAGTACATACTTTGAATTACTACAGTAAAGTATATTTACTCCAGAGTAAAAAATAGTATTTTCAGCTGTAGTAAAAATACTGTAGTTTATACTTTAGTTTACTACCGATACTGTAGAATTTACTTCAGTAATCTATAGTACTTTTTTCCTGTACTTCAAGTACTATAGCACAAACTATAGTTTACTACACGTTTTTACAGAATACTTTGAAATACTTCAAAATATACTATAGGACATTTTTCTAAGGGTTGTGTAAATTTTAAGAAGTGATAATGCGTAATATGTGCAGCAACATAACGTATAACTGCAGCGACTTGGACGCCTTGCCAAAAGGTAAGCTTCCTTCCCACAGCTTAGGTGGCTCTGTCTGTACTTTTCACAGCGCTATCTGTAGTCTAAATACGCTGCCTATACTGACAGATGTCATTACATCGTCGGTGTTTTGCCATAAGGACCTATCTCATCAAAAATGCAAATTTCACTTTTATGGTGTTTCCTGCAAGGTTTGATATACTTTATGATATTCCAGAAGGGCATATCTCTGAAGTGAAAACTGAGGCCAGTAGAGCTGTTTTAAAATTGGAAAAAGTCAATTATATATTATTTAATTGATTTGCCAGAAGGGCCTATCTCTACACAGACTAATAGCGTAGGGCCTATCTTTAAGCTCTGTGCAAGATGAACGCCAAAGGGCCTATCTTGCTTAACATCCATAGGCATTTTGTAAAAATTGACAAATGTTTCTAATAATTAATAATAAGTGATACATATTTGAAATAAATGATTTTTTAATGAATTTTCATATATAATACTCCTAATATTTCATAACACATCGTTTTTTCCTTTTCCTGAACAATTATGAAAAACCTATATAGGTACTCCCCCAAATAATAAACGGTACTTGGTACAAAACGTATTGGCTGCTGGGCCGGTTCCTTGACAATCAATCCTTGTTATTATCAATGAAATCAGAGCTTACCTAAAAGAGTTAGATAATGCGTTTGCACTGACTTCATGGGATGATGCCATCAAGCCTTAATCAGACAATTCATTTTCTTTCGAGTACCGTTTATTATTTGGGGGAGTGTACATAGATAGATTAGACGTTTAGGCCAGATGTGAAATATACATAAAATCTACCTACACATATACATATAATATACCTATAATGCCCTTAAAAACGATGCGCCAGGTATATTTTGGTTTTTACAATTAAGTTTTGACTTGGCCCATTTTTTGATATCACTACTTTCAGTGCTGAATTTTTAGATTTCTTATATTTTTTATAGTTGAAAAGACTTGGCTGGTATTTTTACACGGAGTGTTTTTTTATGGGGATATCACTCCTTTTTTTAGATTATTCACACACTTGTAACACAAAATGTAGGAGCAGCAATGAATAATTCCTATAAAAAATAAGCCATTTCCGATATGGTTACTACTAAAAGTTAAGTTTAGTACTCATGCATTGTACCTATACTTGTACCTTGTCTATTGGAAATAAACTAAACTACTCAATAATGCTTAAAATGATACTACATGAAGAAAAGCGAAAGCTTTGTTCCAATCGGTCCAGCTGTTTTCGAGACATGGCATCACTTCCGGTTAACAAAATGGCGGCTGAAATCACTTTCACTAGAATGTATTTATATAAATGTTATGTATAATTATGAGCCTTCTGAATATTATGTAGTTATTGTAGTAAGAGGTGATTAATTAAAGTCTGATTTTTCATTTTTATGACGTCATTTCCGGTTTCGGTAATAGTAAATGTATATTTCGACTATTGATATATCATATAGATGACCGTCTGAATCGATTGGCGCAAATTTCGTTCCGATCGGTCTAGCAGTTTTTAAGATATGACGTCACTTCCGGTTTCAAAATGGCGGCACAAAAAATTCGTAAGTGCAAGGTATCATCAGACGCCAAAAGTGCACATATTGTGGTAAAAATTTCAGATCGATCGGTTCAGCCGTTTAGGCTGTGGCCAGCTGTCAACAGTGTTTCCTGATATCTTAGGAAGAAGATAGGTTTTAAAAGGGGTGTAATTTCACTGTTTTCACGGCCCTCTAGCTCGCAAACGGCATGACTTATTGTTCCCAAATTTGGTACATGTGGTGGGGTGGGTCATAGCTCGAAATTAAGATATTTCGCAACAATGTGAGATTTCCCAATTTTGAGATCCAGTAGGCCAAAAATGCCATATTGTTGCTTACAGTAAAAGTGTTTGGTCTGCTCCTCAGTTTGTTAGGCATTTACGGTATGTTGAGTGAGTGTGAGTGTACGGTACGACTTGGCTGGGTGGAGCGACCGCTCCACTAGATTCTGGCAAAGCACGATTTTCATTTTGAAAAAAAAAGAAAAACGCAAAACGCGAAAAGCGTGTTATGTGAAAGCGGCTTAAGGGTATCCGACACTAAAAGTACCTAGAGAGTGCGCTAGTAAATATAAGATGGACGCTCCCGCGAGTACAATCCCAGCGCGTGCGTACTTGTACATACAAGTCACTTAGATGTCAATCGTAACGAGTTCAGTAAAAAGTTATAAATACATCGCAAAATAACAGAAATTGATGCTTACCTCAGTGTCAACAATCAAATACAATTGGCATATTTCATTACAGCACACATTCATTCAAATTCTTGTGAAACGAGTTGTCTATTCACCAAAAGCAGCATTTGACAGATTGCAATAGACAACATCATAAATTATCTAGTTAGCTCTGCTTTTCAAAAAATTTCATATGCAGTACCTACCGTGATCCAAGTATCTATTATGGTTTTTCAACAATGGATCATAACCATAATAGATACTTGGATCACGGTACTGCATATGAAAATTTTTGAAAAGCAGAGCTAACTAGATAATTTATGATGTTGTCTATTGTTTGAACGATGCGTCAAGAAAAATGTGTGTTCAGAAGGCCGTGAGAAAAACAATTTGCATCTGTCAAATGGTGATTTTTGGTGAATAGAAAACTCGTTTTCAAAAGAATTTTAATGAATGTATGCTGTAATGAAATATGCCGATTGTATTTGATTGTTGACACTAAGGTATTCATCAATTTCAGTTATTTCGCGATGTAATTATAACTTTTACTGAACTCGTTACGATTGACATCTAAGTGACTTGCCATGAACACGCCCTGTGCGCATGTGCACAAGTACTCGTGGTATAGATGTTAACTTTTTCCGCTAGGTGGCGTTTTGCAACTTTTAGTGTCGAATTGCCATTTCAAAAAATATGGATAACATTACAAATGTAAACCTTCATATTAATACGCAACTGATTGTAATTATCTTTCCCCGTTAGCCCACAAAAAATTAAACGTGTTGCAAAATACCCCAAAAATCATCCTTTGCGCCCCCCTGGGGGGTTGCTTTCCTGGGGGGAAAGTATAATGTGCGTACCTTGAGGTACCCAAAACCACTTTCAGAACTTCCGCGACTGGGGAGGGGGGGGGGGGGGGAGGGTCCACTACGGCTGGCTTATGGTCTATTGGGAAGCGCAACGGAAACGCACATGACAGGAAGTGGCCGAGTTTAGTGGATCAGTTTCTGTCACGTGTTTGCACAGTGCTATTCTGCTACCCTTTCTGCCAAGTTTACCTGTTATTCGGGGACGTTTAGTTACATATTTTTAGACGGAATTCAAAAACTTTTACGTCTAATTGATAGTTATCACGTGTACTATATGTGTGCACACATATTTCGGGTGTAATTGATGACATGGCACTTAAAAAATTGAATTATTATCGGATCTCTCAGACTGACTTTTCAATTGCAACAACGGCACATTCTTCCTTAATTGTACCAAAAATCAAAGTATGTATAGGTACTTAAATTATATTTTCCACATGTATTAACAAAACCACACATCATGAAAATTATTTATTGTATTATGGACCCACCTAGTTAATTTTTATTCAGTTCTTTATTTCAACAAACTATGATAGCCTGATCGGTATATAGGATCTATTGACAATATCTTTGAGGGTTGTCAGTTGAATTATTCAAATCGAATTCACTTTTAAGTTTTAATAGATTAATTGTTTATTGCGTCTTACAGTATGAAGCTCCAAAATGTATATTTGTTTCTGAATAGATATTTATTTAATTATTTGTTTTCATCTGATCTGTGACTCGTTTCGCGGGCAAGGGAGATTGTTATTTAATTTATCCTCGGAGTGATTATCATGTTCTTGGTGCATCATTCAAACATAGTACCTACACATTTTTAAATATTTATTAATTTAAGCGAATATCAAAGATATTTAAGTAATAGCAAAATATGCTTGGAGAACAATAGTAAATAGAAGTAACTATCTATGCATTTTATTGCTTTGCATGACTGTTTAATTCTCCACTGGAATAAATCAGTAATGAAAGGAAAAATAAAAATTTAGTTCTGATGAATGGGTTTAAATTGAAGGTTTCTTAAATAATAATTGTGGTGTAGTTCAATCAATAACGGCAATTGAGAATGTCAACACTCGAAGTGGTACGAAAATATGTCTTTGAATATTCCGTCCCGTTGGCAAATAGGAGCCGTCTTTTCACCCCATCGATGAAAGGTACGGTCTACTATCGTTTTTATACGTCTTTGTATATCGCATAAATTTAGTTTTCAGCTCCAGTTGTATAGTACAGCACTTTTATACTCACAAAATACCTAAATAGGTGCGAAATTCACTGAAACTCGCAATGTAAGGCAGCTAAGACTAGAAGATATGATCAGTAAAACACATGGAAATAACGCTATCATGTATTATATTTCAATCTAATTGAACTAAATAAATAGTATAATATGTCAAACATTTGTGTGGATGAAAGGTGCGAGCAAATCAAATCATCAAAAAACCGGAAGAAATACTAAAATAATCTCGGTTTAGTTGCACTTAGTTAGCCCGTGTAGGCGGCCCGAAGTGAATGCTGATCCACCAAAGTCAAGTTCAAAAATCTACCACCAGATAGCGTATTCGAGCGCCGGCGTTAAATCGCCGCGACTGAGCGACTAAAAGTCGCCCCATGTGTTCTCAGCCTAAGAGTGGATAGTTTAGTTAAACGCGGAGGTTATCAAATTTTAATTTATTTCCAGGGAAGTTGCCTATGGAATTAACAGTAACTAACCGCAAGCACCAGCGCATACGATACAGCACTAATGATGTCGCCAACTTCTACTGCAACGCTGATGCTCCTATAAGCGTCTGTCAGTTCAACGTGCTTGACGCGATTAGCCCCGAAGATTCGAGGACAACTGGACCGATTGACAGCAACATTCTAAGTGACGAGTGGTTGGAAGATAAGTTTCCTCATCTCAGACTCAAGAGCTTCAACACGAGTCTGCCTCAAGGACGCTGTGGAATGTCGATGCAGTTGAAGGAGAGAGATTACTTTGGATTAGATGTCAGCTGCAGAATAAGAGAGACTGGAGGAGGCTGGCTGTACCATCAGTCAACTCTGTATGCACGAGAAAGACCAGAAGGTATCATCGTTCATAGTGTAGCCTCACAATGATATTGTAACAGGGAAAACGATCAGTGTAACGCGTTGAAGAGCGAGCACCGTTGCGTGCAAATTCTCAAACCGGAATTGCGTACACAAAGCACAGAAAACTTAAACGTCCATATTGAATTAGTACATAGCCACTCAATCAACTTGAAAGTATCTGTTTTTTATTGAAACTTGAGAATAGCATCTAAACACACGGTTACATAAAGCAAATCAGATTCAATTGCTGGAAAATTCCCATTCATTTCGATACTTCATTTCTGAAATACTAAAATTGTCAATAAGTGCATACCTACGTTATTGACTGATTGGGCTGAACATTTTTAAAAAAGAGAAAAGGTTGCAAAATATGATCAAAATATATGCAAAATATGAGGTTGAATAGTTTTATGGAAGTCCATTTTGATTTTTCAGCCAATGAGGAGATATTAATTTTAATTTGAACTAATAAATGGATTTCATTAAAATTAGGGTTTGCAAACAGAAAAGGTGCACTTTGCATGTGTGCACAATTTCATAGCCCACAATAGCCACGTCACATGGGATACAATGTGAAAAGTGTTCTCATATTCCAGAGAAGACAGCGATCAGCATCATTCCCAAGGACGTTGTTATTGTTCCTCAATGGACTCGTGTGAGAATATCGTGTACGACCATCCAGCTAAATGACAATGGAACCAAGGAGTGCAGGTTCAACAGAGAATCAGGACTAGAAGAGTGGTACATAACTCAATATACCACCTGTAGAGCCAACTACCGTGTCATTGACCAGAAGAAAGCAACCATACGGTGTCAAGATGACAATGACATAAGAACCCTGCATATCATACCAATCCGTGAGTACATTCCAAGAATAGCATGCTTCCAACAAGACAAAGCACAAATAATAGAGAAATACTAGAGAGCCCCGCCGTACAATACCTACTAAAAAGAACTGGTCGAAAAACATATGAAAAAAACTGGTCGAAAAACTAATAAAAAAGTGGTCGAAAAATAATTTTTGGTTTAGACATAACATTTTTCGACTACTTTTTTGACCACTTTTTTCGACCACATTTTTTACCTCTTTTTTACCAGTTGATGTTTCGGCAAATAGAGGCATTCCCGTCCATCTTCTGTTATGCATTGCCATTCCCAGAAAAGAGAGCTCATTGGGTCATGTACATAAAAGTGATCGAAAATAAGTGGTCGATAAATGTTATGCATACAGTCTGAACCAAAAATTATTTTTCGATCAGTTTTTTTCGACCATTTTTTTTATAAGTTTTCCGACCGGTTTTTTTCATCAGTTTTTCGACCAGTTATTTTTCGACCTTCGACCAGCTGATTTTCGACCAGCTTGATAGCCAGCCGTTCAGAACTAAGTTGTAGGATGAACAGTACTAAAATATTATATCGTTATATGAACAATTGATGTGGAGGTTTGCAATCTTCAACAATACACCAATAGTTACGCGTGTTACGTGTCTACGTTGTTATTCCAGAGCCGCCATCTTCCCCTCCTCAACTGGACTACACTCTGCAGAAGAATGACGCTGGAGTGTTGCTGGAGGCAACATGTCAGGTTCCTCCCAGCGTGCCTCCAGCCAACATAACATGGCGTCTCGATGACGTCATCATCACCAGCGATGTGGAGGAGGTTGCCGTTGACGAGTGGAGATGGAGCTGGAGTCTGGTGGAGAGAAGACAGATACTAAGGAGGAATCTGTCTGCTGAATATTACAAGCACAATGTAACATGTGAAGCTTCACACTTTGGTTTAAACCAGGCATTGAGTACGTCAACGACATTGTCTGCTGAATGTAAGAGGACTAACTCATTCTTCTTCTATTTGTGCTCCTTTCTTCCAAGGCGAATTAACGTTGAGCAGTTATTTCAAGTTCAAACCATTAACTTCCTTGTTATCGGCCTTGTCCATGTATTTGCACAGCGGCTGGTGTATTGGATACCTCGGTTCTCGTCTGACCACCGAGGTTAAGCAACATTGAGCGCGGTCAACGGTTGGATGGGTGACCATTCAACTCTGGCCTGCCAGTTGGTGCCGTTGGGTCAGAGAGACTGGGGTGTTTGGGGGTTAGTGTGACGACCTCCCTCCACCTGTTATCAGTCTCTCCCTATCATCTCTCTTAGAGCTAATGTATCTCATAAATCTATTCATGATCTACTCTCCTTCCATGTTGCAGATCCACTTCCTTCTCCGCCTGTTCTGGTGGTTGACAAGGAGAAGTACAGAGTGGGTGACGAGCTGAAGGCAAACTGCTCAGTCGCACGAAGCAACCCTCCAGCCACGATCAGATTTTTCTTCGGTGACGAAATCATCAAACAAGATGGCGTGGAGGAGGTTGTTGGTGACAAGTGGAGGCTTCCGTGGCAGGAAGAGAATCGAACTCAGATCTTCAAGAAGAGTTTGACGAAACGTGATAACGGGAAGTTTATCATTTGTCAAGCAACTTATATTGGATTGACTGAGCCTATTGAAACAAAAATTAAAATAACTGTTGAAGGTAATCACCTTTTATGTGTGAGGCATAATTATTAGGTCAAACTTTCTAGTTCGGCATTTGAACCTCTTGCAAAATCCTTAAAACCTAAACATTTGTCACCGCTTAAGTGCAGTATCTTTCTGAAACGTAATTCATCTCATTTATCTATTCAGGAGCTACTTTCTTCCATGTTTCAGATGCACTTCCTTCTCCGCCTGTTCTTAAGACTGACAGGAGGAAGTACAGAGTCGGCGATGAGCTGATAGCAACTTGCTCAGTCGCCCCAAGATACCCTCCTGCCAGGATTACTTGGTACTTCGGTGACGAAAACATAGGAGGGGGTGTGAAGGACGTTAACGACAATTCAAAGCAGATATTGAAGAGGAATTTGACGAAACTTGACGACGGGAAGCCGCTGACGTGCAAAGCGACGTATTCTGGACTGACAGAGCCGATTCAGACAACAATTGAATTAAAGATTGAAGGTAAGTTCTGATACACATTTGTTCAGAAGATATAAATAATACTTATTCATGGGTAACGAATTGGACATCATACATGACATAACATATTTTTGTCCAAGCATTTAAGTCAATCAAAAACTCTAAATGGCAATAACTCTATAACTTAGTATAGATACATCTAACCTGCATTTAAGCTTCGAATGAAAATGAATTATGTGAATAGAATGAACGACAGTTCTCTTATTACGCTTTGAAATTGGAAAATTGGGGGAATAAGGGGGATTATCCCCCCACTCGAGGAGACTGACCTCCAATCACCATACAAAATTAAGTTAAGCATACCAAAATCACTTATAAATTGCTTACATTCTAAAAAAGCGCCCTGCGGGGCAACAATAGAATTATTTTTTTGTAATTTGTGATTTTCAGCATTCCATCCCTTTCAATTCGAAAAAACGCCCAGCGGGGCATGAATTGCGCGTTTGTTTGCAATCCAGAGTCACTTATCAATTGATAAATTCTAAAAAAAAACTTATGCGGGGCTAAGAGGGGGCGAGGGGATAAGCCCCCCTTCGGGTGTCGCAATCCCCCCCCCCCCCCCGCCCATAATGAAAGTAGTTCCTACGTTTCTGCTCAGGTTATGTGTTTCTTGATGGTTCTTCTCTTTCAACTACTCCATTTCCTTCTCTTTCTCATACAGAGAAGTCATTAAGGGTCAGTCTTTCAATTCTCTGCTAAAGTCTCAAATAGCTCTTGACAGTTAGTTAGTGGTCATTCTAGGAATGTCATTGGTTGTTGCCATGGCAATATAGTCCTAATTGATTGTATGAAAGTTAGCAAGGCATTGAAAGACCGGCCCTAAATGTGTCTTTTATACTAACTATTCTCCAAGTATCATTTATCCCCATAAAAAAACACTCCGTGTAAAAATACCAGCCAAGTCTCTTTAACTAGAAACTAGGAAAACGCTCTGTGTAACGCGTTGATGAGCGAGCACGGATACGCGCAACACCTCGAACCGAAATTATGTCTATCGAATGTCATTAAAAGCCAACAATTCTTTAGTTTCGTCACAGACTTGTATAAAAATCTCCAAAATCTCCAAAAATATTGGTGCCAATCCTTGCTAAGTTTTAAGTTGATCGATTAAACCTTTATGATTGAACGGTTCCTTGTTAATTTTCAAAAATCACAGGATCTCGTTCAATAAATATACCTGGGACCACCCATATGATATGATATGTAGTGTGTGTACACAATATTAGATCAATCTGTTGAACGGTCATTATTAGTTTCATATCGTTTAAAACTTTCTGCTCTAACTACCTTGCCTTGAACTGTAGATTCGAAGTCGCCGTGAATTTGACAGCCAACACGCAAAATGTCCCTAAAATGACAAAAACTTTTGAAAATAACGACAGATTAGAGTGAAAATTGGCAAAAATACCTTAAATGTTGGTACCAATGACCATGCGAAGTTTTTAGTTGGTCGGTCAATCGGTTCCAGTTTACATTTCAAAAATCACAGGAAAAATGATTTCAAATTTGAACCAATTAGAGGATTTGGCTGAATTTTTTTTTGATTGGGTACAATGTTGGTTGCAATGACTTTGCTAAATTTCAAATTGATCGAACCAACCAATCGAAAGATAATTTTTATAAAATTTGAACCAATCACAGGATCTCGTTCAGAAAAGATCCCAGGGATCGCATAGATTACGTTAGTATGTGTACAAAATTTCAGATCGATTGGTTGTGCGGTTTGACCTGGGCAGTGCAGGCAAAAAAAAAAAAACACACACACAAAGAAAGTGCCATAAGAGTACCGTGGTGACGCTCGCTACGCTCGCTCAACAAATAAAAGAAATCTAAAAATTCAGCACTGAAAATTAGTGATATAAAAAAATGGGCCAAGTCAAAACTTAATTTTAAAAACCAAAATATACTTGGCGCATCGTGCATACAGATAGTTTAGAAGTATATGCCAGATGTGTAATATACATAAAATCTATACCTACCCTATAATGCCCTAAAAAACGATGCGCCAAGTATATTTTGGTTTTTAAAATTAAGTTTTGACTTATAATATAGTCACATAATAATATAGTATAGTAAAAGAAAATAATATAGACGTGTATGCCAAAAATCAAATGTTAATAAATATAAATAATATACCTTAATGTCATAACAAACCAAGCGCCAAGTATTTCGGTTTTCAAAATCATGTTTTGACTTGGCCTATTTTCTGATATCACTACTTTTCAGTGCTGAATTGTTTAGATATCCTATATTTTTTATAGTTGATGAGACTTGGCAGGTATTTTAACACGGAGTGTTTTTTATGGGGATATCACTCCTTTTTTTTAGATGATTTTCACACTTGTAACACAAATCGGAGCAACAATGACTAATTCCTTTAAAAAAATAATCCATTTCCGATTTGGTTACTAAGAAAACATGCGTTTGGTACTAAATAATGCTTAAAATGATATTTCATGAGGAATAGCGAAAGCTTCGTTCCTATCGGTCCAGCCGTTTTCGAGATATAGCATCACTTCCGGTTAACAAAATGGCGACTGAAATCACTGCCACCGAGAGTTTTTTTTATATAAATGGTTTTGTATCATTATAAGCCTTCTGGATATGTAGTTATTATCGTAAGAGGTGATTCAAGTCTGATTTTTCATTTTTATGACGTCATTTCCGGTTTCAGTAATAGTACATGTATATTTCGTCTATTGATATTTCATATAGAGGACAGTCTGAATCGATTGGCGCAAATCTCGTTCAGTTTGGTGAAGCCGTTTTTGAGATATGACGTCACTTCCGGTTTCAAAATGGCGGCACAAAAAATTCATAGGAACAAGGTATCATCAGGCAGACGAGCTGTATACGTGGTGAAAATTTCGGGTCAATCGACCTAGCCGTTTAGGCTGTGGTGGAGACCGCGGAATTTATTGTAAGATGAGAAATCATCATCTGAAGAAAGCCGTACAATTTCACTGTTTTCACGGCCCTCTAGCTCGCAAACATCATATCCTATTGTTCCCAAATTTGGTATATATGGTGGGGTGGGCCATAGCTCGAATTTAAGAGATTTCGCAACAATGTGAGATTTCCCAATTTTGAGATCCAGTAGGCCGAAAATGCCACTTTGATGCTTACAGTAAAAGTGAGTTGCTCCAGCCTTTAGGTTTGAACGGTGTATTGTGTGAGAGTGTGCGCGCCGTACGACTTGGCTGGCGTGGAGCGACCGCTCCACTAGATTTTAAATTTTAAGGAAACTACGTTTATATAACTAATAAATTTAAAACACAGCTAAGAGGGAATAAATGGGTTAAATATAAATTATATAACTACCTTTTTAACGCTATTTACATTCTATGTTTTGTTTAGAGAGTGAGAATGTCTAGGTTGTTGAAGTGTTCTGAAATTAATTCACTTTCTGACAGCTGAACTCGTCATCACGTCAACTTTCAAGGCTCAGAGAATACAATATTACCGGAATTACGCCACGTTCTCCTTCTACGCAGACGCGTCTGTGGACGAATGTCAGATGAACATCTTGAACGCCAGCAGTAACAAGGAACTGTCAGTGGTTGACAGCAAGGACCTGACAGAAGACTGGATGGAAGTCAACGACACAATAATCAGTGTCGCGTTAGCCTCCCTCCAAGACAGGGGAACAGATCTGAAGCAGGGTCGATGTGTCTTCAAGGTGAAGGGGTTGACTCCTGGAGGATACGTCGTGGGATTCAATTTTCAATTCAATTTATTGGTCTGCTTTAAATTTACATTTGGTGGCAAACAACACTTCATATCAATTCGTCGTACATAATTGTCATACATTACAGTGACAATACAATACAATTTGACAGAGTTACAATAATATCAAACGGATAGATGCGAGTATATCTATGACATATTCTGACATCTCTGACAGAGTTACAACACCATAAATGGATAGATAAATGCGAATGTTCTATGACACCTTAAAACTACGGAAATACCTATGCTTTCAGATAAATAGACATAAACAGATAGATAGATAAAATGATAGACAACTAATCATTATGAATACCTCCTAATAATAAATTTGAACTTGGAAATATTTTTCTTTTCTTTAATCATTGCAGCAGCTAGTTTGATTGTGGTGGTGATTTTGTCGCCTGTGGTTGACAGATTTCTTCTTTCTAGCTGTTCTTTAAGTTCCTTGGGTTGAAGGTCTTCGAAAAGTATCTGCTCAATGGAGCAATTGGAGTCAGTTTCATCATCATCCTTTTCCATGAGTACTTCTAACATTGCTTTGAATTCTAATATTGAATCCGGAAGATTTTTTAATGGCATCGAGTTCCATATGCGGATGCCCCTGCCAAGAAGGGAATGAAGACCTGGAGTGGTGACGTATCTCGGCAAACCAATCTTGTAATGGTGATCCTGTCTGCCCCCAGTGCGTTGTGGCAATGGTAGATGACTCCGCAGATCCGCCCAGCCTGGGTGGTTTGTTACGGCTTTGTACATACCGCACATGAGGGCTTTGTTTCTGCGGGTGGACAGAGGTTCCCACTTAAGGTGCTCCTGTAGCAATGTGTTACTTGTAAACCTATCAAAGTTCCAACTTACAAATCTGGCAGCTTTACGTTGTACTTTGTTTATCAGGTCGATGTGATTTTGTTGATGTGGTGACCATATTATACTGCCGTACTCAAGGAGAGGCCGAACAATTGAAAGGTATGCCTTCTCTCGGGCAAGAACTGACCCACCTTTAAGATTGCGCATCACAAAATACAGAACTTTAAATGATTTTGATACAATATTTCTTATATGGTTATCCCATGAAAGCCTAGAACTGAATGTTATTCCTAGATATTTACATGTGCTGGACTTTGGGATTACTACATTATCTATTTTGTATACATAGTCTATTGATCTTGTACTGGACAAATTGAATGATACAAATTGTGTTTTTTTAACATTTAACCTCATGCCATTTGCTTCTATCCATAACAAAGTAGTATTTACATTCTCTTGAAGGGTAACACAATCAGCGATGTCTGTTACTTCCTGGTACAAGATACAATCATCAGCGTATAACCTAATATTACATGGAGCATTGTCTGCAATATCATTTATGAACACAAGGAACAATAGTGGTCCTAAAACACTTCCCTGGGGAACACCGGAATTTACTGGAGTTGAGTCAGATAATATGTCCTCCACACGCACCCGTTGAGACCGGTTTGTAAGATATTCACGTATCCACTTGACAACCCGCATATCCACATTAGGAATGTTTTCAATCTTAACCATGAGCTTGTCGTGTGGGACAACATCAAAAGCTTTTGCCATGTCCAGTAGCAATGCATCCACCTGCCCACCTCTGTCTAATACAGTAGTCACGTTTTGGACAAGACCTGCCAGGCTCGAGTCACACGAATACCCCGGACGGAATCCAAATTGGCAATCAGACAAAAAGTTGATCTTTTCCCATAGGATCCTGAGGTATTTGCAGATCAGGTGTTCAAAGATTTTACATGAAATACAAGTTAGGCTGATCGGTCGATAATTTACGGGGCTGCTCCGCTTTCCACCTTTGAATACAGGTATAACCGTAGCTGTTTTCCATTCTTCTGGAAGGCTGGAGTTATTTATACAGATTTGGAAAAGTGTCAGGAGATACGAAGTGGTTGGTCCGGCCGCAACTTTCAGTAGTTGGCTTGATATGTCGTCAGGTCCAGGGGCAGAGTGATTTTTCATGTGAGAAATCGCTTTCAGAACATCTCGCCGTGTGATCTCAAGTGCTGTATATTCTTCTACATTGTCCCCCGGTGAATAATGTTCCGCCTGGTCAACAAGAGTGGGGACACCAAAAGAACTTCTATAGGTTTCATTCAGAAGGTCGGCTGTCTCTTTTGGTGAACCAGTTGTTACTCCATCAGTGCGAACAAGGGGAGGCACGCCACTACTGCATTTCTTCAATTGCTTTAGATGCGAGTAGAACTTCTTCCACGTCTGACTAGGTTCGCCATCGCATATCTTCATGATGTAATTGTTGTACGCCTTAATTTTGGCCTCATTTAGCTTCTTTGTTAGTTGCCTGAAGCTTGCGATGTTTCTTTTTCTATGTCTGTAAGCCTTTCTGCACTTTTTCTTGAAATACCGAACCGACGCATCATAGTACGGAGGATCAGAATTAGCTTTGATTCTCTTGCAGGGTATGTTCCGCTCTCTAGCTTCATGAAGAATCTCCTTGAAGGATTCCCATCTGCTATTTACACTGCCTGGAGAAGAAGCCCAGTCCACGAATTTGCTTTCGAGGTAGTCCCTGAAGCCATCTCGGTTCGCTTTATGGTAGATCCATATCTTCTTCATTTCAGGTAGTTGAGATTTATCCACAGTAAGTTCCAAAGATAATACCACACCTTTATGGTCACTTATACCATCCACTACTTCACAGTCGACAATTATTTCTGGGGGACTAACAAGGAAGATGTCTAGTACTGAGGAAGATAATTCCCCGACTCGTGTTGGATCCATTACTGGCTGAATCATGTTGAAATCATCCAGAAAGTTCTGTATTTGCGTCTGAAGATGATTTGGCCTATCAGTATTTGACAATTCACCATCAGCAGATGGCCAAATCACTGTGGGAAGATTAAAGTCCCCGCCTATAATAATGTTGTGATTTTGGATATCTTGATGAATATTTTCTACCCAAAATGCCATTTCTTGAAAGATGGAAATGTCAGCATCAGGTGGTCGATAACCGCCAACAATATAGCCATACTGCTTCCCCGTACCGATCTTTACACCGATTAGTTCATAGGTGTCGGCCGACCAATCCAAGGAGCTTGGATATTTCGTTTTCACACCGATCATGACTCCTCCACCTCTTTTTTTACCACCTCTATCTCTGCGGTGCACATTATACCCAGGAGGACAAACCTCGCCATCATGGATATCAGAATTGAGCCATGTTTCGGTTGCTATGAAAACATCTGGGTCATGTTGCTCAATGAATGTATGAAATTTCATAACCTTTTCAGGGTTTCTTATGCTCCTTACATTT